>JASPKZ010007673.1:725000-1297500 GCA_030220185.1 Diploptera punctata | reverse complement strand
CGAACAAAATTTCATTAGATCACACCCAATGTATTAGATGAAGGGGGGGGGGAGGTGATGAATTAAAGCAGTAAGAGTTCCCCCTATTCGTACAATGTCACCCCTACGTGACAGAAATATGTTACCTCTCGGATGATAACAGAAATTGAATTACCAGTGTCGTTATGTATGCATGGAAACCTTGATGGAGCTTTTCCATGTTAACGTGAACGGAAAGCGAGGGAAGATTATGCTTTAAGTGCCTCTTCTATACTAAGCTACGCGAATACCAAGTCCTGTAAGTAGGGGCATTACTTGGACAAGTTGCAGCTTAGCAAGACTGTACACGCGATCGTGTATTATTTATCATTTACTGTTCTCTATCAACACGCTTGTTTTCCAAACTGTGGATTTGCATCCTAATGAACAGGAAGTGCTGATTGCCTTGTAACTAAATTATCTGCCAAGAAATATCGAACTACGATTTGGAAATTTATAGGTATTCAATAATATTCCCGTAGGTTTCTAAACCAATATTAGAAAGAGAACATATGAAACACACAAAAAATAATTTATATAACATTCTTAATCAATATAATAATAATAATAATAATAATAATAATAATAATAATAATAATAATAATAATAATAATAATAATAATAATAATAAAACAGATTGAATTGAATTATTAAATGAAATTGCAGAGAAAGTTGGTCTGCAGATTTCTTTTGAAAAAACGGAATATATTTCATGCAATAAACAAGCACCAAAATACCTGGAAACCAAATTTGGAAAAATTTAACGAATTTCACAATTTAAATATCTTGGTGAAGTAATTCAGGAAAATGGAATTGAAACCAAAGCCAATAAAAGTAGATGCCAAAAAAAAAATGGAAACAGCTTTCGGCTTACTCACAACACAAATGCATATCTTTACATATAAAATTACGACACTATAACACTGTAATTAAACCAGAGTGCCTCTATGGAGCAGAAACATTAATTGTGAACAGAAAATAGATATCGAAAATATAGTGAGAAAAGAATGCAAAATTATAAGAAACGCCTTAGGTCCACAAGTCATAGGTGAATCATTTAGACTCAGAAGTAAAAAGGAAATAAAAATATAATGTACAGACATTCATAGTGATATTAGAAAACGAAGGTTAAAATTGTATGGCCATATTAAACGAATGAACTCAAATAGGCTTACAAAACAGATAATGGAATTCTACGAAAACAGAAGTAAAGCTCCAGTGGATACTATGAAGTGGATTGATGAAGTCAAAAAGGACTTAAAATTGGCAGGAATAACTAAAGAAGATATCCCAAACAGAGATATATTTAGAATTAAGGTGAGTAAGTGGCAAGTTGACCAAGAAGACAAACCGAAGAAGAAAACTGGAACAACTTGGACAGATGATAGAAAACAAGCTCATAGCAAAAGAATGAAAGAAATTTGGGCTCAAAGGAAACGCCTCTAAGTACTTTGCGTAGTCCAACATGGGCTCATCCGCAATCTAAAATAATAATAATAATAATAATAATAATAATAATAATAGCTTTATTTTACATGGCAGAGTTAAGGCCTTAAGGCCTTGTCTACCACTCAACCAGGTTTTAAAAAAAATAAAAATAAATAGTCTTACATCTAAATTACAATATACATAAACGATTACATGTTATAAATACAATACAATTAATATTTATAATGTATTTTGATTTACTCTAGATTTAACGAATTAAATATATATGTACAAGATATATAAAAGAACGAGAAAAAAATATTAATGATATATTATAAATTTAAATAAATAGAAAAAAAATAATTATTAGGCAACAGGTAACTGTATAAGCGTGACTTAAAAGTGCCAAGTGTGCGGCAACCCCTGATATCTTGAGGAAGGAAATTCATGGAGCGGGCAGAGGCTACTGTGAAGGAAGTAGAATAAGAGGAAGTGCTATGGAGAGGAATTGTTAGCAGACTGTTAACTTATGACCTGGTATCAATATTGTGGTAAAAGGATAACTTCTCAAATCTGGACGCCAGGTAAGTAGGAGTGTAGGAATTCAGAAGCTTGAAAAGTAGTGAAAGAGAGTGCAATTTACGTCTGTCAGTAAGACGGAGCCAAGAGAGGTTATTAAAGTGTTCGGAAATATGGTCATAACGGCGGATATTGAAAATGAATCGAACGCAAGCATTTTTCCTCACCTGTAAGATATGTCAGGAAGCGTAGGTCCGAACGGTCCCCGAAAATCATCCTGTCATCATCATTATCGTCCTTATCATCATCATCATCATCATCATCCTTCATCAGTGTGGAAAGCAACGAGAAGCTACACAACCTACAATTCCCTAGTAAAGCTGCAAGCATAGCATGAAAATGCTATGATTTGCAGTGAAATACCTTCCTCGGGCAGAATTACTATGGATGGATGAATTGACGGATTATTAATAATAAAATGTTTTTTTGCATGGCTACTACTTCCCTCCCCCACTCGGCAATGTTCCCTCCTGCCGTATGTCTAGGCAGGGCGCCCACTGGAACGACAAGCGACAGCAACAAGACACGGATTTGTTGCTTTGCTTGTTGCTAGCGTGTATGTGTCTTTATAACCCGTAATATCGAATTGCAAGAAGCCCATTCGTCTGATACGACAGCAACTTGACACCAACTGTTTGTGTTGTGTCGCTCAAAGTGCTGCATGCTCCACTTTTTTTGTGTCAATTGTGAGTTGCTCGTATACAAGTGTGAAAATGAGAGACGATCCTGATTTCAATATAATATTTGTTGAACTTATTGAAGAATATCCTTGTCTTTATGATACTACATTGAACCAATACAGTAACAGAAATGTTCAAGATCAGGCATGGCATAGGATTACCAAGGAATTGTCGGAATCTAGTAAATAATGAATGTCAAACTCTTTACACACTTGCCCGCAATAAATAAATAAATGTAAAAGTAACAAGTGAATTTACGAACAAATGATCGTAGGAAAGCAACTGTGACGTTGCATACGAATTTATGTAATTGAGATATTTACAAATATGCAAACAGTAATTACAGACTCCTTCATTTATCTATTTTCTTTATTTATTTGTATTTTTTTTTGTCTATTGCCACCAGGTTGTCTCTTATGATATTTGTGACTTTCTTCCCTGGCTTTGGCAGAATTATAATCCATTTCTTAGGTTGGGGCACCTGGAAAGCGGAGTTACGTTACACCGATGATATGATGGGTGATAAATGATAATAAAGCACCAGGACAGTTCTTAACCTGAATTCCAGACCATGGGCAAGAAAAATTCCTAAGGCTTGGCCGGGAATCGAACCCGGGACCTCATGAACTGTAGTCAGAAATGCTGACCACCAGCCCATGAAGCTGGTCATTTTCTTTATTTATTATTTTTTTAAATTTAAATAACTTCATAAATAAATTACTTTTTTTCTGACATCTTATATTTCTTCCAATTGTTATTTAATACATATTTAATTCTTTGAACACATTAAAAGCATCACTTTCTTCTACATTAACAAGCCAAAAAGGATGTACCCGGAATCGCCTTTTACGTCTTCTGTTGTAATAATTGATATTAGCTAAATAAACTAGATCGAGAACATCCTCGTCCTCCGACGACATGTTGTACTATGAATCAGTCCAGTGAGCGTCAGGTCACTTTGCTGTCATAGTCCGTGTTGGATCAGTGTATTTGTTGTATCACTATCATATCACGATCATCTTAGTGGGCGTCCGGCCAGGATTCAACAACACGGCTACAGTTATCAGAACTGGACTATATCTGTTCTTTCACGCCCAGATTTGATTTGTAACGCTAATGACCTTAGCTGATAAAGAAGGTCGTTAGATAAAATAATGAATAACGAAACAATCATTCAACAAGTGACGAAGTCGTTTCTCTCGTTTCCAATTGTGTTTATATTGGCATTCTAGCATAGGAAGTTTGTGAGAAACACAAGCAGCATAGAGATGTACAAGTTTGAAAATCGAATCAAAACATCGGTCTCATGTTGCTCTCTGTGTTGTGAAATAAATTCGGCAGTGTTTGTTGTGCGTGTCACATTGGCTGTGCGCGCCTATTATGTGTCTTGGGTGTGGCGAAGACAGTAAGTGTGTTCTATCACGATTCTGTTCGCCCATGTATACAATTTCACTTCAATTTTATTGGACATTTTTTCTTATATTGCTGACCACTGTTCAGAATCCATGTAGTCCTCACTCTCTTTATTCTGAATTTAAAAGTGTCAACTCGACATTTTTTTTCGGTACACTGTACCTTCTTCAGACATGTTAACAAATTATGAATTGTGTTCCAACTGATCTAAGCAACAATACAACAATATTTATTTAAATTTTTTAATTTTACAAAGGGGATTCATTCAAATCAAGTTGAGAATTTAACAGTTTTTTACTACTTTTAAATGTATTAATTTCTACAGCCTCCAAAAGATCTAACTTCTTACCCTTATCACAAATATGTAAAATTTCAAAATTTGGATCAAAATATGCTAACCACCTATTCCAATTTAACCATTGTTTCGATCCAAAATTTGAAATTTTACATATTTGTGATAAGGGTAAGAAGTTAGATCTTTTGGAGGCTGTAGAAATTAATAAATTTAAAAGTAGTAAAAAACTGTTAAATTCTCAACTTAATTTGAATGAATCCCCTTTGTTAAATTAAAAAAATTAAATAAATATCGTTGTATTGTTGCTTAGATCAGTTGGAACACAATTCATAATTTGTTAACATGTCTGAAGAAGGTACAGTGTACCGAAACAGCTGTCACTGAATTATATAATACATATGAAAATCAAATAAAACTACGTTTTATTTTTATTTAATTAATAAATATGGATTTTCATCAAGTAAACACCAACTCAATTGATTATTAAATAATAATAATTATTATTATTTTGGCGTTCACGTGCGCTTAACTGAACTCTGACCAAAGAAGACATTAGATCTGATACTATTTGATGGATCGTGTTTATTTTTATAAGTAAAATACATCCAGAAGTGACTTTTTGTTATCGTGCATTCTCATCGGTACACCCTCCGCTCAAATAGAAAAAAGAGGAAAATGTTTTTTTCTGATAGAAAAAATGGTTCAGAGATTTAATAGAAAGACCGAAAGCATTCGTGTTAGCCACCTAGAGAGCTGTCATTTTGGGAGTTGCCCTGCAAACAGATCGGAACTCCATTACTGTTTCAGCCACAATAAGCTTTCCACGCAAGTGGTAATTCCAATTCAAAGCCTACTGGACACGTCCCTGGGGACATTTAAAATAGCTTCTACTGCATAGAGGACACTATTGTTTTATCTACTCACAGGGCAGCACTTTTTTATCTGTGAACCCTACACATGTGGCAGTGGCGGTTCGTGTGTTCAAGTCATATGCACCAGATTAAAAATATACATATGTCCTATACAGGGTCTATCAAAAAGGATGGCGCAAACTTACAAGGTAGAAAGTACACGATAATAGAAGCAACAATGTCCCAGCAAACATGGGTCCGCAAACGAGCCGTTTACGAGATAATTACGAATGTATGGTTACAAGCCGCCACTGACTTCATTGTAAACATCGTCCTAGTTAGTAGAAATTTATTTGAATTTAGACTTTACTATTAATTTTTTCATCTCATTTAGTTCACATTTCACAGTTCTCTTCACTTATGGGTTACCTGTTAAAGGAGATGTTAAAGTGTCTTCCTTGCATCTGGATACAATACTGAGCTCGTCTCTGCAATGAATGTCGAATTCTTTCGAAAACCGCTGGATCGTTTCTTAATTTTTGACAAGCATGTACAACTCTCTGCTCCAGTTCTTCAATCGTGTTAACGGGTGTGCTGTACACTTCGTTTTTGAGGTGACCCCAGACATAAAAATCCAAAGAATTTAGATCAGCTGATCTTGGAGGCCAAGGTACAGATCCGCCTCGACCTATCCATCTTTGGCCGTATCTGCGCGTTAGATGCCGTCTCACAGCAGCAGCAAAATGTACCCGAGCTCCATCATGCATGTACCACAAACTCCGACGTTGCTGAAGGGAAACATCCTCAAGCAATCCTGGAAGATGACGCCGAAGAAACCTAAGGTACCTCCGTCCATTAAGTTTTCGTGGAAGAATGTGATAAATCACCTAGTACGATGTTACAAACAATGACGTCAGTGGCGGATTGTAACCATACATTCGTAATTATCTCGCAAACGGCTCGTTTGCGGACCCATGTTTACTGGGGCAGTGTTGTTTCTATTATCATGTACTTTCAACCACATAAGTTTGCGCCATCCTTTATGATACACCCTGTATATCATGTCTCTATAGGCGCCTCTCCATACACCTTTAATTGTGTCGAAAATAAGCTGTCCCAGAGTATAAATTCACAATTATTGATAACTGCAAACTAGATATATTCCAACAAAAATAGTAATTGATAATAAAATTTTAGAGCAGGTAAACAGTTTTAAATATCTAGGTTTCAATTTATCATATGTTAAAATTGAAGATATTAATGATAAAATAAATAAATTTAATCTAATGTGTGGCACTATTAAAAGAACCCTTAAAAACACAAGAAAAGAAACAAATTAAATTTTATAATGTAATGGCTGTTCCTATATTGATGTATGGATCAGAATGTTGGACGATCACTAAAAGACAAGAACAAAGATTGGAAGCAGCTGAGATGCGATTTTTAAGAAATATAGCAGGATGTACTCTGCTGGATAAGAAGAGAAATGAAGATATAATAAATAACTAAATATTTTCAAACTTACAGACCGAATAATTAAATATAGGAACGACTGGAAAGAACATATTGATAGAATTCCAGAAGGAAGATTTCCAAAATTATTGCTAAATTATAAACCTCGCGGAAGGAAAAATGTTGGTCGCCCACACAGAAGATGGTCTGAACAATTTTAACAATTCTAGCTTTCATGAAACCTGAACGAGCCAACAGGCTTAATCCCTGGATGAGGATAATGATGATGATGATATATTCCAACTTAAATTCTACCCCCCTTAAAAATAAAACTTTACAAGGATAATGAAAATATCTGGAACTACAACAAATTTTATAACCTTACAATCTATACTATAGGAACATTTATACTCTGTCCGCCCTTTAAAGTCTTCCTCTTGTTCTTCGTCACAGTTTAGGCTTATTTACTAGCCTGTTCCGGCTCCAAATTTCTGTTGTTTCCACCTTTTCTTTGGTCTTCCCAAACTTCTTCTTCCTCGTGGTGAATAGTTGTATGCTGCTTTTGGTATTCTATTCTCAGTCATCCTTACTAAATGTTCTTTCCAGTTTGTTCTGTATTTCACTATTGTTGTGTTTAAAGTCTCTACTTGTTGTCTTGTTTCTGTGTTGTGTTTTGTCCTTGATATCCAGACTAGAGAAAAGGAAAGTTGGAAGACAAAAAAAGCGTTGGAGTGAACTGTTTAAGTGTCATTTAGAAACATTGTGGACTAGAAAAGCACAAGACACACAAAGTTGGAAGCAATCCATAAAACAGTTGAAGTGAAGTCCCAAGGGGTTGGCTAACCCGGGGATGTAACGGAAGCCACACTGCAGTCGCAGGAGGTCCTTCCCTGAAATGGGATGATCATGGGCTAATTCTAATCCTAATTCTAATGAACTGGGAGTCTTTCAAATAGGAGACTTAAAAAACCTGAAAAAAATATCATCATCATCATCGTCCTCTCAAGTATTAGGCCCAGTGGCCCGTTACGGTATCCCGCCATCTCCGAAAAGGTCGACCCACAGATCTTCTGCCTCGAGGAATGTAGTGAAGAATTTGTTTTGGTATTCTGTGACGATCCATGCGCTTAATATGGGCTAGCCAATTGTTTCTATATTATTGGAGGTATTCAGATATAGGTACGATTAAAATATATATACAGTCAATATGCCCATTTCACCAATAAATGTTTAAAATGGTCAACAAGTTTCTACAGCCAAGCTGTCATTCTCAAGACCAGATATTGACTCAATTGAGTCAATATCTGGTCTTGAGAATGACAGCTTGGCTGTAGAAACTTGTTGACCATTTTAAACATTTATTGGTGAAATGGGCATATTGACTGTATATATATTTTAATATTGTATCACCAAGAAGATCAATTGTGTATTAAATATAGGTACGATGTTTAACTCTCTGGCTATTGTTGAATTTCTTTGGTGGTCTAGAAGGCTATAACCTGCAGTTCGTCGCAGAAATTTCATCTCCGTGGCTGTAATATGACGATCATCCTGAGTTCTGATGGTCCAAGCTTCACTGCCATAACAGATTATGGGTCTAGCGAGAATTTTATAGATTTTCATTCTTGTGTGTCTCTGCACTTTTGATGGTTTAAAAACTTGGTTGATAATTCTTAAAGCTTTATTATAGTTTTGTATTTTAAAGGATATATCACATTCCTCATTATAAGTTAGATTATATCCTAAGTATTTAAATGAATTAACTTGCTCTAATATTGAATTCTGAATACAAATTTTACTTCTTACTGGGGATTTATTTAACGAATAAAATTAAGCTGTTTACTCACAAATCATTGAAGTTGGGCGTGAAAGGATTAAAAGCTATTGATCCATTGTCACAAAATGTGATTCATTAAGATCCGTCGGATATGAAAAGTAGGTGCTGAAACACGCCCATGGCGTCTCGAGTAACCTCGTCAGCGACATCAAATCCACAAACTAACCTGAAGTTTTATCTCTATTATAATGGAGTAGGCCATGTTTTGTTTGACGATGCGTAATAAGGGAGTTCACATTGTCCATTGATGCTTTTGTATCCTGCCTCCAGTCCCACTCACGGATCCTTCGTCCTCAAGATTGCACTGCTTGGGGAACAATTCTCTTTATAAAATACAGATTTATTTTTTATTTTTCCTTCGTTCTCTCGTCTTCTTTTACATGAAAAGCATTTCTTGTTATTTTTTTTATATTCACTCTTCTTTTTTTCCCAGAATAATGAACCTTTTTCCGCTTTTTGTTTTAATTTAATAATGTAAGAGACAAAAGGTTGAATAGAAAATAAAACAATGTGTCATTATTATTTGCGAACTCGTGTTTACGCAAAATCTGAAATTCCATGGGGAAAACTAAAAATATTTTAATGGCGAAACATGCGCATGTAATTTGTCGTAATCATTTTAAAAATCGAAGAATTGTACAGTACAGTACATTACTTACTTACTTACTTACTTACTTACTTACTTACTTACTTACTTACTTACTCACTGGTACTATCGAACCCGTAGGTTCATGGCCGCACGGACATAAGCTCTCCATTCATCCCTATCCTGAGCTAATGCTTTAAAATCATTCCCTGTATAATCTACTTCCCTCAAATCATAGTTAATGTTATTCTCCCACCTCATTCTTGGTCTACCAACTGGGCGTTTTCCCTCTGGCTTTCCTACAAGAAGCTTCCATGCAAGTCTTTCATTCCCCATACGTGCAACATGTCCTGCCCATCGCAGTCTACGAGACTTAACTGTTCTTATTATATCTGGCTTCCTATAAAGACCATGTAGTTCATTGTTTTGTAGTCTTCTCCATTCACCTGTCTGTTCATCTCTCTTTGGTCCAAAAATTTTCCTAAGTACTTTATTCTCAAATACTTGTAATCTCCTTTCCTCCCTTAAAGTAAGAGTCCATGTTTCGCACCCATATAGGCTAATATAACTGGTAGAATAATAGTTTTATATATTTTCTGTTTAACATTTTTTGAAAGGAGTTGGGACATCAAGAGTCTCTGCAATGCATAATAGCACGCATTTCCAGAATTGAGCCTATATTTAATTTCTTTGTCCATCTCATTCCTATTTGTGATTACTGTTCCTAGGTATTTGAATTCAGCCACTTCCTCAAAATTTCCCTCATTTGTCATTAGCTGTCCATTTCCATCATATAATGAATTTCTACGTGTGACCATATATTTAGTTTTATTGATATTTACTTCCAGTCCTAATTTCTTAGTGTTACTCAATAGTGTGTGCGTGTTGGCCTTTAGTATCTCCTCGCTATCGGCCAGTAGTACTACATCATCAGCATAAACTAACAGCTTATTAATACCATTCGGTTTGTAAGCCTTCCACATTCTCTAAAGTTTTGTGCAGTACATTATCTTGCAAATAACCAAAATATGAATAAAAATAAATTTTCATATATAAGCCAGGGTTTAAATTCGTTCGAAAAGAAAGATCATTGGGTAAACATCCATATAATTTAAGTAAAATATTGATCTTGTAAACCAAAAATAAGGTAATCTTTTAGAACTTCAAAGAGGAAATATATCTTGGTATTAAAATATTCCGGGCTATGTGGCCGTGGTCTATAACTGGAGTTTCTTCCAAACGTTTCTCCCTCAACTGCGGTGGGCATCTTCAGTGGCGAGCGCTTCCAGCTGTTGTTTCCCTGTCGTAGACTCGACTGCGAATTCGATGATTACCATGATTACCGGCCGTGAAAGCCTGCATTCCACAAGGAAATATATATCTTCGTAAGTCTCCAAAACTTATATTTTAAATGAACTACTCCTTGAAATAGTTAAATTAATTCTTTTAATATCTTGACGAGTGGGTTGGCTCAGGCGACAGCTTTGAAGTCTTCTATTTGAAAGACTCCCGGTTCATTATAACTTAATTTGTTTAATGTTTGATGATCATTATTATTATACTTACCTTTTGACACCCTGTATATGTTGCTGAAAACTAATTTTACATAATTAAACCACGATAAAGGTCGTTATATTAAATTATAGCCAACACTTTAATTATTCTGAGTTTACTGTGTAAAGGGTGCAAGTCCAAAAATGGGCTAAAATGAGTTCTCATGCCGATGCATGTTTTAAAATAAAATCCGATTTTGGACTTAACACCTTTTAACCAACAAACAAAGAAGTGACAATTAAACGTTTTAACCTTATATTTAGAAAGTAGATTCTGAGAAAACGTGCAGTTTATAAGCAGATTGGATATAATAATAATAATAATAATAATAATAATAATAATGATAATAATAATCTATCTATCTATCTATCTTCGGGTTTTTACAGCTGCTACCGTCTTCCCGTGCCATACCTCCAAAGCCTACGATCTTGGGCATCTTCAATGCTTAGCCCTCTTGCTTGCATTAATGTCTTCATGTTTTCCTTCCATGTTAACTTTGGTCGCCCTCTAATAATAATAATAATAATAATAATAATAAATAATAATAATAATAATAATAATAATAATAATAATAATAATAATAATAATAATAATAATAATAATAATAATAATAGATAGATAGATAGATCATCAGTTGATTAATGTCTTTGACATCGTCCGATTCCTAATAGCCAATTTTGTCGGTCCATCCAATCTCCTGGTTGTAGACGTTTCTGCTTCATATTCGAGGCCGAGGGGATCATTTCATCTATCTTTTCTGTCAAATTCTTCCTAAAGGGCAGATCAGGCTCTTAGCTGTAGTGAAAGCAACTGATCTAAGGATGGACACCTGGAAAAATCCCTGGTCCTCCAGGTTGGGGGTTGATGCGTTAGGCCAGCTCCCTCCCATCAGAAAAAAATTGCAATACTAAAAAACCTAATAGAGATAAGCCGGTTAGATTAAAAGGAAGACGAATCAAGCTACGGAAACGAACTCTGCTAATTGGAACATGGAACGTACAAGGCATAAGAAATAAAACGGAGGATGTCCTTAAACAGATGGAGGATTTGAAGCAGGACATAATCATACTGACAGAAACGAAGAAGAAAGGAGAAGGAATGGAAACTTTAGGATCGTATGTTCACATTTACAGTGGTGTAACATAATTAAAATTAATATATCTCTTTTTGGTATAAAATGCTCTATATTAGGAATATATGGAATAATAATAAGAATAATAATAATAAATAACATTGTATTTAAATTGGAAAAATTGAGGCCATTAGGAATTTATTTTCCTCTCAACCAGTAAAGCAAGGATGTACAAAATGCATTTATACATTGTAATTAAAACTCAAACTAATAATAAAATACTGCTAATATAAAAATACTATTTATATAAATTAAATATAATTGTTTTTTACTTGTATTTTTACACTTATTGTAATTTAATATGTGGGCATTCCTAACTCTCCATGCCTCGACAGACCTGGAAAAGTCATTGGTCTATCATCCTACTGCTGACCTCACATCCAGATATGTCAATCATATGGATGATCATCCAACCAGTGTGGAGTGGCATGTGATCAGCGCGTCATCAGTCGTGCTGATCGGTTTCCTCAACATGGGGATAATTATTGTAGGTACCCAAATTTCTCACGTTACTGTGTAGGTATCGGTCCCACACTGGTCGAAATTACACGAGAAAATTTATTTGCCATGGGGGCTCGAACCAGCTGATCCCGTAGCTCTGTTCCGAGGCATGATGCCATAGACCCCTCCGTCCAGTGTCGACCTTCCGGATCCTGTTTACATCAGGATCATTTAAATTATGTAATTTTGTTTCCTGTCAGAAGTAAAATTGTACTGGACAATACAATTTTGGAGCAGGTGAATAATTTTACATATCTAGGATGCAATATCTCATATGAAGAAGAAAAGGATGTAAATGCAAAAATATCTAAATTTTTAAGAATTTTAGGGTTAATAAATTCTATCTTCAAGCCACAGTTAGTCCAAAAGCATTCAAGACTGAAAGTGTATAAAACACTGGCTCTTCCAACTCTTTTGTATGGTAGCGAAGTATGGACGTTGAAACAGAAGGATATACAGAGACTTAGAGCTGCTGAAATGAGATATCTTCGGAGGACTGCAGGATACACACTACTAGATCACAAAAAAATGAAGACATCTTAGAAGAATTGCACATGGAATCTTTAAAATACAACATTTCTGATTATAAGTCAAGATGGATGCAACATGTTCATCGAATGGAAGATCACAGAATACCCAAACAAATGTTAAGATATCAACCTGCAGGAAGAAGAAGACCAGGACGTCCACTCAAAAGACTTTTGGATGGTGTTTCTCTTGAGGGCCGAAACAGGTCAACAAATGGCCTAAATTCGTGATTGTACTATGATGATGATGATGATGTTTTTTTTTTAATTAACGTGATTTCTCATATATCTATGTATTTCCCTTTATTCTGAACTGTGATTCGAACATAGGTCTATATTATGCAAAAAGGGAGCTTTAACTATAGGGAATAGGAAAGAAAATATGCTGTTTAAAAATTATAAAGTCAGAGAATTTTCAAACCCAGTCCTAGGGTTATCGTATTTCCAAATAAGTTATTTTACTTGATTAAACTTTGAACTTTTAATGGGATTACACAAGTTTTCCATCTGTAACTCATCGGAAAGCAAAATCCAATTTTCAGCATCCCTTCCAAGTGCATTACCTTTCCTTGCTTTCATTGTCCATCACGCTATCCTCTAAGTAAACTTGATTTTTTTTCCTCCCGAAGTTATCTTTCAATTAGTATCTCCAAAATTTAGTTTGCTTTTATTTATTATCTCAATAGAGGAATCGTTTCGGTGCCCTAATAATGACAGGGTTATTATAGAGCAATTCCATATGTGACTGACTGACATTTACAATGCACTTTTGCAGCAAAATGGCTGCGTAAATATTACAATTGATTGAAATTAGGGGTGTTATCTACGTGATATGATAGAGGAATAGTATGTGGTTAAGACTGTACTTAAATATACAACTTTTGAAGAAAAAAAGTGATATTTATTATCTATCAAAGTATGTGTGACTGACTGACATAAATGTCAACTCATCATGTAGCTTAACATGTTCATCTGCATCATTCTCTGAAGTGTGATTCCTAATTCAATTTTCCAAAATACCGTTTGGAGGACACATTTCAAGTTACATTCTCAATAAAAAACGAAACAAAAATCACAATTAAGACCAGAGTTATAGCCTAATATATGGTGTGTGACTGACTGACTACAGTCTGTGACTGACTGACATATCTGAATTTTATTTAGACATCAATATTCTGGAGCTGCAAATATTATACAAATATTACAAAATAATATGAAATTATAATAGATAAGTCCACCGCTGTGATCTCGAGGTAACGTGCATCAACAGATTTATCCCTGCGTCAGTTTCAAAATTTTCACCTCGGTATGACATTTTCGTGGAATCGCTCTATATCTAAGAGATTTAAATAGGCTGGTCATGCAGCTCGAATGGTTTCCAAAATTTTGATTAAGATGCCCTTAGGAACCAGACTTCTAGGAAGGTCTTGGTGTGGGTGGGAGGATGTTATTCGTTTGGGTCTTAAGTAACTGGATATCTGAGAGATGAACTGGATTCAGCTGGGTAAGCGTAAACCTACAGAGTGATTCAGAAATATGGCTATATGTTTGATCGCATTTTGTGACGAAAATATTATTATTAAAGGAAATATGATGTTATCATTGGAAAGGGAATCCTTCAAATTACAACAATAGGACAAAACAAAACAAATCACTGCTCACGTGAAGCTTGGCGGGTTGATTTTTGTGGGCTGGCGTCGAACGCCTCCACAATTCTCTTCGTTGTTTCTGCATCCGTGTTAATGCGAGGCCTTCCAGGAAGTTTGATTTTCTGCATCCTTCCCGTTTCCAGCAGTCGTTTTCTCCACTTCCCCACAGTCGACGGCTGCAATGCTACGTTAAACTCACGTCTTGCCTGTCTTGCAGCCTCACAATCATTAGCATATGTTATTGCCCATGCAGCAATTGTAATTTGCTGTTGCATATTCAACGCCATTTTGACTAATGACGTAAGTTCTGCACTGTTTTGTTTTATTGCATTGTTGTAATTTAAATAATTGCCTTTCCAACGGTAATTTCATATTTCCTGTAATGGTAATATTTTGATCACACAACGCGATCAAACGTATAGCCATATTTATGATTCACCCCATAGAATCCGTTAAAGAGGAAAAGTTACAGTTACCTGTTAATAGATATTTCAGAATTTTTAAGATCAGATGGGTAAAGGCTATATAAAAAACATATGGAATGCTACTGGTCAAAATAAATTTGAAAATAAGAAAAACATAAATGATGGAAATGGATAGAACATGTTTTGAGGAAAGAAGATGGTACCATAGTCAGAATACCATGTAACAGCATATAACAGAAATTTAGAATATTCAAAATATGCTAACCACCTATTCCAATTTAATCATTGTTTCGATCTAAATTTTGAAATGTTACATGTTTGTGATAAGGGTAAGAAGTTGGACCTTTTGGAGGCTGTAGAAATAAATAAATTGAAAAGTAGTAATAAACTGTTAAATTCTCAACTTGGTTAGAATGAATCACCTTTGTTAAATTAAAAAAATTTAAATAAATTATTGTTGTATTGTTGCTTAGATCAGTTGATATGTACTATAATAACACAATTCATAATTTGTTAACATGTCTGAAGAAGGTACAGTGTACCGAAACAGCTGTCACTGAATTATATCTTTATAAATATGAAAATCAAATATAACTAAGTTTTGTATTCACGTAGACTTTCACGGCCGGAGTTGCTATGATGATCTTGAAAGAAGGTTTTCGGGCTGTAAGCCGTGGTCGTGAGGCTTGTAGTTCCCCGACGTTTCGCCAGAGACTGCGTCTGGCATCCTCAAGGGTTCTCTTGAGACTCAAGACAAGACTCATGACTCAAGAAAACCCTTGAGGATGCCAGACGCAGTCTCTGTCGAAACGTCGGGAAACTAGAAGCCTCGCGACCACGGCCTACAGCCCGAAAATCTTCTTCAAGATCATAACTAAGTTTTATTTTTATTTAATTAATGAATATGGATTTTGATCAAGTAAACACCAACTCAATTAATTATTATTTATTTATTTATTTATTTATTTAAGTTCTGTAGCAGCCCCGATATGGTTTGTGTTTTAAGCATTTACATGCAGTTTCGTGCAGACTGTTTCAGTACCTTTAAAGATTTTCAAATTAAGTTGGAACACAAAAATATGTGTTGCAGAATGTTGTTTTCACCGTTGCGAAAAGCTTTGAAACACAGCTGTTGTACAAACTGTTTTAAAATTCCTAACCTATCTCCAATATGTGCTACTCTTTCAATTTGGTTTTTTATGCTGGATGTGAAATTTGAAATTGATGGCGTTATCACTTTCCCATGATACACGTGTTGTCTCTCTCGAGATGTTAATTTCTGGCTGCAACCAGAAAATGAATTTTTATCAGTAACTTCATTGAATATCCTAAAAGAAAAAGGCATCCCTATTCAGATTTTAGAAACTGTTAAGAGCTTGTACTATGGAACAAATATTTGTATTGACCCTCAGCTGACTAAAAATAAGATATTTTTTTCAAATAAACCACGGAGTACGACAAGGGTGTTCACTCTCACCTATATTATTTAATATTTATATGGACGATATCCTAAAAGAATGGAAGAAGGTTTTAACTAATGAAGGAATATTAATTGATAATAAAGATAAAATAAATGCTTTATTATTCGCTGACGATGTTGTACTTTTAGCAGAATCTGAAAATAAGCTCCAAATGTTAGCATATAAATTTAAATTAATAGCCAATAGAAATAATTGTAAAATATCAATAAATAAGTCAAAATTATAGAGAAAATAAAGATATAGAAAATAAAGTAAATGAATTTCAGGCTATTTGTGGAACCATAAAAAGAACCTTAGGTCGGAAAACAAGGAAAGATAAGAAACTTAAATTATATAAAACAATGGCTGTTCCTTTGTTGTTGTATGGAAGTGAAAATTTGATAATGAAATCAAGGGATAAATGCAGGATACAGACAGCGGAAATGCTGTTTTTACGTAATGTGAAAGGATGCACAAGAGCGGATAGAATAAGTAATGAAACTATACGAGAATAATTAAATATATATAAAATTGAAGATAAAATCAGCGAAAATAATAAGAAATGGACAGAACACTTAATGAGAATGAACAACGAAAGAATACCAAAAAGAACCTTCCTGTATAATACCAGAGGAACAAGAGATGTTGGCCGACCACGTAGAAGATGGACTCCACTTTTAACTTCGCCGGAACAGGCTGCATAGCCTAAACCTTGTAGTAGAACAAGAAGAAGAACTTCATTGAATCAACTGTTCATATTGACAATCCAGAAACTTTTTTTTTTCAGACATTGACTACCCTTGCTAAAATCACGAATAGAAGTCACGTATGATATAAATTAGTTTATGATAAGAAGGTAAGCCTAAAGCGGCCCCTACACGATCAATATTTACATCAATATCCATCCATTGTAATTCGTTAAATTCCATATGGTGGGATAAGCATATTTGGAAAGACACAAAAAATATATATTGGTAAAACATTGGTGGAATCTGTTGCAATGTATGGAAGTGAGGTATGGACAATCAGTAAGTACTACAAGAATAGACTAATAGCTCTAGAAATGGATTATTTACGTAGAAGTGCCAGAAGGTCAAAACTAGAACATGTCACAAATAAGGAAATTAGAAATATAATGGAAGCAGAAGAAAGCATAATTGAAAGAATTGAGGAGAAGGAATTAAAGTTATATAATGGAAATGGACAGCTAATGACAAATGAGGGAAATTTTGAGGAAGTGTCTGAATTCAAATACCTAGGAACAATAATCACAAATAGGAATGAGATGCACAAAGAAATTAAATATAGGCTCAATTCTGGAAATGCGTGCTACTATGCATTGCAGAGACTCTTGATGTCCCAACTCCTTTCAAAAAACGTAAAACTGAAAATATATAAAACTATTATTCTACCAGTTATATTATATGGGTGCGAAACATGGACTCTTACTTTAAGGGAGGAAAGGAGATTACAAGTATTTGAGAATAAAGTATTTAGGAAAATTTTTGGACCAAAGAGAGATGAACAGACAAGTGAATGGAGAAGACTTACATAACAATGAACTACTTGGTCTTTATGGGAAACCAGATATAATAAGAACAGTTAAGTCCCGTAGACTGAGATGGGCAGGACATGTTGCACGTATGGGGAATGAAAGATGTGCATGGAAGCTTCTTATAGGAAAACCAGAGGGAAAACGCCCAGTTGGTAGACCAAGAATGAGGTGGGAGAATAACATTAACTATGATTTGAGGGAAGTAGATTATACAGGGAATGACTGGAACGCATTAGCTCAGGATAGGGATGTATGGAGAGCTTATGTCCGCGCGGCCATGAACCTACGGGTTCTATAGTGTCAGTGAGTGAGTAAGTAAGTAAGTAGGACATGTTTTAAGAATGGAAGATGAGCGATGGCCGAAGCAACTATATCAATGGCATCCGACCCGAAGGAGGAAGAGAGGGAGACCGAAGTCAGCATGGAAGAAAAACATGAAGACATTAATGCAAGCAAGAGGGCTAAGCATTGAAGATGCCCAAGATCGTAGGCTTTGGAGGTTTGGCACGGGAAGACGGCAGCAGCTGTAAAAACCCGAATATAAATAGATAGTAATTCTGCCCGAAGGCAGATCTTTCACTGCAATCATAGAATTTTCATGCTATGCTTTGCAACTTTACTAGGGAATTATAGGTGTGGTAGCTTCCCGTTGCTTTCCACACCGATGAAGGATCTTGTTGATAATGATAAAGGTAATAATTATGGCCGGATGATTTTCGGAACCGTTGGGCCCTAAGCTTCCTGACATTTGTCTTACAGGTAAGGAAACACCCCGAAAAAACCTCACCCAGGAGCCTGTCCCTACCGAGAATCGAACCCGGGCCCGCTGCGTGACAAGCAGCACGCTACCTCGAGAACATAGCGGTTGACTGAACTGGTATTATTTTTTATTATATAAACCTTTCCTCATTAGAGGATTGCCTCAAGGACAAAGTGATACAGACAATTAATTTTTGGAATTGATGAAATACATTTTGTAAATACATTTTAAAAAATTCAAATTGTAGGCCTAATTGAAATATACATACTGTAAAGTAGAAATTTTGTAAATATGGTTTCTTAGCGGTGGACTAGTGGTTATGATCCCAAGGGTCGCGGGTTCAAACCCGGCCGGGGTGGATGGATTTTTTAGGACGGAAAAATCCAAGGAGCAAGTCCTACGGGAGGGACTTTAAGCCGTGGTCCCGAGTCTGAAGATTTTCAGGCTCGTAAAAAAATCCTTAAGCCTGAATGAAAAGGCCTCTAAGCAAAATTTACCGAATTTTCCCGTCCTAGTACTACCTTGGTTTCCTAGATGTCAGTATGAGGGGGAACGCTGACCACGTACCACTCAAAAATGACATATATACGAAAACAAGTGTAACTAAATTAGTATGGTTCAAATTCTTTCCTGTAGGGGGAGAGCGCCTAAATCTCTGTAAAGGGAAAACATAGGCTTACAATACAATACAACAAAATTGAAATTGATCCTCTAATGGCAGCGATGGCAATTTTAGAAAGACACACCTGTCCAAATCTAAGGAATTCCAAAATTTAGCTAAGAATCCTGGTATAGTACCTCTTCCCCGATCATCAATCCTGTGACAGTTATACTATCTAGTTTGTATTTATCTTTGTAATAGTCAATTGTTGGCTCATATATGGCTTTCTTTTCAGAGTCAACTTCCTCAGGTTGGCCACTATGAGTCTCAAAACGAATTGTGGGATTTAATATAATACCAATTTTAGATTTCCGTCTGAGAATAAGTAATTGTTTTACAATTCAGAATCATGATTTTGATCGAAGAAGTTAGAGACACGCTGTATGGAGAGATAAAAAAAATAAAGAAAGCATGTGAATTTAGCTTTACCAGTAAAAAATCTTTATTCTGCTTCGCTAAGAATTTTTTATTATTTGTTCTGACAGAAGTAGAATCCATTTAGTTCGAATTTGAAGAGGCTCTGTCTTTCATATATAGCTTTGAGCTATATCAAGTGTAGTTTATTATTAAAATTCCATACTGTGCGCTGGGAAGTGAAAGTAAAGTTCATACATGCAGTATAACCTTTCACAAATACGCTAGTGCACATCTGATAAAGCTTTAAGTGCAAAAGTGGCCCAAGACGACATTATGAATCGATATTTAAACAAAGCTTTAAAATAGCTATTTTCTCGGAACCTAACCATTGGAATTGACCTAAATTGTATATATTTACAATGCATTAGTGGGCCGGGTGGGAGAACAGTGCCTTTTTATTTACGCACTTTAACAGTACATAATTGGCATACATATTAATCAAATACTATATTTAACGTATTTCAATCTGGGAAAGTAATTATCATTTCTTTATTTTCTCGTAAATATGAAAATAAAGTGGGACTATTTCCTGTCATGACCACGAAGGTTACAACAGTTCTTACTTCTAACCAGCGATAAACCACCGATTATAACACAAATGAGCACCGATGACCACAGATATGCCACCGATGAACAGCGATAAAACACATAGGACCACAATGTGTAAACCACATTGTGTACATTTAATCATGGGATTCATCATATCTGTGGCTTCAACAAATTATGTCCGAATTTGTCTTTTACATATATAACTGCGTAAAATAATAAAAAGGACGTTCACTGGAATTCACCTACGTTAGAGTAATTGATTTAGTTTCCATTCAATGATTTAGGTTTGGTTAGCTTTTCGTTTCCTTGCGTTTTAAATCTGATTCAATATGTAACATAAATGACCTCTTCATATCTGTTATTCTATGGAACATTCAACATGTCTGACGGTTACAACGTAAAATCATATTTCCACCACTTCATTTCATGATACGTTTCAATATTTTTACGATGGTTAAATCCCACAGCTAAATGGTATCATCAACACTTCGTAATACTTTAAATTACATCAAAAATGGCATAAGTCGCGTAAGTAAAAAGCTGGTCTTGTACAACCCCACCCATTAGTGCCCCTATAGTATAACATAAAGTATGTATGAATAGCTATTGAAATGATCATCCTATATATGAGTTGGTAAATCATAAAAATGCTATCTTCTCTTAAACTAACCATTGGATTTGACTTAAATTGTATATATTAACAATGCATTAGAGCCCCTATAGTATAACATAAAGTATGTATGAATAACTACTAAAATGATCATCCTGTATAAGAGATGATAAATCATAAAAACGCTATTTTCTCGGAACCTAACCATTGGAATTGACCTAAATTGTATATATTAACAGTGCATTAGTGCCCCTATGTATGTATGTATGTATGTATGTATGTATGTATGTATGTATGTATGTATGTATGTATGTATGTATGTATGTATGTATGTATGTATGTATGTATGTATGTATGTATGAATAGCTAATAAAATGATCACCCTGTATAAGAGATGATAAATCATAAAAACGCGATTTTCTCAGAAACTAACCATTGGAATTGACCTAAATTGTATATATTAACAATGCATTAGTGCCCCTATAGTATAACATAAAGTATGTATGAATAGCTACTAAAATGATCATCCTGTATAAGAGATGATGAATCATAAAAACGATTTTTTCTCGGAAACTAACCATTGGAATTGACCTAAATTATATATATTAACAATGCATTAGTGCCCCTATAGTATAACATAAAGTATGTATGAATAGCTACTAAAATGATCATCTTGTATAAGAGATGATGAATCATAAAAACGATATTTTCTCGGAAACTAACCATTGGTATTGACCTAAATTGTATATATTAACAATGCATTTGTACCCCTATAGTATAACATAAAGTATGTATGAATAGCTACTAAAATGATCATCCTGTATAAGAGATGATGAATCATAAAAACGATATTTTCTCGGAAACTAACCATTGGAATTGACCTAAATTGTATATATTAACAATGCATTAGTACCCCTATAGTATAACATAAAGTATGTATGAATAACTACTAAATTGATCATCCTGTATAAGAGATGATAAATCATAAAAACGCTATTTTCTCGGAAACTAACCATTGGAATTGACCAAAATTGTATATATTAACAATGCATTAGTGTCCCTGTAGTATAACATAAAGTATGTATGAATAGCTACTAAAATGATCATCCTGTATAAGAGATGATGAATCATAAAAACGCTATTTTCTCGGAAACTAACCATTGGAATTGACCTAAATTATATATATTAACAATGCATTAGTGCCCCTATAGTATAACATAAAGTATGTATGAATAGCTACTAAATTGATCATCCTGTATAAGAGATGATAAATCATAAAAACGCTATTTTCTCGGAAACTAACCATTGGAATTGACCTAAATTGTATATATTAACAATGCATTAGTGTCCCTATAGTATAACATAAAGTATGTATGAATAGCTACTAAAATGATCATCCTGTATAAGAGATGATAAATCATAAAAACGATATTTTCTCGGAAACTAACCATTGGAATTGACCTAAATTGTATATATTAACAATGCATTAGTACCCCTATAGTATAACATAAAGTATGTATGAATAGCTACTAAAATTGATCATCCTGTATAAGAGATGATAAATCATAAAAACGCTATTTTCTCGGAAACTAACCATTGGAATTGACCTAAATTGTATATATTAACAATGCATTAGTGTCCCTATAGTATAACATAAAGTATGTATGAATAGCTACTAAAATGATCATCCTGTATAAGAGATGATAAATCATAAAAACGCTATTTTCTCGGAAACTAACCATTGGAATTGACCTAAATTGTATATATTAACAATGCATTAGTACCCCTATAGTATAACATAAAGTATGTATGAATAACTACTAAATTGATCATCCTGTGTAAGAGATGATAAATCATAAAAACGCTATTTTCTCGGAACCTAACCATTGGAATTGACCAAAATTGTATATATTAACAATGCATTAGTGTCCCTGTAGTATAACATAAAGTATGTATGAATAGCTACTAAAATGATCATCCTGTATAGGAGATGATGAATCATAAAAACGATTTTTTCTCGGAAACTAACCATTGGAATTGACCTAAATTGTATATATTAACAATGCATTTGTACCCCTATAGTATAACATAAAGTATGTATGAATAGCTAATAAAATGATCACCCTGTATAAGAGATGATGAATCATAAAAACTATATTTTCTCGGAAACTAACCATTGGAATTGACCTAAATTGTATATATTAACAATGCATTAGTGCCCCTATAGTATAACATAAAGTATGTATGAATAGCTACTAAAATGATCATCCTGTATAAGAGATGATGAATCATAAAAACGCTATTTTCTCGGAAACTAACCATTGGAATTGACCTAAATTGTATATATTAACAATGCATTAGTACCCCTATAGTATAACATAAAGTATGTATGAATAACTACTAAATTGATCATCCTGTGTAAGAGATGATAAATCATAAAAACGCTATTTTCTCGGAACCTAACCATTGGAATTGACCAAAATTGTATATATTAACAATGCATTAGTGTCCCTGTAGTATAACATAAAGTATGTATGAATAGCTACTAAAATGATCACCCTGTATAAGAGATGATAAATCATAAAAACTATATTTTCTCGGAAACTAATCATTGGAATTGACATAAATTGTATATATTAACAATGCATTAGTGCCCATATAGTATAACATAAAATATGCACGAATAGCTACTAAAATGATCATCCTGTATAAGAGATGATGAATCATAAAAACGATATTTTCTCGGAAACTAACCATTGGAATTGACCTAAATTGTATATATTAACAATGCATTTGTACCCCTATAGTATAACATAAAGTATGTATGAATAGCTACTAAAATGATCATCCTGTATAAGAGATGATGAATCATAAAAACGATATTTTCTCGGAAACTAACCATTGGAATTGACCTAAATTGTATATATTAACAATGCATTTGTACCCCTATAGTATAACATAAAGTATGTATGAATAGCTACTAAAATGATCATCCTGTATAAGAGATGATGAATCATAAAAACGATTTTTTCTCGGAAACTAACCATTGGAATTGACCTAAATTATATATATTAACAATGCATTAGTACCCCTATAGTATAACATAAAGTATGTATGAATAGCTACTAAAATTGATCATCCTGTATAAGAGATGATAAATCATAAAAACGCTATTTTCTCGGAACCTAACCATTGGAATTGACCAAAATTGTATATATTAACAATGCATTAGTGTCCCTGTAGTATAACATAAAGTATGTATGAATAGCTAATAAAATGATCACCCTGTATAAGAGATGATAAATCATAAAAACTATATTTTCTCGGAAACTAATCATTGGAATTGACATAAATTGTATATATTAACAATGCATTAGTGCCCCTATAGTATAACATAAAGTATGTATGAATAGCTACTAAAATGATCACTCTGTATAAGAGATGATGAATCATAAAAACGATATTTTCTCGGAAACTAACCATTGGAATTGGCCTAAATTGTATATATTAACAATGCATTAGTGCCCCTGTAGTATAACATAAAGTATGTATGAATAGCTACTAAAATGATCATCCTGTATAAGAGATGATAAATCATAAAAACGCTATTTTCTCGGAAACTAACCATTGGAATTGACCTAAATTATATATATTAACAATGCATTAGTGCCCCTATAGTATAACATAAAGTATGTATGAATAGCTACTAAAATTGATCATCCTGTATAAGAGATGATAAATCATAAAAACGATATTTTCTCGGAAACTAACCATTGGAATTGACCTAAATTGTATATATTAACAATGCATTAGTGCCCCTATAGTATAACATAAAGTATGTATGAATAGCTACTAAAATGATCATTCTGTATAAGAGATGATGAATCATAAAAACGATATTTTCTCGGAAACTAACCATTGGAATTGACCTAAATTGTATATATTAACAATGCATTAGTACCCCTATAGTATAACATAAAGTATGTATGAATAACTACTAAATTGATCATCCTGTATAAGAGATGATGAATCATAAAAACGATATTTTTTCGGAAACTAACCATTGGAATTGACCTAAATTCTATATATTAACAATGCATTAGTGCCCCTATAGTATAACATAAAGTATGTATCTATAGCTACTAAAATGATCATCCTGTATAAGAGATGATGAATCATAAAAACGATATTTTCTCGGAAACTAACCATTTGAATTGACTTAAATTGTATATGTTAACAAGCTTTAAAATATTACTGAACGAAAATACATTGCTGCTGTTTAACCAATCAATGTCTACATTTGTATTGTGATTTATTTTTCAATTAAATCTGATTGTTCAGAATATTAAGAGTGTGTTCTTCTCTATATTTTTCTGTCCCTTAATCCATTCGCATCAGGTTTAAATGCTTAATGCATTTCCCCAGAAACCGGATTTAAGTTACCATAAACTAGATTGTCTATTTTCAAACATTCAAAACAAGCAAAAGATAACGGTACTTAGATCACAATGAGTATAAAGGTCAAAACATATTCATTTACTATTCATAAATGTTAACAAAACATTACGCTGCCAAGGGAAGTACAACACATTGCAGAATATATAACATCAGAGTTAAGCGAGTGTACCTCGCCTTCTGAGTTGAAGGTCATTTAACTGCCGGCGAGTCTAACTCGTCTTTTGAGGTGATTGAGTTAATAACGTTAAATTAAATTTGTTGTACAGATTATGGACTGTTGAACGTGACGGAATTTTTACACCCGGGAATCGTGTTTAAAAAAGTCTTCGTACTTGGCTGGCAGACTGAGTTAATAAATATTGTTCATAAATAAATACATTGTTCAGTAGAAAAAAAATATTATCCATTATACAGTTTACTCTTTACACTTATACACTGTATTATCTACTTCCCTTAAATCATGGTTAATGTTATTCTCCCACCTCATTCTTGGTCTACCAACTGGGCGTTTTCCCTCTGGTGTTCCTACAAGAAGCTTATATGCACGTCTTTTACTCCCCATTCGTGCTACGTGTCCTGACCATCGCAGTCTACGAGACTTACCTGTTCTTAATATATCTGGCTTCCTATAAAGACCATGTAGTTCATTGTTTGTAGTCTTCTCCATTCACCTGTCTGTTCATCTCTCTTTGGTCCAAAAATTTTCCTAAGTACTTTATTCTCGAATACTCGTAATCTCCTTTCCTCCCTTAAAGTAAGAGTCCATGTTTCGCACCCATATAATATAACAGGTAGAATAATAGTTTTATATATTTTCAGTTTAACGTTTTTTGAAAGGAGTTAGGACATCAAGAGTCTCTGTAATGCATAATAGCACGCATTTCCAGAATTGAGCCTATGTTTAATTTCTTTGTGCATCTCATTCCTATTTGTGATTATTGTTCCTAGGTATTTGAATTCAGCCACTTCCTCAAAATTTCCCTCATTTGTCATTAGCTGTCCATTTCCATTATATCATTTTCTGTTTGTGACCATATATGTTAATAATATGGATTTATAGAGCAGCGATTAAAGTGATTGTAGAAATGTGAGTGGTCTTGGTTTTTGGTTTGGGAGGGGGGGGGGGTTTGAGTGGAGGGGTTCACCGCATACAAGCACTTTGCAGCAAATACACAAACCGACAGCAGTAATTAACATAGCGTAATGAGACCATATAAATTGTGTTGATTATATTTTGTTTTAGTACAAGTGACACGTTGAATTACCATTGTCACGGCCTCTAAATGTGCAGAATTCATTCCATCAACATTACACCATCCTTTGTTCTTTCAACTATTAACGAGGAATTCTGATTGTACCGATGAAAAATATATTTATATTTTTTTCAAATCTTCATCGAACCTACTTACTAGGCACGGAATTTCCTTCGTCAAGATATCTGTAGTCCACCGCTGTGGTCTCGAGGTAGCGTGCTGCCTTGTCACGCAGCGGGCCCGGGCTCGATCGCCGGTCGGGGCAGCTTTTCTGGGTGAGGTTTTTAACGGGGTTTTTCCTCACCTGTAAGACAAATGTCAGGAAAACTTTAAGGCCCAAACGGTCCCCGAAATCATATGGCCATCATCATCATCGCCCTTATCATTATCATCTTCATCATCATCATCCTTCACCGGTGTGGAAAGCAACGGGAAGCTACCACACCTACAATTCCCTAGTAAAGCTGCAAGCATAGCATGAAAATGCTATGATTGCAGTGAAGGACCTGCCTTCGGGCAGAATTACTATGGATGGAGGGAATAATAATAATAATAATAATAATAATAATAATAATAATAATAATAATAATGATAATTACAAGAAAAATACTAAAAAAGCACAAATTACTGTAATATGTAAATATATATATGTGTGTGTGTATGTGTGTGTGTGTGTGTGTGTGTGTGTGTGTGTGTGTGTGTGTGTCTGTCCACCGCTGTGGTCTCGAGGTAGCGTACTGCCTTGTCACACAGCGGGCCCGGATTCGATTCCCGGTCGGGACAAGTCTTCTGGGTTATTTTTTTTCGGGGTTTTTTCCTCACCTGTGTGACAAATGTCAGGAATCTTAGGTCTAACGGTCCCCGAAAATCATTAGGTCATCATCATCATTCCTATCATTATCATCACCATCTTTCACCGGTGTGGAAGGCAACGGGAAGCTACCATTCCTTCACAATTCCCTAGTAAAGCTGCAAGCATAGCATGAAAATGCTATGATTGCAGTGAAGGACCTGCCTTCGGGCAGAATTACTATGGATGGAGATATCTGTGATTAACACATGTGGATGTGAGGCCAATAGCCGGCTCGTAGGCGAAAGGCCTTCTACGTCTGTCGCGCTTTGAGTTGGAAATGTAATTGTAAATCTGAACTTTGTATATTTGATTGAGTGTAAGAGAACACGTTACTTATTTACTCACTGACATCGAATACGTAGGTTCTTGGCCGCGCGGATATAAGCTCTCCATATATCCCTATCCTGAGCAAATGTTTTCCAATCATTCCCTGTATAATCTACTTATTTCAAATCATAGTTAATGTTATTTTCCCACCTCATTCTTGGTCTACCAACTGGCCGGTTTCCCTCTGGTTTTCGTACAAGAAGCTTCCATGCGCGTCTTTCATTCCCTATACATGCCACATGTCCTGTCCATCGCAATTTACGAGACTTAACTGTTCTTATTATATCTGGCTTCCTATGAAGACCATATAGTTCACTGTTATGTAGTCTTCTCCACTCACCTGTCTGTTCATCTCTCTTTGGTCCAAACATTTTCCTAAGTACTTTATTCTCAAATACTCCTTACAGCAGAATAAATAAAACTTTATTATTTGTTATTATTATCTCTATCTATCTTCGGGTTTTTACAGCTGCTGCCGTCTTCCCGTGGCAAACCTCCAAAGCCTACAATCTTGGGCATCTTCAATGCTTAACACTCTTGCTTGCATTAATGTCTTCATGTTTTCCTTCCATATTAACTTTGGTCTCCCTCTTTTCTTCTTTCTGGTCGGATGCCATTGAGATAGTTGATTCGGCCATCGCTCATCTTCCATTCTTAAAACATGTCCTAACCACTTTAATTCCTTCTCCTCAATTATTTCTTACCTTTTTTTCGGTCCGGCCTTGACTGACTTGATGTTTTAGCATTTTATGTTTTTTTTAATGTGTGGGGAGCTGGCCCACAGCATAAACCTCCAACCTGGAGGACCAGGAAAATTTCTGTCTGAGTTTTCCTCCCATAGCCTTTGAAGATCCCTCTTCACCGCAAGGCAGCGTTTCTCTATTTCCCTTAGAGATAGCGTCGCCTCTTCCGCCAGATCCGCCGTGTTGAAGGACCCCTTCTGCGCCGACTCTGCCGTTGAGGTCTTCACCGTAACCCTGGCTAGGGGCCCTTACAAAGTACAGGGTGGACCGCTCGAATGGACCTAATTTCAATTGCTTGTTACTGGCAAACGGTTGAAGATAGAAACTTAAAACAACGTTCATATTACAGAAAAACTCACCAAGTTTTTATATCCAGATCACCACATCTCTATATGAGCCCCAGTAGTCACTGTGACGATATCAAAGCGATGAACAATTTCTTGCCAAGTACGTTGGAGTATGTCTTCTGGAATGTTCTCAATAGCCTCTATGATGCGCTCACGAAGATCACGAAGGTCTTTGACTGGGGTGGTGTAAACTTTATCTTTGACATAGCCCCAGAGAAAGAAATCCAGTGGTGTTAAATCGGGAGATCTCGGGGGCCACGCGATTGGTCCTCCCCTACCAATCCAACGGCCAGGGAAAATGTTGTCCAAAGTCGTACGAACTTCATTGGACCAGTGGGGAGGAGCACCATCTTGCTGGAAAACGATGTTAGGCTGCAGTTGTTCAATTTGTGGAAAGAAGAACGGCTCCAGCATGGTCAAGATATGTGGTAAACCACGAACAGTTTTCTTTCTCCTCGGCGATAAAAAAACGGTCCAATGACCTTATTATGTGACAAACTGCACCAAACATTCATCTTCGGACTATCACGAACATGCTCTTGAATAGCGCGAGGATTCTCCGATCCCCAGATCCGCACATTATGCCGGTTTACCTTGCCTGACAAATGGAAAGTGGCTTCGTCTGAGAAGAAAATCTTGGTCATGAAGTCAGGATCAGCGCCGAGACGGTCCAGCATCGTATTGGCGAATTCCACTCGTTTCGGCATGTCATTCGGCTCCAGACGTTGCACTAACTGCACGTTATATGCGTGCAGTTTGAGGCGTTTGTGGACAATCCGTTGTAATGTCGATTTTGGTATTTGAAGTTCCCGCGAAGCTCTTCTTAATGACTTCCGGGGGCTTCGCTCAAATGCGGCTTGAACATTTGCTACCATTTCATCGGATGCTCTGCGACCACCACCATGCTTCTTCAACACAGATCCTGTAGCTAATAATGTATCACGCCACTTCTTTATGCTTCTAGCAGTTGGAGCATCACGGTTAAACACACGCCGGAACTCCCTTTGAACTCTAATGATTGATTTAAACTCCGCATACCACAAAACAGCTTGCGCTTTCATCTGCGGAGTCGCCATTTTCACAAACAATTAAATCTAAGAACGAGAAACGTATCTTTGTGCCATCTACCGACAGGATTCGAAACTTGGTGAGTTTTTCTGTACTATGAACGTTGTTTTAAGTTTCTATCTTCAACCGTTTGCCAGTAACAAGCAATTGAAATTAGGTCCATTCGAGCGGTCCACCCTGTACTATCAGTCGGAGCCAACTGAACCCTGGTTTTTTAACGAGGTTGTTACTCCTCCCCCTCCTCCTTTCTCATCCGGGCTTGGGACCGGCCATATCGGAGTTATTGTTATTGTCATTATTATTACTATTATTGTCATTATTATTATTATTATTATTACTTACTTACTTACTTACTTACTTACTTACTTACTTACTTACTTACTTACTTACTTACTCACTGGCACTATCGAACCCGTAGGTTCATGGCCACGCGGACATAAGCTCTCCATACATCCCTATCCTGAGCTAATGCGTTTCAATCATTCCCTGTATAATCTACTTCCATCAAATCATAGTTAATGTTATTCTCCCACCTCATTCTTGGTCTACCAACTGGGCGTTTTCCCTCTGGCTTTCCTTCAAGAAGCTTCCATGCAAGCCTTTCGTTTCCCATACGTGCAACATGTCCTGCCCATCGCAGTCTACGAGACTTAACTGTTCTTATAAAGACCATGTAGTGCATTGTTATGTAGTCCTCTCCATTCACCTGTTTGTTCATCTCTGTTTGGTCCAAACATTTTCCTAAGTACTTTATTCTCAAATACTTGTAATCTCCTTTCCTCCCTTAAAGTAAGAGTCCATGTTTCGCATCCATATAATATAACTGGTAGAATAATAGTTTTATTTATTTTCAGTTTAACATCAAAAGTCTCTGCAATGCATAATAGCACGCATTTTCAGTATTGAGCCTATGCTTAATTTCTTTGTGCATCTCATTCCTATTTGTGATTATTGTTCCTAGGTATTTGAATTCAGCCACTTCCTCAAAATTTCCCTCATTTGTCATTAGCTGTCCATTTCCATTATATAATGAATTTCTACGTGTGACCATGTATTTAGTTTTATTGATGTTTACTTCCAGTCCTAATTTATTAGTGTTACTCAATAGTGTGTGCGTGTTGTACTTTAGTATCTCCTCGCTATCGGCCAACAATACCACATCATCAGCATAAACTAACAGCTTATTAATACCATTCAGTTGTAAGCCTTCCTCATTCTCTAAAGATTTAATGGCATGCTCTAGTACAAAATTAAATATTATTATTATTATTATTATTATTATTATTATTATTATTATTATTATTATTATTATTTTAATAGACCCCATTTTCATAATTCCAGTATAAGTATTCATATTCTCGCTTGACTTTAGTATATGTGTTTTAATGTTCTGCTAATAGTTTCTGTGTATTGATACAGTTAAGAGAACTTTGAAGCTCTCTCCGTCATAAAGCAGCATTGATGTATAGGACTAAAAGATGAAGAACAAAAGAGCAGTTCATGTCCTGAATTCTATTTGAGAATCCCATTCTCTTCCATTAAACTTAGTTCACTTCATTGTTGTTTAACTCACTGGATGGAATATCTTATTTTCTCGTGTACAGTACAAATACTCAACACAACCAAAATTCCCAACTCTTAAAAATCTTTTTTCCGTCTTTGTCACTCTCCTACAACTGTGAAACTTTCGTTTTAGAAGAAAGCTTCTTGCAGAGTAAGAGACAGTTGAAGTGCTAAGGGCGTTAGCAGGAATGACAGAGAAGAATCGATGTCTGCACCGTAATGTCTCTACAGGCGATAAGTAGCCATGTTCTCTTTTATCAGTTCCTCACAGCGTTCAATAGTTTCCTTTTATCAATTTATGAAATTTACTGTTATTAACCAATCTATTTAACAGCCAAAAGTCTTCAGATATTTTTTTCTTTCTTCTTTATTTAGCTTTCTTTAGGACTTAAGCCAAATCCAATAGCGAGATTTCCGTAGACGGGAATAATGAAATTTGAACCATGTCCATGTGTTAACCGATAGAAAGGCGTCTTCGTCTTCTTCTCCTCCTCGTCCTCTGAATGCTCGGTTTATGCTCGGCTCACAGTCTGTTAAGCCCAGTAACCAATACTCTTTTCAACTTTATATGCCCTTCCAAGTGACCTCCTTCCATCCGCCGGTGAATTAGCTCTTGGTGATACTCGTACATGAACCATCATGTCTGATGCCATTCGAGATGCGTGCAGATTTCATTCATAACTTCTCTTATTCATCCATAAATGTATTGCTTGAATATCAAACTGTCTCCTATTTCCTCATTAAGGTAAGACGGTAGACCAAAATTTGAAAAGAAAATCAGTTTTTGATGTTTTCATAATTAAATAGTCAGTTCTTTTCTGAACATTTCTGTACCGTATATGATTTTGACTGAACGCCAATTATAAGTGCGTTAATCATTTTTTAAATAAAAAACACTTCTGAGGTTGGGTCGCCTGGAAAGCGCATTTACGCTGCCCTGATTATAAGATGGATGATGATGGTGATCCGCCAGGAGAGTCCTTAATCGTAAACTTAATCTAAGACGAATATGAATGACGATGATTATGATGGCGATATGATGTTCTAGAACAGTTTGTGTTGACATTTTTCTTACAAGTGAGGAAAAAAACCTCACCCAGGAAACTTGTCCCGACCGGAAATCGAACCCGGGCCCGTTGCGTGACGAGGCAGCACGCTACCTCGAGATCACAGGGTTGGACTTTTGACGTAATTTTAAGACGTGATTGTAAAATATTATTTTGTTTCTATTACAGAGATGTAGTGATTCCGAAATCAAAGTTCCTGGCAGAGGAAGAAGCAAAGAGGAAGGCAGCTGCAGCAGCGGCGGCGGCAGCGGACAGTGACGAGGATGACGATGGCGATGACGACGTCTTCTACGACAGCGAGGATGATCAGGATGACGATGACGATAGCAGTGATGCAGTATCGTGAGTATTACAGATACTTACTCTTGTAGGAATATATTTCTAAACCAGTGGTTCCCTATTGGCCCGTAAATGCGACTATTAGTCTCGCGAGATATTGTTTATTAGATTATTTAATATTAGACTATTAAATCAACATACTAAAACCATTAATTTAAAGTAAACAATAAGATATATATATATATATATATATATATATATATCTTCGGGTTTTTACAGCTGCTGCCGTCTTCCCGTGCCAAACCTCCAAAGCCTTGGACATCTTCGATGCTTAACCCTCTAGCTTGCATTTCTGTCCGGCTTTGATTGATTTGGTCTTTTACCATTTTGTTTTTTTTTTCTAATGTGTGGGGAGCTGGCCCACAGCATAAACCCCCAACCTGGAGGACCAGGAAAATTTCTGTCTGGGTTTTCCTCCCATAGCCTTTGAAGATCCCTCTTCACCGCAAGGCAGCGTTTCTCTATTTCCCTTAGAGATAGGGTTGCCTCTTCCGCCAGATCCGCCATGATGAAGGACTCCTTCTGCGCCGACTCTGCCGTTGAGGTCTTCACCGTAACCCTGGCTAGGGGCCCTTACAGAGTACTATCAGTCGGAGCCAACTGAACCGTGGTTTTTTAACGAGGTTTTTACTCCTCCCCCTCCTCCTTTCTCGTCCGGGCTTGGGACCGGCTATGGCGGAGTTTGTATATATATATATATATATATATATATATATATATATGTATATAACAAGATTCGATTACTTGCCTTCGTGGTTTTAATATAGAGTACTATTTCATAACGATTTCACGTGTTGCAAAAGGTTGGGAACCACTGCTCTAAATCATTGTTGCAAGTAAAGTTATTTTTGTTACAAGGATTGATAATGAAATTTTACGGATTAATTGAGATGTTTGTACATTTTGAATCCTTGTAACGTACATAATTTTATTTCATATGTCGAATTTTAGTATTTTTAATAAACAAATATTAACATATAGGCTATCCCGTGTCCCATTCAAACCTCCCACATTTTAATTAATCATAACTCTCAAAGTATGCGGAATTATGAAATGAGGTTGGTATTAAAAGAAAGAGAAACTCAAAGAATTTTTGTTTTCATTGTTGCAGTTAATTCATCTGTCGCATGTTGGACAATAATGACATAAAACAAAATGGCGACTCCTCAGCAACGAGCACAAATTGTTTTCTGGTATGCAGAAACGAAGTCAATAATTACATGAGACATGGTATGAAATAGTAATAAATAGATTTCACCTGTAATTTGGTAACGATAGGACACGCTCTTTATTCTCTAACAATATAATTTGTAAGTCCTGGTCGTGAGGCTATGATTGAAACAATGTAAAAACAATTGAATTGATGGGAGAAAAAATAGTAAGGAAGATGTATGGCTCAATGATCAAAACCGATGGATAATTCACACTAATTTATGAAAGAAAACTTTCAGCAATCCAGTATCGTGACTACTATTAAAGATAGAAAACTTCGGTGCATAAGTCAGTTAATGAGATGTTTAAACTGCGTAGGAATTGCGCAAACTAAGCGAATTTCTCAGCAAGTCGAACCGATTGTAACACTGGTCAACATAATATTTGTCTCATGAGTACCAATAGTTGTACTTAATGCAGTTTTTTTATCGTGTTTTCAAATATGTATTCGGAATTTCTCCATCACCCACAGTTTATATCAATTTCAATTAATGGATTTAAATAATTATTTTTTAATAAACTTTTATCGTCCATTTATCCATTGTAAAATAAAACCAAATGAGCTAACTCAAATGATTTCAGCTATGGAAAAGAGATATCAAAGCAAATGGAATTCTAATATGCAGGCCGATTATTGTTGGACCATCAAGAGGGATGCTCCACAGGCAAAATATAGCAGAAAATCGTCATTTTTTACTTTCTAGGTGAGTCTGAATGTTCGAATACTGTGTAGTTACGAATGTAGAAAATGTTAAAGTGTTCGAAATTATAAATGCCTGTCTCTCGAAAAGCTTGCGTGATGGAGAAAAACCGATATCATATTTGAATTCAGGAGAAAAAATACTATCAGAATCACATATATTTCTTTCTGAGATAAAAAAGTTATTTTTTGTTTCTCAGTGTAGTTTATATTTTTTATGATGAAATCGTACACAATATACCACTTTCATTTCGAGAAAATAAACATAACATCCTGTAGAACGTTGAAAATTTTTTCCACTAAAATTTCTGTTTTCATTAATCCCTACCATTAATGGATTGATTTCCCTGCTTAACGAATTCGATACCAGTAAGTTTCACTCGACTTGCGGCCACTAGCTTGACACTGCGTGCGTAGCGCGAGTTGATTAACTCAATGCTTGCAGTCACTTTTCCTGCTATCGGCCGCAGGTCGAGTGAAATGTAATGTAATGTACATGTATAACAAGCATGCATTTCCAAAATTGAGCCGAGGTTTAATTTATTTGTGCATCTGATTCCTGTTTGTTCCTAGGTATTTGAATTCAGTCGCTTCTTGAAAATTTCCCTCATTTATCATTAGCTGTCCATTTCCATTATACACCGTGTTCCCATTCAAACCTCCCACATTTTATTTAATCATAACTCTCAAAGTATGCGGAATTATGAAATGAGGTTTTTATTAAAAGAAAGAGAAAGTAAAAGAAATTTTGTTTTCATTCCATCCATAGTAATTCTCCCCGAAGGCAGGTCCTTCACTGCAATCATAGCATTTTCATGCTATGCTTGCAACTTTACTAGGGAATTGTGTAGGTGTGGTAGCTTCCCGTTACTTTCCACACCGGTGAAGGATGATATGATGATGATGATGATAAAGATGATGTCCATATGATTTCGGGGACCGTTTGGGCCTTAAAGTTTTCCTGATATTTGTCTTACAGGTGAGGAAAATCCCCGATAAAAACCTCATCCAGAAAAACTGCCCCGACTGGGGATCGAACCCGGGCCCGCTGCGTGACAAGGCAGCACGCTACCTCGAGACCACTGCGGTGGACTTGTTTTCATTGTTGCAGTTAATTCATCTGTCGCATGTTGGACAATAATGACATAAAACATAATGACGATCACAAACTGTTTTCTGGTCTGCAGAGACAAAGTCAATAATTACAGTGCAAAGAAATTACCGGAGAGAATATGGAGGAAATGCACCTGATGGAAAGACCATTAAGGCATGGCTTCAGAAGTTTCTGGCGACTGGAAGCGTTAAAAAAGAATCAGGAGGTGCTCGTACACGTGTTTCAGAAGAAAAGATTCAAGAAATGGTGCACATATAAAGGTGTAGTGTGTGGCAATGAAAATTCTTTGAGTTTCTGTTTCGTTTAATACCGGCCTCATTTCATAATTCCGCATACTTTGTTGATTATGATTAATTAAAATGTGGGAGGTTTGAATGGGACACTCTGTATCATGTATTTCTATCTGTACATTTACAAATATATTGAAGGTAATTAAAGGTAAACAGTATGATGTATCTGTGTGGTATTATAGAATATGTAGGTAAATAAATGCAGACATCGACATAAAAATAGCACCGTAACAAGTAGGAAATCGATACCTGCCGGAAAGAAATGCGTATACCTTGTGACACACCCATTGAAAACATCGCTTCCATGGAAAAAACCTAATTGCCAACTGAAGAATGTTTACTCTACAATATATCAATTGCAAGAATTCTTCTTCTTTTTCTTCTTCTTCGGCATTCCCCCGCTTATAGGTTTGCCGTCTTCAGTTTCCATTTATCTCTATCATTCCAATCTCCTTCTTCCAAATTCCTATCATCCATTATAGTTCTGACATAAGTTTTCCATTTTCATCTTGGTCTGCCACGTTTATTTCTTCCAGGGGGTGACCTTTGGTATATATTTTTTGGCCTTCTTTCATCTTTCATTCTATGTACATGGCCATACCATTTAAGAGTTTGATTTTCAATCCTCTTAACAACAGTTCTGGTGATATTCATTTCTCTCCAAAGGAATTCATTTCTTATTTTATCCTTTCTTATTTTTTTGTAATTCCGTCAAAGACCAAATTTCACTGCCACATGGCAAAATATTCTGAGTTATGCTCTTATAAATTTTCATTTTTGTTTCCTAATCTTTTTTGTTCCAAATTATTCAATGTAATGCCTTAGTTGATTATTTTGGCATTGCAATTTTAGTTTGTACATCTTTTTCAGCAAAAATTCTACTTTGTAAATTATTTGGAGAATAGAATGAGGATATTTACCAAACATGTTGGTTCATATGGTAGCGATTTAATCTGGTGTTCCAGAGATTCCGAAATCAAATCCTGTTGCATTCTTACTTCTTTTTTTGTGGTTCTACTAAATTTTCAATTTAAATTGCGCGTTTAAATTTCATTGCCGCCATCCAACTCATCTATAGTGTTCGTTTTATAGTTAATATATTTCATATCAGTTGCATTTACATAAAATCTAATAGTAAATTGTAGAATAATTCAGCGTTAATAATATTTAATTTCGGGATCCCATTATGTTTCAAATTAAACTTTCTTTATATACTACATGTATGAAAAGTCCACCGCTGTAGTCTCGATATAGCGTATTGCCTTGTCACGCAGCGGGCTCGGGGCAGGCTCCTGGGTGAGGCTTTTTCGAGGTTTTTCCTCATCTATAAGACAAATGTCAGGAAGCTTAGGATCCAACGGTCCCCGAAAATCATCCGGCCATCATCATCATCCTTATCATTACCATCATCATCCTTCACCGGTGTGGATAGAAACGGGAAGCTACCACACCTATAATTCCCTAGTAAAGCTGCAAAGTTTAGCATGGGAATGCTAATATTTGCGGTGAAGAACCTACTCTCGTGCAGAATTACTATGAATGGATGTATGAAAAAACACGGTCTCTTTTTTTTTTAAAGAGAGGAGAAAAACGAGAAAAAAAAAGTGCTAAGGAAAACTTTTGGTTCAAAGAGAGACGAACGGACCAGCAGTGAGTTACACATAAAAATCAGTTGTAATACCGAATAAATCTCATAGACTACAATAGACAGGATATGTGGTACGAATGGGATCCTCCTCCTCCTCCTCCTCCTCCTCCTTTATCTTCTTCTTTACGGTTTAGACTTATTTACTAGCCGGTTCCGACTCCAAATTGCTGCTCTTTCCATCTTTTCCTTGGTCTTCCCAAACTTCTTCTTCCTCGTGGTGAATAGTTGTATGCTGCTTTTGGTATTCTATTCTCAGTCATCCTTGCCAAGTGTTACGAATGGGATAAGAAAGAAGGTTATATAAACTTATTTTCGGAAAATCAAAAGAAAGCGTCCAGTAGGTAGACCAAGAACGAGGTAGGAGATTAATAATGATTTGAGAGATGTGAACTATACAGGGAATCTCGGGAAACTATTAGCTCAGAATGTGGATGTATGGAGAGCTTTATTCAGCTTGACCACGAAACTCCGTATTCGATAATTCCAGTGAATTAGTTTTTCTTTCATTTTCTTCTTAACTTTCTCCAGCCATGTGTGTTGAGATGTACTTTGTCTCCTTCCATGTACAGCCGTCAAACAGGAAACTTCCAAAACTTCAAAGTACTGGGGAGAAAGACTGCTAATGAGTTCAGTGTGAGATGCAGCACTCCAACACAACTTTGTCTCCTTCCCGGTGACATCCATTCTTCAACCTTCTTTTACAATCTTTCATCTTTCATTCGTTCTACAAGTTTATATAACTCCAATGTTTTTTTTTATTTCATACTAGCTAATACCCGGCGTGCGGTGTTACTCCTTAAATGTTAATGTGTTTTTACCACCAACCGTGCGCTGTTATGCTTGCCCCGTAATCTGTTCATCCCGATCTTCTTGGCATCAATGAAAGACAAAAATCGTTATTGTGAGTTACCCATAAAAGTTAAACATATGCTGTCATGGACTTTTTTGTAGTTTTTTTTTTAGATATTCAATTCTGTGTACATTAATTTGGTGTATTTGTTATGGTTTAGGCAGCGTAAGCCATTTAAGCGTCAAAATAGAGACTTTATTTCACGTTTTTTACTAAGAAGGGTAATTTTTATGGGTGAAGGGGTTTAGTATTGCAACTCTCTTATACCCTATGTTTATCCCCGGAATCTCCTGAATATTTTTCAAAAAGCCCCATCTCAATCAGAAGAATGGTATGGCAGAGCACGGTTGCTCGGGAATCTACTTATCCCGATCGTCTTGGCATCAATGAAAGACAAAAATGGTTATCGTGAGTTATCCGTAAAATAAAAACATATGCTGTAGCGGACTTTTTTGAGATGTTCAATTTTGTGTACATTAATTTGTTGTATTTGTTATGGTTTAGGCAGCGTAATACATTTAAGCGTCAATATAGGGACTTTATTTCACGTTTTTCACTACAAAGGGTGATTTTTAGGGGTGAAGGGGTTGAATATCACAACTCTATTAGAGCCTATGTTCATCCCGTGAATCTCCTGAATATTTTGCAAAAAAAACCACCACAATCGGATCAACGGTATGGCCGCGCATAAAGTACGAACAAACAAACAAACATTCATTTTTATATATCAGATAATAATCAAATGTGTATGTATATTTGTACAGGCCTATACCCCACACGTCCCTCATGGAGACATGGTGCTCCACTAGTATGAGTTTATTGAACAAGACTAATTTAATTACGCTTATTTCTCTACAGATGACAGTGAGTGATATGTGGTCAGCACATCGTCACAATGACACATCTAGTAGGTAACTAAGATGTTACTTTGATGGGAGGGGGTTACAGTACAACCGCTGTATTCCCGACTCTGAAATTTAGGTTATGCGATGGGGCAAAGGGAGAATTCGCCCTCTACTGCCGATAAGAAAATGGTTGAACTGGAAGTGAACGTCTGCCGCAACCAATCACTGCTCTTGACGCAGCTATAGCGCGCTGGTAAGGTTTGAAATTGCTGAGGTGTCAGCTGTATGTCTGCTAAACCCATACATAAAGCGGCCACTCCCACTGAATATCCTTATCGGCAACACTGTCGTGAAAACGTCAGGGCCGGAGAATCAGTGGCTGGACTATAGTTAAATTTTGCTCAGTAGCATTAACTTAGACTAGAGGTTATTTTATGAGCCCGAATATCAATAGACTCGGGGTCCAGGCATAAAGTATTTTCCATCGACCCTGTCCGAGCTTGAATCCGCGACCCTTGGGGCTAGAGGCAGGGAACATGACTAATAGAACACAACGCGGCGGTCTGATTAAATATTGACTTTTCTTAATTCTTGTTCCATTAAGTCTAGAGTGTCTAGTGACCATCGTGAACAATCCGTCTCCAGTGTTAATAATTTTCATCTTAAATTCTGGTTTAACCTCCTTGTTTGTGCACCATAAGCCACTATATTTCGAATTATAATTTATAAATATGTGAGTTTTAGTTTCTGTAAAAATATTTTTTTGCGCGGTAGTGAGTTTTGTCGTACTTATCAGCAATGCCAACTATCATTGAAAGTTCAACTTCCTACATTTCGGGGTTGCCAACCTAAATAACTCATCATTATTATCATCTTCATGGTAGGCCGTCGGCCTGTTCCGCTCTCAGAATTCATTTTCCCATCATCTTCTAGGACGTCCAACATCTCTACTAGCCTTGAGGTTGGTACAACAGTGCTTGTTTTGTTAGCCTAGAAGAGTCCATTCTTAAAATATGTTCATGCCATTTTTGTTTATAGTTTTGTATTTTTACACGCTTTATATTAGCTTGACCTGTATCTATCTATGTAACGGAACCTATCAACGCGATTTTCACCCACTTAAAATAATTGGATCGACTTGAAACTTTCTATACTTGTAAAGGACTCGTGACAATACAATAATTTAATATTTGTTTTCTAAAATCCCGGCCAGAATCATCAGAAAATTAAAATATGTGTTTTTGTATTTATGTAACGGAATCTTTGAACACAATTTTCACCCACTTAGAAACATTGGATCGACTTGAAACTTTGTATACTTGTAAACGACCCGTGACATACAATAATTTCATATTTTATTTCTAAAATCCTGGCCAGAAGCATCAGAAAAAAAATGAAAACTGGTATAATAGGTTGCGGACTTGTCGACTTTTTACTCAATCGTTGTAAGAGCCCAGTTGGTAGAGCGGTAGACTCTAGTGGTATATAATTTCAGTAATCCATAGGTCGCTGGTTCAAATCCGGCCGGGAGGTTTTTTTTAGAAGTGTATTACTTTTAGCTCATACTACAACAGTATCGAATTTAAAGATATTTACATTTTTATCTTATTCTGTAAAATATTAAAACTAAAAACTAAAAAATAAATAATAGTTTTAAAAAACTAAAACAACACGCTTTAGTAGAAAACCGAACTAAAAAAATTAAAAATAATTTTAATTTCCAACACGCTTGGGATAAAATTAAAGTGGTCAACAAAAAAATAATCTCCAACACATATAGAATAAAACTAGAATTATCAACAATAAATAATAGTTTTAAAAAACTAAAGGAACACACTTTATTAGATAACTAAAAAATGAAAAATAATTTTAATTTCTAATACGCTTGGGATAAAATAAAGTGGTCAACAAAAAAATCATCTCCAACACCTATAGAATAAAATTAGAGTTATCAACAAAAAGAAAATAATTTTACCATCAAAAGCGTGGGGTGCTCTATATTAATTAATATATTTGATAATAAACAGACATTGTTAAAAGTAAGCTCTCTAAGAAGAAAATGTAAAAATCATAAAAATCACCCCACGCTTTTGATGGTAAAATTATTTCATTTAGATTAAAAATTTTGAGTTCTTGCCCAATTGTTTCACTAGGAATGTGGTCTCTTAGGGTATATCCTGCAACTATCTGAGAACCTCATCTCTGATGTTTCTAGTAATCTTCTGTCTGATCTATTCATGGCCCAATATATTGTATATAACTCTAGTTTTATTCTGTATGTGTTGGAGATGATTTTTTTAGTTACCAATTTAATTTTATCCCAAGCGTGTTGTAAATTAAAATTATTTTCCATTTTTTAGTTTGGTTTTCTAATAAAGCGTAAACTATTATTTTTTTACAGTAATATAATGTACGGTTAAAAACTATAATATAGTTACCTTGTAGGTCCGTCTCCTCAACTTAAGTTCTTTTAAAACTCTGTAGGCCTTTCGGGACTAGTCCCATCATCAGCAGAATGCATTAGGTCCGTTCTTGTTGACCCTTGTTGAAGCACTGACTTGAGTTTTAAAAGAACTTAAGTTGAGGAGACGGACCTACAAGGTAACTATATTATAGTTTTTAACCGTACATTATATTACTGTGAACTAATACCTCAACGGAAAATCACCATGAATTTTACTAGTATCTATTATTTTTTTATTTACACAAGTACTGATTCTTGTGAGGATTTTGAAGAAGGGGTTTGTCGCAGATGCGTATATTTTCGTTTATCAATCTTCCGTTTTCCCACCTTTTAAAATTTTAATGTTATACAGTGTTTTGCTTTAATAGCTGCTTTTGGTATTATAATTGTCATTGAAGCAGAAGTAAGGTTCAAATGATTTATAAAAGAATTGGAAAGACATGACTGAAATGTGTTTTCAGTATGATTTTGATTCCCAATTATTTATCATCCCGTTTCCAGTATCTATCCTCAAACCATAACTTAAACACAAGATCACAACATAGTCTCTTGCTTAATATACCGCAACATAGGACATCACATCACTCCATATTATATACTATCTTCACTTCTCGCAACTGGAATTCGCTATCACAAGAAATAAGGGGCTGCCGGACATTAATAATAATAATAATAATAATAATAATAATAATAATAATAATAATAGCTTTATTTTACCTGGCAGAGTTAATGCCTTAAGGCCTTGTCTACCACTCAACCAGGTTTAAAAAAAAAACACAAACAAAAAATAGTATTAAATCTAAATTACAATATATATATATATATATATATATATATATATATATATATATATATATATATATATATATAAACGATTACAAGTTATGAGTACAATACAATTAATATTTATAATTATTTTGATTTACTCTAAATTTAACGAATTAAATATATATGTACAATATATATATATATATATATAAAAAACAGGAAAAGATTAATGACATAGTATAAAATTAAATAAATAGAGAAAAATTAATTATTAGACAACAGGTAACTGTATAAGCGTGACTTAAAGGTACCAAGTGTGCGGCAACCCCTGATCTCTTGAGGAAGGAGATTCCAGGAGCGGGCAGAGGCTACTGTGAAGGAAGTAGAATAGGAGGAAGTGCTATGAAGAGGAATTGTTAGCAGACTGCTATCTTGTGATCTAGTGTCAATATTGTGGTAAGAGGATAACTTCTCAAATCTAGACGCCAGGTAAGTAGGAATGTAGGAATTCAGAAGCTTGAAAAGTAGTGAAAGAGAGTGCAATTTACGTCTGATAGTAAGACGGAGCCAAGAGAGGTTATTAAAGTGTTCGGAAATATGGTCATAACGGCGGATATTGAAAATGAATCGAACGCAGCATTATGAACACGCTGCAGTCTCTGCGACAAGTCATAGTTTAGATCATTATATATAATGTCACAATAATCGAAGTGTGGTGTAACACAAGATTCTGCACAAGGATTTGTTTTAACGAAACTGGGAGAAAATTCTTTAAACGTCTAAGATAATGTAAGATGGAGAAAGTCTTTTTACATATGTGTTTCACTTGTGTTTGCCAGGTTAAATTTGCGTCTAGATGTAGTCCAAGATCTATTACTGAAGAAGAATAAGGGATAATTATATTATTTATAGTAATGTTTGGTAGTGTAGATATGTCAAAGGTTGTAAGCAGTCTTTGTTGTCCCATTAGAATTACTTGTGACTTGTTAGGATTTAGATTTAGACCGATACTTGAAGACCAGTTAAAGATGGATATGAGATCGTCATTCATTTTTGTCAAGCTGTTATAGAGAGAATGAGGAGGTGAATGCAGGTAAATTTGGAGATCATCAGCGTAGAGGTGATAACGGCAGTGCTTTAGTACAGTTGGCAAGTCATTTATGTAGATTGAGAAAAGAAGAGGTCCGAGAACACTGCCCTGGGGGACTCCAGCCGGCACGTTGCGCCAAGACGAAGATCTAGAGTTTAATGAAACGTATTGTTGACGACCGTGCAGGTATGAGTCGAACCAGGATACAGCGCTGTCAGACAAGTGTAGGTGCTTGAGCTTTATCATAAGTAAGTCGTGGTCTACTGTGTCAAAAGCTTTGCTGAAGTCAAGTAAGGTTAAAGGAGTCAATTGACGTCTGTCCACGGCTTCACGAATATCTTCAGTAATTTTTAGCAAAGCTGTGGTTGTGCTATGACCATATCTAAAGCCGGATTGATAAGGATCAAGGAGGTGATTTTCTTGGATATATTCAGTCATTTGCTTATGTACAATATGTTCCAGGGCTTTAGATAATGTCGGAAGGATGCTAATCGGTCGGTAGTCATTACAGTTAGTAGGTGTACTTATTTTTGGTATAGGCCGAACTCTAGACTGTTTCCATACAGTAGGGAAGATAGAAGTTATAAGGGAAGCATTAAAAATATGAGTCACTGTGGGTAGTATAATGTCAATGATTTTATTTAGCATTAAAATGCTGATGTTATCTGTTCCTTGTGCATTGGATTTAATCCGCTTGAGTGCTTTTTTAACGTCTATAGGCGAAATGTCGTTAAAGTAAAATTTATCTCTTCCTATATGGGGGGATGGGGATAAGTCTTTAAGAGTGTCTATTTTAGTCTTGTTGTCTGGAGGTGTCATGGGTATTGAGGTAAAAATGTTCATTTAAGTCATCTACAGAAATGTCTATAGAGTCAGTTGAGGGATTCAACTGTCTAAGTCCCATTGCACGGAGATTTCGCCAAGTGTCCCGTGCACTTATTTCAGGTCCGATTATACTGTGGGCGTGTCGTAGTTTGGCATTGCGTATAGTTTGTGTAGTTGTGTTTCTAAGTTGTTTGTACAGTTGCCAGTTCTCGTCATTTTTATGTCGTCTGTATGTTCGGTATGCTTTGTCTCGTTTTTGACATAAGTTCACGTATTGATTTTATCATCCAGGGTGGCAGGGGGGCAGGAAAATCGTCGGGTTTTTACTGGTGCATGTCTATCATATAGTTGTAATATCAGTGTATTAAATGTGTCTACTTTTTCATCAACTGATCTAAGATTCCATATTGTGTACCAAGGTAGTTCTAAAGCGTCTGATTTTAGTTTAGTATCGTCTATGTTTTGTAAATTTCTGTACGTAATCAATTTAGAGCGTCTTTTAGGACATTGGAGTGAGTATTCTACGAATACAATGTCATGAGCAGATATGCCGGGAGCAGGAATTTGTCCATATGACAGTACTTTCTGTGGATGTGTAGTCACTATTAAGTCCAGTAGAGTGTCGGTATTAGCAGTATGATGTGTGGCAGAGAAAGGAACAATTGTCATATTTAAGCTTTGGAACATATTTTTAAGTTGTATGGCTGGTGAGTCAGTCTGAAGAAGATTTGTATTAAAATCGCCTGCGACAATAACGTGTTCATAATGAGGTAATGAATCGTTCAGAGCGTTTTCTAGATCCGAAAGGTGCCTTATTTTTGGAGGTTTGTATACAATGCATAAGAGACATTTTTTAGACTGGCTTGAATTTCTACGAATAAGAACTCGGGGCGAGCGGAATATACAGAAGGGGACTTGTGGACAATTCTTGGATTAAGCTCATTTGATATAAAGGCACAAACCTCCTCCACCTCTTTTATCTATTCTGTCATTTCTGAGCAATGTATATCCGTCTAGGTGAACAAGGGACGAAGGTATGGAAGGGGTCAGCCAGGTTTCCGAAATTAAAATGGCGCTCAGTCCAAGAGATGAAAATATGGTTTCAAACTCATCAAAGTGGGACAGAATGCTTTGTGAATTTACGTGAGCGATTTTAAGTGATGATTTATCAATAGAAAATGCATTCTTAAGTAGACTAGTAGTATTTGTTGTTGGAGGGGATGGTTGGGATTGAGGAATGTTGCTACCTGCGTTAAAAGTTGTCTGCACAATAAGAGGGTGATTGGAGAAGGTGAGTGAGTCAGAGGTTACAAACAAGTCTTCATTTGTCAGCTCAATGTTGCCAATAGCAGAAAGTAAAAATAAACTATGTACTGTAATAACTCTAATAAAATTAAATAATTTAGCTAAACAAAGAACTTAAAAAATTAAAATAAAACAAGTAAGTTGTCCTAAATAAAAAATAATAAACTTAAAACTTACCTAAATTAGAAATAAATTAACAATATAATTGTTAGCAAAGAAAAGACAAAGTAAACATATTTTACACTCAGGTCCTATCTAGTTGATATCCGTAGAAGATCTAATTTTGCGTTTTTCGCCATTTACTTGGCATCTTTTAAAAGAAATCTAAACTTATATTTGCTCTAAACTCGACTTCATCATTACCCAGTGTAAGGTACATATATTAATTGGTGTTTCTCGTATAATTTATCATATTTATACTATTATTATTATTATTATTATTATTATTATTATTATTATTATTATTATTATTATTATTATTGTCGGCCGCGGTGGACTAGTGGTTATGCTCCTTGCCTCTGGCCCCTAAGGTCGTGGGTTCAAACCCGGCCGGGGTCGATGGGTTTTTTAGGACGGAAAAATCCAAGGAGGAAGTCCTCTGGGAGGGACTTTAAGCCGTGGGTCCCGAGTCTGAAGATTTTCAGGCTCGTAAAAAATCCTTATGCCTGAATGAAAAGGCCTCTAAGCAAAATTTACCGAATTTTCCCGTTTCCTAGATGTCAGTATGAGGCGGTGCGCAGACCACCGACCACTCAAAATGACATCTATACGAAAACAAGTGTAACTAAATTAGTATGGTTCAAATTCTTCCCTGTAGGGGGAGAGCGCCTAAATCTCTGTAAAGGGAAAAACGTGGGCTTATAATAAAAAATTATTATTATTATTATTGTTATTATCGTATAAAATGTTGTCTGTACATGCAATTTACATTGCTACATTTAATGTATCTTTAACTGTTTATAATTAGTATAGTGTATATCTATATTTGTCAAATATTTATTTGTATTTGTGCTGGTTGAGTGGAAGAGAAGGCCTTATGGCCTTAACTCTGCCAGAATAAATAAAGCATTATTATTATTATTATTATTATTATTATTATTATTATTATTATTATTATTATTATTATTATTATTATTATTATTATCTAAATAACATTTGATAATTTTCTACATCATTGATTAAACCCCAGGCTAGTATAATGTTTATAGCGGAGTCTTTCATGACAAAGTTCCTCCATCAGAGCTTGTGGTGTACATCTCTATCAATATCAGAAATGGTGGTTGGATGCTTCCAGAAACCACACTTTTCCTCAGCAATAACCAGGGAGCTTATCTATCCCTCGCCAGTAACTCTCTTGCTGCAAAACTTAAATAATTTTAATTTATGTTTTATTAATATTTATACACACACTATCTCGAATGCTATGTCCAGTTTATGATCTTTAAGTTTATTAATAGGCTGTGTGTTTCTGTTGTGTTTTCCTGAAGAAGTTAAATGATTTAATTTTAATGTTATTAATTATTATAAAATTGTGATTATAATGAAATGGCTGCCGATAATAAAATTTCATTGTGACACACGATGTAAAGTTGATGATTTCAAACCAGTTATGGTTTTTAAATAAATAATAGTTTAAGAAAACTAAAACAACACGCTTTATTAGAAACCAGAACTAAAAAATGAAAAATAATTTTAATTTCCAACACGCTTGGAATAAAATTAAAGTGGCCAACAAAAATCGTCTCCAACACATCTAGAATACAACTAGAGTTATCTACAAAAAAATTACCAATAAAAGCTTTTCATGATTTTACGTTTTCTTCTTAGAGACTTTACTTTTACCAATATCTGTTTATTATCAAACATATTAATTGATATAGAGCACCCCACGCTTTTGGTGGTATTTTTTTTTGTAGATAACTCTAGTTTTATTCTAGATGTGTTGGAGATGATTTTTTTTTGTTGTTGACCACTTTAATTTTATCCCAAGCGTGTTGGAAATTAAAATTATTTTTAATTTTTTTAGTTCGGTTTTATAATAAAGCGTGTTGTTTTAGTTTTTTAAAACTATTATTTGTTTTTCAGTTTTTAGTTTGGTTTTCTAAAAATGTAAATATCTTCGTTAATAGATAGACCATCGGTTGATTAATGTCTTTGACATCGTCCGATTCCTAATAGCCAATTTTGTCGGTCCATCCAATCTCCTGGTTGTAGATATATAAACACATTGCCTGACTCCAGGAGGTTTTAGGTCTTCCTCTGCTTCGTCTTCCCTCAAGTTTCCATTCCAAAAACAGATTTTGGTAGTCGATCCTCTTCCATTCGCTGGGCATGTCCGTACCATCTTAATTGCTGAGTTTTAATATAATCTAAAATACTGTTCTAAAAAAATCCTCCGGACCGGATTTGAACCAGTGACCTATGGATTACTGAAATTATATACCACTACAGTCCACCACTCTACCAACTGAGCCACCACAACGATAGACTTAAAAAGTCGATACGTCCGCAACCTATTATACCGGTATTTATTTTTTTGACGTCCTGATGACCCTGGATAGGATCTGAGAATTTATGAAATTATTGTATTGTCATTGGTCCTTTTGCAAGTATACGAAGTTTCAAGTCGATCCAATGTTTTTAAGTGGGTGTTGAAAAATCCCGTTACATAGACAGATACAGGTGAAGCTAATATAAAGCGTGTAAAATGGTTACTCAGTATTTAATGGCCTGTTCCATGAACAATTCTTGTCTTTTATCATTAAACATTCTAGATAAAACTTTCACCACTAGAGGCTTTACTAGGAAATAAATGCTAGAATTTTTAGGAATTAGTGGAAGTGACATTGTTCGTAAACCTTTTGTTTATATCGTTGCAAATAATATTGTTGAAAGATAGTTGAACGAAGTTTGTTAAACGGTTTCATTGAAAGCTGCATGCAATGTTATTTCCTAGATTGCTCTATTTTTCAACAATTACGAGCATTCCATTAGAGAAAGTAAATTTTCGAATGTCGAAGTAACAAATGACAGTATTCCTGTAAACTTCAAAATAGAGAGTAGTTATTTATAATGACACGCCTCCATCGTTACTAACCTCTTCGTTTGAGTGTTGTTTTACTTTATCACGCCTGTTGGACCGTAGAGAATTACAATCTATAGGGAGAAGGTTTTCAATCCTGGATCACGTAACACTTTTTTTGCGCGATAGTACGTTTTGTCGCACTTACAGCAATGGCGACCATGATTGAAAGTTCAACTTCCTACATTTATGGGTTGTCAACCTAAGTAAATAAATAAATAAAGCCTGATATGTCCCTTTAGGGCAAAGGCCTCCCTGTACAGGGGTTAAGCTCTATTTGAGAGTGTCACCCGGTGAGTTACTCCGTGGTGAGAAGTTGACTAGGATGTAGCACTTGGTTTGTATACACTGTCTGTTCTGTGATTAGTTAATACACAGTTGGCTCTCCATCGTTCTCCAGCTTTTCCTGCATCTGGCGACTCTGGACCATTGCGCCCCTGCTCGTTCTTTGAAGATGTCAGCCCATCGTCGTCTTGGTCTTCCGCGCTGTCTCTTGCCTGTGTACGGGTCCCACATGGTTGTTTTTATTGTCCACCTGTCGTCCTGTATTCTTGCGACGTGGCCTCCCCACTTCCATTTTTTCCTGATGGCTTGTTGTGCGGGATCAGGTGTTGAGGATATCGCTTGAAGTGTTGTATTCGAGATTCTGTCCTTCAGAGTTATGCCTAAGATTTTCCTCTCCATTTTCCTTTGGCATACTTGGAGTGTGTACTTCAGTTTGGCAGTAAGATTCCAAGTTTGGCAACCTAAGTAACTCCACTGTAATATTACATATTACAACCAGGGGCACGCCGTAGCGTAGTGGTTAAGGCACTGAGCTACAAGCCGGAGGGTCGAGAGTTCAAATCCCGTTGGGGTCAGGATTTTTAAAACTGACCCGAACCCTCTGGCGGCACCATATGGCTCTGGGGTCGACTCAGCCTCTAACGGAAATGAGTACCAGACGCTTGTTCTGGGGGTAAAGGCGGCCGTCACGCAGGGCTGGCAACCCGCCTGACAAAAGTGCTGATTGTCTAGAAAAAGTGGGAGCCTTAACCTTCTACTACCCGAAGGGCCTCCGCGCCTGTTGTTGGATCACTTTACTTCCGATTGAGGGTCTTTCCACTTTTCAGCGGTTGCCCTTTTACCAGCCGGCTGCTGGCCCTTCATATCCACATGTGTCAATCACAGAGGTAGATGATCAACAGCCAGTGTAGGTGACATGTGGTTAGCATGTCGAGTCTCCCAGCCGTTATAGCTGGTTCCTCAACCTGGAGCCGCTACTTATTGTAGCTACCCAATTGCCTCACGATGCTGGGTGGGCACCGGTCCCATACTGGCCGAAATACCATGAGAAAATGTCTTCCCCCATGGAGACTCGAACCAGCGCAAGTCCCGTAGCTCTGCGCCAAGGCTTCCTACCTTAACCGCTCGGCTACGGCGCGGGACTGGATCACTTTACTTACTTTACATATTACAACCCACGTGCAGGAAGTAAAACCACTGCCCTTTATGTATAGTACGTACAATATACGAGTATATACAAAACTATATCCAAAATATAGTGTTAATATAGGCCTACATTATACGAAAGGAATCACTGCATTTTAAATGAACTGAACTTTATTTCAAACGATATTGAAAGTTGACTTAACAAAATTCTACTGGAAACTTTTAGACTTTTTAGCTTTATGTCCAATATTCTTATTTTTTAGGAAGCTAACTAGTGTAACAAAATCTGCAATATCGATACCTTCTTTTAAATTTATCATCGTCCTCAACATTGAATATTCTGACCACAAACTCGCTGAAGACTTTAATCTTTCACTCCTAAGCACGAAATAAGCAACCACGCTTTATTCACTTACACTAACATTCTTCTCTTCCGGCCACTTTCTGAATGAAATATATGTTTTTTTTTTCATATCTTAATTTAGATTTCTCTGGCACTAAAGAAGCACACTCAACCTACCATGCTTCTTCAATTTCGTCGTTTTGATTACAATCATTCATACTTGCAGCCATTTTATGCGAGATTGGTATCACGGCCTGCTGTAATCTCAACAATTATTTTCGGCATTTCGCATTCTTATATTCATTTGGCCAGACTGCTGACGTCCATATCATTTTTGTTTTTATAATGCAACGCAAATATTTCCAACAATAGACCGTTATTATTTTACTATTATTTATTATTTTGAAAACACTACCGGGCAAAAAATAATGTACAACACACGTTTGTGAAGTGTTTTACAGAATTTCGGAAATTTCCTCGATTCTCTAAAAACCACTTCAAGCCGGAAGGTCGAAGGTTCAAGTCCCGGTGGGGTCAGGATTTTTAAACTGACCCAAACCATCTGGCGGCACTATGGCCCTGGGGTCGACTCAGCCTCTAACGGAAATGAGTACCAGACGCTTGTTCTGGGGGTAAAGGCGGCCGTCACGCAGGGCTGACAACCCGGCTGGCATCAAGTGCCGATTGTCCAGAAATAGTGGGAGCCTTAACCTCCTACTGCCCCAAGGGCCTCCTGAGGCCTGTAGTGGGATTACTTTACTTTTACTTTTACCGCGCAAAAAATAATGTACAACACACGTTTGTGAAGTGTTTTACAGAATTTCGGAAATTTCCTCGATTCTCTAAAAACCACTTCCCAACCTCGAATTGTAATGTACTATTTGACTATACAACCCCATGAGATCCTCCCCCATAAGTGATTTAATTGAATGTCGTGGACATATCCTAGTTAATACGAGATTGTAAGACAAAGGCAGTCACTCATGCATGTAGGACCTATAGGCAATAAGGAGATCATGATAGCTTGATTATCATTAGCTGATTACCTAATCCTGGAAACCTCTCAGTTAATTATTTAATTGGACTATTTAACTCATGCCCCAAATGGGAGTCAATGACCAATCACGTTTCAATGATTTTTGTTTTACAACCAATCACAGTCGTGTTTCACCAAATATTTATCAGTGTTAAATTACCATATTAAAGAAGGCTCCTCCTTTTTAATATTCTGAACAGGTCTGACCATTATTTTGCAGTGACTGAGCCCGTGAGAAATACGGCTACCAGATTGTGTATATAGTGCATGAATGTCAACACATGCCGCATGCGGGAGTTAATATAAAAACATTTGTAGCAATTGATTATACCACCAAAAAAAGAAACCACTGTTTGAACTTTCTTAAATGTATTTTTTCCCAGGTAACAATCCAGAAAAATATAATTGTCATATTTACATCATAGGACATCAGAAATGAATTAATATACAGTTTGATGTGTTTCATTTTTTCTCCACTAGAGAGCATTCTTACAATATTGCGTTCCTTTGGCAATAAATAGTATGATCTGGTTGCAGTGATAAACAAAAGAAGCAGATGAAGCGTACCCATAATTTCTCATTTGTTTTCAAACATCGCCGTTTATATTAAATATATAAATATTTTAAAATAACTATAGTTAAATAATGATTTGTGAGTAAACAGCTTAATTTTATTCGTTAAATAGTCCTAACAAATGCCACTCTTGATTTCCAAATTCTCTAGATAAATTCATTCCTCACTTCGTGAGTCGTGAATTTATCGATAATTTGGAAATCACTCATGGCGTTACTTATGATAAAGTTGAGAAACGGGTGCACACGAATTCTTTCAAAGTTCCACAGAATCACAGTGCGCCTGCGCGAGTTGCGGGAGTTGCTGTAATGGTTAATGTATCTTTTTTAAAACAAACGCAAAAAAAAAAGAGGCGCATTGTCTTTGTTAAGTTGATATGATAAAACGAGCTGATGATGGTGCACTGCCTTCCGAAACTGCTAAATTACCTCACTTTGTGTCAGCGATATCATAGGGCGGTTTATGAGCCAAATGCATAAGTAATTGGTTCTGTGACGTCATTAATCCAATTACCGAGTTACTCTGTGTGTATATCATCAATATCCGTCAACTGGCAGCAAACTTACGGCAAGGGAAGCAATCCTCCTGCGATAACATTAATGATAATCCAGCCCAGCAATTGCCTTCACTATTGGGAAAAACAATTAAAATACCGGTCACGTTTACTTTTTGGGATTTTAACACAGGGTTAGAAATAAAAAAAAATAATGATATGGTACAAATTAATAGATCTGTTATGGACAATATAAAAATTATAAAATAATTATCATAAGTAATGCCACGAGTGATTTCCAAATTATCGATAAATTCACGACTCACGAAGTGGCTAGTCAATTTATCTTGAGAATTTGGAAATAAAGAGTGGTATTTGTTAGGACTATTTAACGAATAAAATTAAGCTGTTTACTCACAAATCATTATTTAAATACAGTTATTTTAAAATATTTATATATTTAATGTAAACGGCGATGTATGAAAACAAATAAGAAACGCTTCATTTGCTTCTTTTGTTCATCACTGCAACCCGATCATATTATTTATTGCCAAAGGAACGCAATATTGTAAGAATGCACTCTAGTGGAGAAAAAATTAAACTCATCAAACTGTATATTAATTAATTTCTGATGTCCTATGGTGTAAATATGACAATTGTATTTTTCTGGGAAAAAATACATTTAAGAAAGTGCAAACAGTGGTTTCTTTTTTTGGTGGTATAATCAATTGCTACAAATGTTTTATATTAACTCCTGCATGGCGATATGTGTTGATATCATGTCACTATATATACAGTTTGGTAGCCGTATCTCTTAGGGACGTCGGTCACTGCAAAATAAGACTAGGGGCACTTTGCAAAATCAGCATGACTATCAGAATGTTCAAAAAGGAGGTGCTTTCTTATTATAATAAACTTGTGGTAAATTCTAGGCGAACCACAATTGTGATTGGTATAAATAAAACATCATTGACATGGATTGGCAGTTGAAACATGAGTTAAATAGGCATAAGTAAGCCCGAGTATTTCCAATTACGATAAATTCGCGCCTCCGAAGTGAGGCGGCATTCTCTGGAGGATTTGGAAATCAATAGTGGCATTTTAGGACTAAATAGGCGAGAAGAATGGAAGAAAAAGTGCTGAACCATAAAAAAAAGAGGGAAAAAGGGGACGAAATGTAGTAATCTCAGAAAAGGTCAACCAAAGGTGTTCATTTCGATTCATTCCATCCCCCAAATAATATATTAAATATTGGTTCAAAACAATGATTTTTTGGGAAGGTGCCGCACTTCAAAATAATTTCCCTAGTACATGGTAACATGATTTTGTCTCATGCGTCCATAGCTGTACTTATGCAGTTTTTTATTGTGTTTTCAAATATATTTTCGGACTTCTCCATCGCCACAGTTTTTTTATTCAATTTCACTTAATGGATTAAATAATACTTTTTATAAACTTCTTCGTCATTGTCATGTAAAATAAAACCAAATGAGCTAACTTAGAAGATTTCAGCTATGAAAAAGAGAATCAAGCAAATGGAATTCTAATAGCTGGCCGATTATGTGGGACCATCAGAGGATGCTCCAAGGAAATATAGCAAAAATCATCATTCTTACTTTCTAGGTAGTGCGAATGTTCGAATAATGTGTGTTACGATGTAGAAAATATTAAAGTTTTTACATATAAATTCCTGTCTCTCGAACCTTGCGTGATGGAGAACAACCAATAGCAAATTTGAGGCAGAGAAAAATACTACCTGAATCATATATTTTCTTTCTGAGACCATTTTTTGTTGCTCAATGTTATAGTAAGGGAGGGGGGGACGACGACGGACTGCGACGGACGCACGAACGGACGGGAGGACGCAGCACTGACGGACGTACGGACTGACGGAACGACTGACGACGGAGAAAGACGGACGGACAGAAGGACGACGGGACGGACGGACGGACGTCCGGACGGACGGGAGACGGCGGACGGAGGGACGGAGGACGGAGGACGGACGGGAGGACAGACGCACGGACGACGGACAGACGCACGGACGGACGGACGCACTGAGGACGGACGGAGGACTGACGACAACGCACGGACGGACGGACGGACGGACGGAACGGACGGACGGACGGACGGCGGACGGACGGACGGACAGGGACGGCAGACGCACGGACGACTACTGCGGACGGACGGACGGACGGACGGACGGACAGTACGGACGGACGGACGGAGCGGACGGTGACGGAGGACGACGGACGGACGACGTACGACTGGACGACGGACGGACGTACTTACGGACGACTTACTTACTTACTTATTACATGCGTATGACATACTTATTACTTACATACTTACGGTACTTATGTACTGATTGACTTACTTACTTGCTACTTATTACTGACTTACTCCCTGGGATATGAACCTGTAGGTTCATGGCCGCGCGGACATAAGTTGCCATATGTATATTGTTTAGAAATTCAAATCCTTACACGTAGAATCCAGTGTTTTAACCGCTAGACAACAAGTGCTATTTCATGAAAATAGGTTTTTGTAACAGAAAGGCCAGTAATAGCTACGTAAACATTGCCGTACTTGAATGAGGTCAAACACAAATTCACGATATTCTACTCGGGCACACCTGCTATTGTATAAAACGCTTCGCTACTTGTTTGGAAAACAGCTTTGTGAATTTAATAATTAATTCAAAAGAGTCACATTACTGCTAATAGGAAGTTGAAGAAGGTCATTAGGTACACCAAAAAGTAACAATACATCCCACATTTAACGAGTCTCCTGCGAGGCGAGAATTTCAATTCACACCTTAAGGCGACACTGTAAAAGTTCCAACAACAGTGGCTATTCCAGATATTGTTCAAGACATACTCTATTCTCCTCACCGATACTGCGATCCTATTTGCAATTAATTAATATGTCAAGTGCAGTGACGTATGAGACGTACGCAGGCTATTCAGGGAGACATAAAGGAATTCTGAGATTCTAAAGAATTACACACAGAATCAGTCATGGAATATGTACAAAAATACAGAAACAACTGGAAATCTCACGTACGAAGAATGAGCAGAACAAGAATACCACGTCAGATCTTAAATTACCAGCCACCAGGCAAGAGATCTTTGGGCAGACCCTTCAAACGTTGGATTGAGACCGTAACACACCACTAGGTCTATCACATGAAAGGAAGAAGAAGAAGTTGCAGTGAATATACACAATCTCATATCTCTGATTTTGTCTTCAAACATCGCCGTTTAAATGACATGTACGAGTATATTGTCCACCGTTGCGGTCTCAAGGTAGCGTGCTGCCTTGTCACGTAGCGGACCCGGGTTCGATTCCCGGTCGGGATAGGCTCCTGGGCGTTCTTCCTCACTGTAAGACCAAATGTAGGATGTTTAGGGCCCAATCGGTCCCCGAAATCTCCCGCCATCATCATCATCATCCTTTACCGATGTGGAAAGCAACGGGAAGCTACCACACCTACAATTCCCTAGTAAAGCTGCAAAGCATAGCGTGAAAATGCTATGATTGCAGTGAAATATCTGCCCTCGGCAGGATTACTATGGATGCTGGATATATATTTAAAATACTGTATTCAATAGTCACCGCTGTGGGCCTCGAGGTAGGTGCTGCCTTGTCACGCAGCGTGACCCGGTTTCGATTCCGGTCAGGGACGGCACCTGGGTGAGGTTTTTTCGGCCGTTTTTCCTCACTGTAAGTACTGTCAGGAAGCTCGGCCCAACGGTCCACGAAAATCACCTGCCAACTTATCATCCTTATCATTATCATTCTCACGGTTTGGTGGCAAAACGGAGTACCACTAACAATTCCTAGTAAAACTGCAACGTATAGCATAAAAAGCTATGATTGCAGTAAAGAGCCTGCCCTGGGCAGAATTACTTTGATGGATATTTAATAAGACTTTGAGTACACTTACTCATGGCACTAGAAACCGTAGGATATGGCCCGCACGGACATAAGCCTCCATAATCCCTTATCCTGAGCTAATGCTTTCCAATCATTCCTGCAAATCATTCCCTCAAATAATAGTTAATGTTGTTCCCCACCTCATTCTGGTTCTAACTACTGGGCGTTCGTTCGTTTTCCTTCTGGCTTTCCTACAAGAAGTTTCCATGCAACGTTCTTTTCATTTCCCCCATACGCCGCAACGAACATGTCCTGCCAAGTCGCAGTATACGGACTTAACTGTTTATTTTATCTGGATTCTATATAAAGGACCATGTATTCATTGTTATGTAGTCTTCTCCATTCGCCTGTCTGTTCATCTCTCTTTGGCAAAAAATTTTCCAAGGAACTTATTCTCAAATACTAGTTAAACTCCTTTCCTCCCTTAAAAGTAGAATGGCACTTTTGAGTAAATGCCTAATTTTATTCGTTAAATAATCCTAACAATGCCACTCGTGATTTTTAAACCATCTAGAATTCTAGATAAAATGGAATCACGCGTGGCATTACTTAGGGTTATGATATATAACTAAACCGAACTGAGAATGTATAGCAATTGAAATCGCTTGATAAAAAAGAGGGAGTAGCAGTGAGGATAAAACTTTGATCTGTTGATAAGAGGATATTAATCTCTCCATCACATCAGCTCGAAACCACATCCTCCAGCGCAGCATGCGATAGGGAAGGGTAGTAGTAGTAAGGAGCACATTAAACATTAAATTATAAAGTTTAGCCACGCCGAACATATTGGGACGTTTCTAATTCCACCATGAATCAAATTTTAATGTATGTAAGCAATATTCACCAGCACATTTTAACCCTATTCGTATCATCAAGGTCTTAGAGGGTGTTAGTAGAATTTCAAACGTTAAAGGTTTGTTTAGTACCAGCATCAGGCGAAATTCGACCAATTAACAAAAAAGTACGTTTACTGAACATAATAAAATGCTATATGTTTTTATAAGAGTGAAGTAGTAGGGACGTAATTTTCAATCGCTTGTCAAGTGTTTTCATAAGTCGCTTTTAAATCTAATAGAACATGTCGTGATTTTTCTGTTATGTTAGGGGCTATTTATTTTCAGGATAGAAGTGTTTGTGTGAGAGACAATACAACAGGTGTTAAAGAAACGACTAGTGAGAGAGAAGAGCCCTGGCTAAGAGAGAGGGGAGGGGGGAGAGAGGGAGGAGGGAGGGGATGAGAGGCGTAGCGAAGGAGAGGGAGAGAGGAGAGGGAGAGGGAGAGGAGGGGAGAAGAGAGGAGATGGAGGGAGAGAGCAAGGTACGAGGAAGAGTGAGAAGAGGGAGGAGAAAGAGAGGGAGAGAGAGGGAGTGGGATGGAGGGAGGGGAATAGGGAGAGGGAGAGTAGTAGGGGGAGAGGGAGAGAGGGGGGGGGAGGGAGAGAGCAGGGAGGGAGAGGAGAGAGAGAGAAAGAGGGAGAGGGGAGAGAGAGGGGTGAAGGGAGAGAGGGAAAGGGAGGAGGCGAAAGATGGAGGTAGAGAGAGGGAGGGAGAGCGAGGGGAGGGAGCAGAGGGGAGGGAGCAGAGGAGGGAGAGAGAGGGAGAGAGAAAGGGTGAGAAGGAGCGAGGAGCTGGAGAGAGGAGAGAGAAAGGAAGAGAGAGGTAGAGCGATGGAAGATGGAGGGAGAGAGGAGGGAGAGATCGCGGAGCGAATGGGGGAGAGCGTATGTAGATGGATAATGCGAGAGACTTGTAGGTATGATGCGGCAGGGCGATAGTAAGGAGAGATGGAGCGAGAAGAGGAGCGGGGATTTTCTTTCTATATTTCTCTTTCTCTATTTCTCTTCCTCTTTCTATCTTCCTCTTTCTCTCTTTCTCTTTGTATCTTTCTCTTTCTTTATCTCTCTCTCTCTCCATACTAAATTACCATTTCTAAAATCATCAGAAATACGCTTTTGTTTCTGTAGGTTATATATTTTAAACGAAATTCATATTAAATTAAACCGATATCAAATTATGTGCGGCTCCGTGAGAAGAACCCTCCGCGAGACTCGAAGAGAAACTCTGCTCAGGTCTTATAAAATTGTGGATGTTCGTTTTCTTTTATATGGATCTGAATCTTACAAAAAATGTATGTCACACATTCAAGCCACTGAAATGAAACGTTTAAGATCCGTAAAAGGATGTACATGAATGGATAGATTACATAATGAATCGATAGGAAATAAACTGGAGATATTTTCAATACTCGATAAACCAGAAGAGTACAAATACCGATGGAAAGAACATTTAGCCCGAATGGACAATACAAGACTACCCAAACGATCAACGCCTACAGACCGCATGGAAAAATATCTTTGGGACTGCCAAGGAAACGATGGACTTGAGATTTAAATAATTATTTTTTAATAAACGTTTTTTCGTCCATTTGTCCATTATAAAATAAAACCAAATGAGCTAACTCAGGAGATTTCAGCTATGGAAAAGAGTAAGTAAAGTAAAGTGATCCCACAACAGGCCCGGAGGCCCTTGGGGTAGTAGTAGGTCAAGGCTCCCACTTTCTCTAGACAATCGGCACTTTGTCAGCCCTGCGTGACGGCCGCCTTTACCCCCAGAACAAGCGTCTGGTACTCATTTACGTTAGAGGCTGAGTCGACCCCAGGGCCATAGTGCCGCCAGAGGGTTTGGGTCAGTTTAAAAATCCTGACCCCAACGGGACTTGAACCCTCGACCCTCCGGCTTGTAGCTCACTGCCTTAACCACTACGCTACGGCGTGCATCAAAAGCAAATGGAATCCCAATATGCTGGCCGATTATTGTTGGACCATCAAGAGGGATGCTCCACAGGCGAAATATAGCAGAAAATCATCATTTCTTACTTCCTAGCTGAGTCCGAATGTTCTAATGTTGTATAGTTACGAATGTAGAAAATATTAAAGTGTTTGAAATTATAAATTCCTGCCTCTCGGAAACCTTGCGTGATGGAGAAAAACCGATATCATATTTGAATTCAGAATCACATATTTTTCTTTCTGAGACAAAAAAAGTTTCTTTTTTGTTTGCTCAGTGTTATTGAAGATAATAAATATCGCAAATTATTGGAGAAAAAGGTTAGAAGCATTGTGAGGAAGTTATAGTATATTTTAAAGTGTGGATAGATGGATGTAATCTTGGTAATTGATTGCAAATCCCGGACCTCCTGGTAACATCCCGAGCGACAGAGAACAGCTGTTTCCGTCTTGTAACGAGTCAGTGATGAATACGGCCACTCTGCAACCATTTGTCACGCTCATGTTCCCCAGCCCGCAGGGGACCAAAATTCCAGATGACCCATCAGCGCTCTCTTTCTTATGGTACAGTAATCAGAAATTGTTAAAGTAATATATTGTCTTGGACCAAATGTCTAATGTCATTTACTCCGCAGTAATATTTTGTATGGCTTGCTTTAATGAAATTTACTTTATGGCCTGTCATATAAGCTTAATAGGCTACTTTCCTTTATCATAAGTAATGCGACGAGTGATTTCCAAATTATCCATAAATTCACGACTCACGAAGTGAGGAGTGAATTTATCTAGAGAATTTGGAAATCAAGAGAGGCATTTGTTAGGACTATTTAACGAATAAAATTAAGCTGTTTACTCACAAATCATTATTTAAATATAGTTATTTTAAAATATTTATATATTTAACGTAAACGGCGATTTTTGAAAACAAACCAAAAATGTGAGGTTATGTTCATTCACTGCTGCTTGATCATATTATTTATTGCCAAATAAGATCGCAATATTGTAAGAGTCGCACCGAAGTGGAGAAATAATGAAACACATCAAACTATATATCATAATCAACATTATGGGTTATTTATTTATTTTTTTAGTAAACAACTCAGTAAAATCAAGGAATATTTTCATTATTTGCTATATTCAATGTATTTGTTGGAGAAAAATAATGCTTTGACCTGTTCAGAACATTAAAAAGGAGGAGCTATCTTTATCACAAAAGTAGGAGCTGATAAAGATAAATCGATAAAGAGCTACGCTTAAATAAATTAAATGTGTTTTTATGTTTAGTTGGATAAGTAAAAAGAAAAATAATTATACGTTTATAACCTGTGCTGTTTACCCGGCGTTGGTTGCCAGGAAATCTACTTATCTCGATCTTCTTGGCATCAATGAGCTGAAATAGAAAAATAGTTATTTTTATTTATTTATTTATATATTTTATTTATTTATTTTACCTGATGGAGTTAAGGCCGTAAGGTCTTCTCTTCCACTTCACCATCGATTCGGTGTATTTGTTACGGTTTAGGCAGCGACTTTTTTAGAGTACCGATTCTTTTTTTTTTTAGCTCCGGTCCTACAGTAAAGTAATCCCACTACACACCTCAGAAGGCCCTTGGGATAGTAGGAGGTTAAGGCTCCCACTTTTTCTGGACAATCGGCACTTGATGTCAGCAAGGTTGTCAGCCCCTGCGTGATGACCGCCTTTACCCCCAGAACAAGCGTCTGGTAGTACGTATGGTCCATCTATAGTCCATAGTAATTCTGCCCGAGGGCAGGTCCTTCACTGCAATCATAGCACTTTCATGCTATTCTTGCAGCTTTACTAGGGAATTGTAGGTGTTGTAGCTTCCCGTTGCTTTCCACACCGGTGAAGGATGATGATGGCCATATGATTTCGGGGACCGTTTGGGCCTTAAAGTTTTCCTGACATTTGTCTTACAGGTGAGGAAAAACCCGATGAAAACCTCACCCAGAAAAACTGTCCCGACTGGGGATCGAATCCCGGTCCGCTGCGTGACAAGGCAGCACGTTTCCTCGAGACCACAGCGGTGGAGTATATCATATCATATCATATATATATATATATATATTTTTTTGTTTAATACCACCTGTTTGTAATTCGGCATTTCAGATATTCTCTCCTGGCATTGGCGTATTGTAACACATTTCTATATATATATATAATTTTATTTGGTGAATGGAGAAGACTACATAACAATGAACTACATGGTCTTTATAGGAAGCCAGATATAATAAGAACAGTTAAGTCTCGTAGACTGCGATGGGCAGGACATGTTGCGTGTATGGGGAATGAAAGACGTGCATGGAAGTTTCTTGTAGGAAAGCCAGAGGGAAAACGCCCAGTTGGTAGACCAAGAATGAGGTGGGAGAACAACATTAACTATGATTTGAGGGAAGTAGATTATCCAGGGAATGATTGGAAAGCGTTAGCTAAGGATAGGGATGGAGAGTTTATGTCCGCGCGGCCATGAACCTATGGGTTCGATAGTGCCAGTAAGTAAGTACAGTATAATTTTATTTATAGTTTTCTGCCCTAGAGCAGATCTCTTTCACTGCAATCATAGCATTTTTATGCTATGCTTTGCGGCATACACGCACGCACACACACACACACACACATTTATATATATATATCCACCGCTGTGGTCTCGAGGTAGCGTGCTGCCTTGTCACGCAGCGGGCCCGGGTTCGATCCCGGTCGGGGCAGTTTTTCTGGGTGAGGTTTTTATCTGGGTTTTTCCTCACCTGTAAGACAAATGTCAAGAAAAATTTAATGCCCAATCGGTTCCCGAAATCATATGGCCATCATCATCATCATCAACCTTCACCGGTGTGGAAAGCAACGGGAAGCTGCCACACCTATAGTTCCCTAGTAAAGCTGCAAGGATAGCATGAAAGTGCTATGATTGCAGTGAAGGACCTGCCCTCTGGCATAATTACAATGGATGGATATATATATATATATATATATATATATATTTGTTTATTTATTTATTTATTTATTTTCTAGACCTATAGTTGAGAAATTAAAGGGATAAACATTTATGGACATAATTAGTTTTAAATATTCCGGTTCTTCCTATTTATTGATTTTCTTTTTCCTGAATTGTTACTCTTGTCTCCTCAGGAAACAAATATGTTTTGCAACAGACCTCATACATCACAAATACGAACGAATGAGCCCGGAATTGCAATGCAGACCCCAATCGGAGGGAAGCGTGCATTTTATCGCTTCGACTAAAGCAAAATGCGTGCATTGAATAAAATGAATGAAGGATATCACATGGATCAGACAGAGAACCGTCCCCTCGGTCCGCTTCTGTCAGCCGAATAAAAACTGAACAGATAAATCATTCACTTGGCCTTAAACAAGGATTTTATGTCGTATTTAGAACATAAATCAATCTGGGTAATCACTGCGAAGAGTTAAAAAATTAACATCATTTATTTATTATATGGTCAGATTATAAAAATCCAATTTTTAGTTAAATAAATATTTTTGATGAAATATTAGACAACCATGACATTAGTATCAAACTTTTGTTTGTTTTGTTTATCTTTATAACTGCTACAACTTTTTTTGACGGTGTTTACCTTTTATTAATCATGATATCATCATCATCATAGTACATTCACGAATTTAGGCCATTTGTTGACCTGTTTCGGCCACAAGAGAAACACCATCCAGAAGTCTTTTGAGTGGACGTCCTGGTCTTCTTCTTCCTGCAGGTTGATATCTTAACATTAGTTTGGGTATTCTGTGATCTTCCATTCGATGAACATGTTGTATCCATCTTGACTTATAATCAGAAATTTTGTTTTCTAAAGATTCAATGTGTAATTCTTCTAAGATGTCTTCATTTTTTTCTGATCTAGTAGTGTGTATCCTGCAGTCCTCCGAAGATATCTCATTTCAGCAGATCTAAGTCTCTGTATATCCTTCTGTTTCAACGTCCATACTTCGCTACCATACAAAAGAGTTGGAAGAGCCAGTGTTTTATACACTTTCAGTCTTGAATGCTTTCGGACTAACTGTGGCTTGAAGAATTTATGAACCCTAAAATTCTTAAAAATTGAGATATTTTTGCATTTACATCCTTTTCTTCTTCATATGAGATATTGCATCCTAGATATGTAAAATTATTCACCTGCTCCAAAATGTTATTGTCCAGTACAATTTTACTTCTGACAGGATCTACACCTTGAAATGTCATAATTTTTGTTTTTTTCTGTAGATATCTTTAATCCATATTCTTCTGTAATTTTGTTAAGTTCATACAGACCTTTCTGTAGATTATCTTCGGAATTTGCTATTATTATTTGGTCATCTGCAAACAATAGGGTGTTTAATTTTCTATTTTCTGATATTCTTATTCCAAATTTATAAATATATTTATTTATAAATAATCATTATATTGACTCTTTAATAAAATGTATTATATTGACTCTTTACACTAGATGATAATTCAACAATATATACACTCCAGTTTGCAGATGACCAATTGATATTGGCTCAAGAATTTGAAGATATAGAATACCTCACTAGAAAATTAATACAAGAATATAGTTTATGGGGTTTAAAGATCAATATGGATAAATCTAGATATATGACAATAGGGGATCTTCCTCAAGATTTAATACTAGAAGAAAATTTAGGGACAATTAAATATACTGAAGAATATAAGTATTTGGGAATTAAAATTACTAAAGATGGAAAACAAGAAACAGAGATAAGAAACAGGATCAATATAGGAAAGTATGCTATATCTGCCCTAAATGGAATAGTATGGGACAAACATATCTTCAAAGAAACAAGAAAAAAAACTATTTTTAATACAATAATCAGAAGCATTATTACCTATGGAGCTGATGTGTGGGCTTTAAATGCACAAATGAAAAAAAAAATTACTCGCCACTGAAATGGACTACTGGAGACGTGCTGCAAAAATATCCAGGAAGGATAAAATCAGAAATTCATATTCAAAAGAAAAAATGCAGGTACAATATTCAATATTAGATTTTATAAAGAAGAAACAATTAAATCGGTACGGACACATTAGAAGGATGGAAGAAGGAAAACTACCTAAGATAATCATGGATTGGGAACCACAGGGAAGGAAAAAGAAGGGTAGATCAAATATTACGTGGATTCAGGGAATCAATGAAACTAAGAGGGAATGGGAAATAGAAGAAGATATATGGATGAACAGACAAGAATGGAAAAATGTGTTGAAATAAATGTGTAGTTAACTGTGAACATGGGAAGCGGAAAAATGTATATTCATTGTAAAAGCCGGAATAATAAAAAGAATATATTGACTCTTTAACTCATGCCCCAAATGGGAGTCAATGACCAATCACGTTTCAATGATTTATGTTTTACAACCAATCAGAGTCGTGTTTCACGCAATAGTTATCAGTGTTATAATTACCATATTAAATAAAGTTCCTACTTTTAAATACTCTGATCAGGCCATAGCAATTTTTTGCAGTGATTGACTCTATAAGAAATACGGCTACCAGATTGCATATATTGTGCATGAATGTCAACACATAGCGTATGCGGGAGTTAATATAAAACATGTGTAGCAATTGATTTTACTACCAAAAAAAAAAAAAAGAAACCACTGTTTGGACTTTCTTAAATGTATATTTTCCCAGGTAATAACATTCCAGAAAAATATAACTGTCATATTTACATCATAGGACATCAGAAATGAATTAATATACAGTTTGATGTGTTTAATTTATTCTCCACTAGAGAGCATTCTTACAATACTGCGTTCCTTTGGCAGTAAATAATATAATCTGGTTTCAATGATGAACAAAGAAGCGAATGAAGCGTACCAATCGGTTCTCATTTGTTTTCAACCATCGCCGTTTACATTAAATATATAAAAATATTTTAAAATAACCATAGTTAAATAATGATTCGTGAGTAAACAGCTTAATTTTATTCGTTAAATAGTCCTAACAAATGCCACTCTTGATTTCCAAATTCTCTAGATAAATTGGAAATTACTCGTGGCATTACTTATGATAATTGTATTTTAGTGGTAATGTATGTAACAATAAAAATATGACTTAAAATTAAAACAAATAATAATGTAATACTGAAAATGTTGTTTTAGCAAAACAGGACGTGGTGTAGAGAAGGTAATAATCAGTTCTCGGTTGTGAAGACAAAGTTTGTAATGCCATAAATTCTAGTAACTTCTCTTCGCAAGTTTTAAACCCTCATAAAGATGGGGAATGTTGCTGATATTGTTTAATAACCTCTATGCCTGTATGGTCGTTTCTACTGTACTGTACGGATATGAAAATAGCTCTTACAACAACAGCCAATTCTACAAACCATCTTCTTGTATCTCCTGAACTATTTGTTAACTTTAAACTGACTTGCTTAAATTGAAGAAGATATAATTGCACGAAAGATTGACTTTTATTCTCTTTAAGAAATTTATTAGATTGCAATGTATTGCTTTGTTTAAAAGTCATCTGTAGGTCAGAGACCGTTACTTATGACTATTTAACTCATGCCCCAAATGGGAGTCAATGACCAATCACATTTCAATGATTTTTTATTTACAACCAATCGCAGTCGTGTTTCGCCTAGAATTTACCAACTAAAGTTTATCATAAGTAATGCCACGAGTGATTTCCAAATTATCGATAAATTCACGACTCACGAAGTGAGTCGTGAATTTATCTAGAGAATTTGGAAATCAAGAGTGGCATTTGTTAGGACTATTTAACGAATAAAATTAAGCTGTTTACTCACAAATCATTATTTAACTGTAGTTATTTTAAAATATTTATATATCTAATGTAAACGGCGATGTTTGAAAACAAATGAGAAACGATAGGTACGCTTCATCTGCTTCTTTTGTTTATCACTGCAACTAGATCATACTATTTCAGAATATTAAAAAGGAGGAGCTTTCTTTAATATGGTAATTATAACACTGATAGATATTTCGTGAAACACGACTCTGATTGGTTGTAAAACAGAAATCATTGAAACGTGATTTGTCATTGACTCCCATTTGGGGCATGAGTTAAATAGTCATAATAAAGAAAGCACCTCCTTTTTTAACATTCTGAATAGGTCATAGCACTATTTTGCAGTAACTGACTCAACAATGTATTCGACTACCAGATTGTATATAGTGCATGAATGTCAACACATAGCGCACGCGGGAGTTAATATAAAAGCATTTGTAGCAATTGATTATACCACCAAAAAAAGAAACCACTGTTTGCACTTTCTTAAATGTATTTTTTTCCCAGGTAATAAGATTCCAGAAAAATATAATTGTCCTAGGACATCAGAAATGAATTAATATACAGTTTGATGTGTTTCATTTTTTTCTCCACTAGAGTGCATTCCTACAATATTGCGTTCTTTTGGCAATAAAAAATATGATCTGGTTGCAGTAATGAACCAAAGAAGCAAATGAAGCGTGCCAATCGTTTCTCATTTGTTTTCAAACATCGCCGTTTACATTAAATATATAAATATTTTAAAATAACTATAGTTAAATAATGATTTATGAGTAAAGAGCTTAATTTTATTCGTTAAATAGTCCTAACAAATGCCACTCTTGATTTCCAAATTCTCTAGATAAATTCACTAATTTGGAAATCACTCTGATAAACTTGTACGTCTTGCCTGTGTTAATGCCAACAGAATAGTGGATAAATTTATATTGTACGTGCGTATACTTCGCGCACTAATAACTGCTGGGTGGGACAATTACTTATTCGTTGCCTTACAGCCTAAGGGACACCTCTCACTCTGTATTTCCTCCCCTAGTATAGACTTAAAAGAAGAAGCTATCTCTGTTGTTTGTGTCAGTGTCGAGATAGTTCCTGTCATATGCTACACGTGATAATGCAGTCAGTGATAATGTGGTGTGTAGCACCATAAGAATAACCCTCCAAAAGACTCGAAGAGAAACTCAGCTCAGGTTTTATAAAATGATGGCTGTTCCTTTTCTTTTATATGGATCTGAATCTTGGGTACTTATAAAAAAAAGATATTCAATCCACTGAAATGAAATTTTTAAGATGCGTAATTGATGTACACGCATGGATAGATTACACAATTAATCAATAAGAAATGAACTGAAGATATTTTCAATACTCGATAAACTATAAGAGCACAAATGCCAATTGAAATAACATTTAAACAGAGTGGATAATACAAGATTACCCAAAAAGATCAACACCTACAAACCACATGGAAAAATATCTTTGGGACGGCCAAGGAAACGATGGACTTGAGACTGGAACAGGTCGCATTGACCTAATCCTGGAAAGGAAGAAGAAGACGTTATAATTTTAGCTTAACTTGCAATCAATTTTAAGTCTGTTAGTAGTGCCAATTCACCTCTTGTTTTCCCGCGTACAACAACGTCATCATCATCTTCAAAGATGCACAATACGCATCCTTGGCCTTCCAACGCCGTTTTGGTCTTCCTACATTTCTTCAGCCTTGAGGTATATAACGAAGTACTTTACACCTTCTATTGATAGTTTTATAAATTAATCAACAATACCATCTAGTTATTTAAATATAGGTCATTTAGAACTTAAAAATGATTGTCATTTTTTTCCTACTGACATTACTTGCTTACTTACTCATTGGCACTATCGAACCCGTAGGTTCATGGCCGCGCGGACATAAACTCTCCATATATCCCTATCCTGAGCCAATGCTTTCCAATCATTCCCTGTATAATCTACTTCCCTCAAATCATAGATAATGTTATTCTCCCACCTCATTCGTGGTCTACCAACTGGGCGTTTTCCCTCTGGCTTTCCTACAAGAAGCTTCCATGCATGCCTTTCATTCCCCATACGTGCAACATGTCCTGCCCATCGCAGTCTACGAGACTTAACTGTTATTATATCTGGCTTCCTATAAAGACCATGTAGTTCATTGTTATGTAGTCTTCTCCATTCACCTGTCTTCATCTGTCTTTGGTCCAAAAATTTTCCTAAGGACTTTATTCTCAAATACTTGTAATCTCCTTTCCTCCTTTAAAGTAAGAGTCCATGTTTCGCACCCATGTAATATAACTGGAGAATAATAGTTTTATATATTTTCAGTTTAACGTTTTTTGAAAGGAGTTGGGATATCAAGAGTCTCTGCAATGCATAATAGCACGCATTTCCAGAATTGAGCCTATGTTTAATTTCTTTGTGCATCTCATTCCTATTTGTGATTATTGTTCCTAGGTATTTGAATTCAGCCACTTCCTCAAAATTTCTTACATTAAACAGTTTGATTCTGGAGCCATCTAGTGGCATTTCATGCAAATGGTGTTGATATGATATGATTAGAAAAAAGACATTTTTTTTGCCCCCTTCTCGACGTGTTATATATTTTTTAAGCTCCCTCTTTGAAGCTGCGGATCGTATAATTAAAAGCTCTATTCAAGTCTCTATGAATGAACAGAGGGTGGTCGGACGATAATATATTTTTTATATTATTTCTTGTGGACGTTGATGCGAGAAAAGTAATAACGTCAGGAAGATGTGGCGGGGAAGTGAAAGCCCTTGATAACTCAACCTTGGTTATTCTGTCCTTTTTTTATGTTGTTATGCTGATACAATTGTAAGCTCGTAATTTTTCATCATCTTGCTCAGAGATGTATCAGTGGCTGAGTTTAATGATAAAATATATTGATTCAATAAATGAATAGAGGGACAAATATGGACTTCAATAAATGGATGGACGGTTACGAAGGAGGTCCTGTCCATAATTTTATCTCAAGTTGAGTTTTACATGGAAATAGGGATTTTCAATAGCATGAGAGGAGAATATATAATATATATATATATATATATATATATATATGTTCACCGCTGTAGACTCGAGGTAGCGTGCTGCATTGTCACGCAGTGGGACCGGGTTCGATCCCCGGTCGGGGCAGTTTTTCTGGATGAGATTTTTATCGGGAGTTTTCTTCACCTATAAGACAAATGTCAGGAAACCTTTAAGGCCCAAACGGTCCCCGAAGTCATATGGCCATCATCATCACCATTCTTATCGTTATCATCATCATTCTTATCGTTATCATCATCATCATCATCCTTCACCGGTGTGGAAACAACGGGAAGCTACCACACCTACAATTTCCGAGTAAAGCTGCATGCATAGCATGAAATTGCTATGATTGCTGTGAAGGACCTGCCTTCGAGCAGAATTACTATGGATGGATGGATATATATATATATATATATATATAGAGAGAGAGAGAGAGAGAGAGAGAGAGAGAGAGAGAGAGAGAGAGAGAGAAAATACTCTGTTTAGTTAGTAATGATCTTCGTTCAAAGATAGACCCCTAATTATTTTTCTGTTTAAAAGTTTTAACATTTGAATGTTGATGACTCCGGCAGTAGCTGTACTTCATTTTGAGTATATAATTAAGATATAACAATTAATCTTTGTCTTCATTAATTCGTTAATGAGAACAAGTTCCTTTCATCTGAGGAGTTTCCTCTTGGTTTCGAGAGTCTGTCGCAGACGTACAAATAATTATGAGGGCCGATGAAATTGAGTTTTTTGCACCTCTTATGGTTTCCCAGTATTTCTCTTTCTTCTTTGCTTAAAATGAATTGCTTCATTGGATTATCTCTCTGACACAATATAATACAATGTGCATCCATTTTGAAAGTTATCTGGGTTTTACTAGTTAAGTAAACCAAGAATTAAACTTTCATGAAGTATACCCTCTCTCTTCTTTAGTGGTCTTTTTTTGGCACATTTACGTGTCCTCACGAATCCCAGACCATTCATGAACAAGACCTGTCAGCAGATAACTTTATTAAACTCTATGACACACAGAAGATGAAGAAGGCCTACAACTCAATGGTATTAATAAGCTGTTAGTTTATGCTGATGATGTAGTGCTATTGGGCGATAGCGAAGAGATACTAAAGGACAACACGCACATACTGTTGAGTAACTCTAAAAAAATTAGGACTGGAAGTAAATATCAATAAAAGTAAATGTATGGTCACACGTAGAAATACATTATATAATGCAAATGGACAGCTAATGACAAATGAAGGAAATTTTGAGGAAGTGGCTGAATTCATATACCTAGGAACAATAGTCACAAATAGGAATGAGATGCACAAAGAAATAAAACATAGGCTCAATTCTGGAAATGCCTGCTATTACGCATTACAGAGATTCTTGATGTCCCAACTCCTTTCAAAAAAACATTAAGCTGAAAATGTATAAAAATATTATTTAACGTGTTGTATTTTATGGGTGCGAAACATGGACTCTTACTTTAGGGGAGGAAAGAATATCACGTATATTTGAGAATAAAGTTCTTAGGAAAATGTTTGGACCAAAGAGAGATGAACAGACAGGTGAATGGAGAAGACTACATAACAGTGAATTACATAGTCTTTATAAGAAGCCAGATATAATAAGAACAGTTAAGTCTCATAGACTGCGATGAGCAGGACATGTGGCACGAATAGGGAATGAAAGGCTTGCATGGAAGCTTCTTGTAGGAAAACCAGAGGGAAAACGCCCAGTTGGTAGACCAAGAATGAGGTGGGAGAATAGCATTATATATGATTTGAGGGAAGTAAATTATACAGGGAATGATTGGAAAACATTATCTCAGGATAGGGATGTATGGAGAGCTTATGACCAGTGAGTAAGTTAGTTATCACACATACATGATATGGAAGGTCTCCCCGGATGGGCGATCAGCTCAATGCCGAGGCTATATTCGAGACGAGCATAATTTTACAAGACATATCAGTCACTCATACATTCGTATTAAACGTGGCGATCATGATGGCTAAATGATGTTCGGGGACTATTTGGGCCTTAAAGCTTTCTGACATTTTTCCTACAGATGAAGAAAACACGCCGAAAGAATCCTCACGCAAGAAAGTTGTCCCGGCCGGTGATCGTATCTGAGTCCTCTGGATCTAACGCAATAACGTTACCACTAGACCACAACAGTAGACCAATATATGATTTATGTTCACGTAATTTATAGACGGTTCAGTGGTGCAAGTGGGTCCAGAATTCGCGTGTCGGTGGGGTTCGTAGTGAACGAATTGGAGCCTGTAGCAAGAATTAATAGACTCTAAGTACTAAAATACAATTACACGATTAATAGTAATAACTGGAAGGCGCACAAACGTGCACATGAGTCTATTACCAACATAGGAACCCCAAACGAATGGTACCTACCCCTCTAAGGTGTAATGAATAACATGTGCATTTGGAGTGGGGATGGCGACTTTATGGGAGGAGTCATCGCACTTATAAGGCAAGGACACGTGTGAAAACGCTATCACATACACTCACACTCATACTTTTTTTTGAGGGCCTCTCCACTTTTCAGCGGTTACCCTGTATTCCCATTCGCCATTTTTGCCGATCACGCCATTCATCCTCCTCCAGACCTCGGTCGTTCATCAATCTATGGATCTCTCCTCTCCAAGTTGTTCTTGGCCTGCCCCGTTTTCTTCTACCAGAAGGTGACCATTCCAAAAGAGTTTTGGGCCACCTATCATCCTCCATTCTCTTGACATCGCCATACCACTGAAGAGCTCGTCTTTCGATCCTTTCCACCACTGTCTCCTCCATATCCATCATCTGCCTTACTTCTTCATTTCTTCTTCTTTCCAACCTGGACACCCTGGCACTGCATCTTATTCCATCCATCTCCACTGCCAAGATCTTAGTTTTTTGTCCCTCTACCAAAGTCCATCCCTCAGCACCATAAGTCATTATGCTTTCCGCAATAGACTTCAAAATCCTCTTCTTCGTGTGGTTTGACATGGTCCTACTACACAGTACTCCAGTCAAAATTTTTATGGCTCTTCGTGCTTGTACTAACCTCCTATCTACTTCAGCTTTACAACTCCCTGATTCATCAATAAGTGATCCCAAATATTCACATTTTTTAACAGCTCTAATAATTCCTTGGGATAGGGATATATCTCGTCCACTTCCTCCTACTGCAAGATATTCATACGTTCTACAAGAAATAAGTCCTGTAGCAACCGTCCGCGAGCTTTAGTAAATTTTAAAATCTTAAGTATTTTAAAATCCAAGATAATTAGTAACTCAGAATTTTAAGTGATATTAAATACACGTGGGCTTAAATAAACTCATCAACTCCACTCCGAATATTAGTGAGATATAAAATATTGTAATTCTCTGTACATTGTTAATGCAAAATTATTCAATAAACTGGAGTAATAAGTTTAAATTTATTTATAATTACATAAATAATATAAACATCCCTGAGTTATCATATTCTACCCTGAGCGAACCGGCACAAGCCAGACCAATTTTTCTCGGGGTTTGTCCCATTTCCTCCTGCTAAAACTCAATTTCACTTTTCTTCCATACTTATGTCATCAATTTCGTTCCATTTAATTTTATCTGCCCCTGTAATGGGTGTGATAGGCCTGCTCAACCGTCATAACTAACTAACTCACTGGCACTATCGAACCCGTAGGTTCATGGCTGCTCGGACATAAGCTCTCCATATATCCCTATCCTGAGCTAATGTTTTCCAATCATCCCCTGTACAATCTACTTCTCTCAAATCATAGTTAATATTATTCTCCCACCTCATTCGTGGTCTACCAACTGGGTGTTTTCCCTCTGGTTTTCCTACAAGATGCTTCCATGCATGTATTTCATTCCCCATTCGTGCCACATGTCCTGCCCATCGCAGTCTACGAGACTTAACTGTTCTTATTATATCAGGCTTCCTATAAAGACCATTTAAATCACTGTTATGTAGTCTTCTCCATTCACCTGTCTGTTCATCTCTCTTTGGTCCAAAAATATTCCTAAGAACTTTATTCTCAAATACTCGTAATCTCCTTTCCTCCCTTAAAGTAAGAGTCCATGTTTCATACCCATATAATATAACTGGTAGAATAATAGTTTTATATATAAACATTCAATAATAGGGGCTTCCTCTCATCTCGTTCTTCGACCTAAAATTATGCAGGACATGTGTAAAGAGTTTACATTAGGGTTTATTCATAAAATTTCTATTGATTGCCACTGTTTGTTTACTTACTTAAAAAATTGAGTAGCCACCCAGAACAAGGTTGTAACTTTTTTCTTTATTTATTTATTTATTTATTTTTCCAAATTGAGTTTAACATGAGAAATGACCATTAATTAATGACACATAGTACTTTTCCATGTAAAAATCAAAATCAAATTTGAGGTAAAAAATTAACTTTGTTCTAGGCGGCTATTTTCAATTACGAAGTACTAATTTTATTTTAAAAAATGAATAAAAGAAGTAAAGGAACAAGCTGATAAAGCAGCTCAAATATCAGAATATATGAAAGATTTTATTTGGCGCAAAAACATATGTCAATTGAAAGCAAATCCCGCATATACAAAACGACAGTTCGACCAGTTATCGTATATGGAGCAGAAACTAGGGCTGATACAACAAAAACTAAACAAATAATAAGCACATGTGTAATGAAGATCTTAAGAACTATTCAGGGGAAAATATTATTTGATAAAATACACAACACAGAAATTAGGGACAAATGTCATTTTCAAGACATAACCAAATTTATTTATTATAGTCAGACGAACATATTGGAAGGGTCATATAGAAAGAATGGAAGAAAACCGACTTGCAAAAAGAGCTAAATAAGATAGACTAATGGACGGGAGAAGAACAAGAGGAAGACCAGCCAAGAAATGGATAGACAGTGAATGCACATCCAATACGTCATCCTCCGAGGAGTGATTTTGGAAATAAACAGGATGAAAATCCTACATAGTATGAATACGAAGAAGTACTAATTAAGTTTTCCTTAATTTATTCAACTGTTTGAGAAAATTGTGTTTATGAATTTTACAGTACTTGGTACAGCAGCGTTCCATTTATCGGTATTTTTCTATAATCGTCTTCTTCTTGTAAGCCCATGTTTCCCTTAACAGAGATTTAGGCGCTCTCCCCCTACAGGAAAGAATTTGAATCATATTAATTTACTTACACTTGTTTTCGTATAGATGTCATTTTAATGGTCCGTGGTCAGCTTTCCGCCTCATACTGACATCTTGGAAACCAAGATAGTACTATTACGGGAAATTTCGGTAAATTTTGCTTAGAGGCCTTTCATTCAGGCTTAAGGATCTTTTACGATCCTGAAAATCTTCAGACTTGGGACCCACGGCTTAAAGTCCTTGGAGGACTTGCTCCTTGGATTTTTCCATCCTAAAAAAATCCATCGACCCCGGCCGTGTTTGAACCCGCGACCCTCGGCACCAGAGGCAAGGAGCATAACCACTAGTCCACCGCGGCCGATTTTATAATCGTAAAATACTAAAATTATAAATGTATGGAATAAATAAATTTATGAAATGAAATGCCCACGTAAATATATTGTGGTGAAAGTAGTGGAATCTGTGAATACATTTGGAAGTATGAAGGAATATTTAGAAATGCATTGGAATTGACTTATAATAAAGCTGAATAGAGTATTTGGCATTGAGAAGAAAACCACAGCTTTCCTTTGAGAGTCTTCGTATATAAAATAGCGCGAGTGGTTGGTATTTCTTTTCACCACATTTACAGTATGGAGTCTTCCACTTCACAAAGTATTTATTGCCTAACAACCAACTCGGCGTGAATTTTCATCCCGCCAGAGGCGGAATGGCCCTTCCTAGTTTCTAAACACATGCTTCTCTTTAAAGAGTTACGCAATTCGCAAGGAAACCGGGCTTGGTAATGATATGGAAACCTACCTTAAGCGCTCCTTTGAGACCAACTTAATACAATTTGCGACTTTTTAAAGTTTACTTCAAGGGAAACAAAGGTTCATAAAACAGATAGCACATACACACACTTGTTCCTCCTATTTCAAGGTTATTAAAATAATTCCAAAAGAATATGATAGTTTATGGTACCCTAGTTTTGATATTTTTCCTCTAATTACACTGAGCAACAAAAAATAAACTTTTTTTTTTGTCTTAGAAAGAAAAAATATGTGATTCTGATAGTATTTTTTCTGCTGAATTCAAATATATCAGTTTTTCTCCTTCACGCAAGGTTTCCGAGAGACAGGAATCTATAATTTCAAACACTTTAATAGTTTCTACATTCGTAACTACACAATATTCGAACATTCGGACTCACCTAGAAAGTAAGAAATGACGATTTTCTGCTATATTTCGCCTATGGAGCATCCCTCTTGATGGTCCAACAATAGTCGGTCAGCATATTAGGATTCCATTTGCCTTAATATCTCTTTTCCATAGCTGAAATAATTTGAGTTAGCTCATTTTGTTTTATTTTACAATGGACAAATAGACGAAAAAAACGTTTAATAAAAATAATTATTTAAACCCATTAATTGAAATTGAAATAAAAAAACGGTGGGTGATGGAGAAATTCCGAATACATATTTCAAAACACGATAAAGAACTGCATTAAGTACAACTATTGGTACTCATGAGACCAGTGTTATTTCAAATTTTGCATTATAAGGTCAAATTAGTTAACCACCAAAATCGGGCCATAGAGTGAAAGTTAAACTGTACCGAAAATTAAAAAATAGCTTCTTTTGTCTGCAATTTTCGATTTTTCGCAACAAAACTCGATATACCATTGAAATTAAACGTAGAAGCCGTTCTCAAAAAAAAAATAAGGAAATCCGACAATTAGAAGGGAGGTTTACCTGAAACTCCAAATTTTAAAAGTAACTCTAACGTCCGCCATGTTTGTATTCTCCTAACGGAGCTGCATATGTTTATCTAGGAGACTAAAACAAACCCCGGGCAATTTACTATAGAGAAAGGGGTGAAATAAATTTGAAAGTGGTACGCCGAATGCAGGGAAAGTTTTTCCAATGGATTTATGGTCATCGCGGGATATTGCTACAATGGAAAACTGACCATTCGTAGAGTAGCTAAAAAGGCCAAAATTAACTCCCAGTATTACCAGGAAGAAGTTCTCACCCCAATTTGCGGGACCGAAATCCCAGCTCTCTATGGTACAGACAAAAACCAAGTCTGGGTGCACCAAGACAAGGCCTCCAGTCACACTTCGGGTTCAACCCTGGCATTCCTGGAGAGAATGGAGCAGGAAACTGGAACACATGCTATTCCATTCAGCAACATCCTAGTGAAGTCTCCTGATGCATCACCGATGGACTTTTGTGCCTTTGGACTCTTCAAATGGCACTGGGAGACAGGCGTCCTCAAACAGTAAACGATCTCTGGAAAGGGTGTAAAGAGGAGTGGGAACTTCTAGACATGGCTGTGCTGCGTAAAAGTCTTTTGCAGTGGAAACTCCGATGCCGAGCCATAGCCCGGGTGAAGAGCCATCAAATAGAGCATGATCGATGGTGGAGACATGGCATTTCTTAACGTAAAACTTAAAAATCATTTGTTATCAGAGATCAGAAACAACCCTCCGTATTCGATGTTATTAACAAAAGAAAGATATATTCCGTAAACCAGCAAAAATATACTTACTTACTTACTTACTTACTTACTCACTGGCACTATCGAACCCGTAGGTTCATGGCCGCACGGACATAAGCTCTCAATACATCCCTATCCTGAGCTAATGCTTTCCAATCATTCCCTGTATAATCTACTTCCCTCAAATCATAGTTAATGTTATTCTTCCACCTCATTCTTGGTCTACCATCTGGGCGTTTTCCCTCTGGCTTTCCTACAAGAAGCTTCCATGCAAGTCTTTCATTCCCCATACGTGCAACATGTCCTGCCCATCGCAGTCTACGAGACTTAACTGTTCTTATTATATCTGGCTTCCTATAAAGACCATGTAATTCATTGTTATGTAGTCTTCTCCATTCACCTGTCTGTTCATCTATCTTTGGTCCAAAAATTTTCCTAAGTACTTTATTCTCAAATACTTGTAATATTCTTTCCTCTCTTAAAGTAAGAGTCCATGTTTCGCACCCATATAATATAACCAGCAAAAAATATATAACCATAAATTCGAATTGCTGAAGAATTAACAGCCCAAGCGTAAATATATATATATATATATATATATATTTTTTTTTTTTTGCCATTGACTTTAGCTGAACTTCAAAACAAGTCTTAATTTTCTTAACTTTTATAAGATTCATGATGTGTTCCGTTGAGGTTTATTCAAAATTAATATAAAATTATAGAATATTCACCTGAAAGGTCCGTCTCCTCAACTTAATTATAATTCAACTGTAGCGCTTTCGGGACTTGTCCCATCATCGGCAGGATTCAAAACACCCTAACAGTAATGCACAGAGAAAATAATCCAGCGAAGATAAACGTACTCGAAGAGATGGAAATCATGAAAGCAGCTCACAACAACAGCCTGATAAACGAAAACGAACCCAATACGTGCAACCCCCTCTACCAGATCTTCAGTGAAACACCAGTTTTGAATCCTGCCGATGATGGGACAAGCCCCGAAAGCGCTACAGTTAAATGATAATTAAGTTGATTAGACGGACCTTTCAGGTGAATATTCTATAATTTTATATTAATCTTAATTTTCTTTCCTAGAGTATTATATAACTTCAAAATATAGAGTTTAAAAATTGTGAAAGTTATTTTGTTAGGTTTGTAACCCATCAATAGTGTCAGAAGTGAATTTGTAGCTTGACGACTTTGCGTCAGTGAGTTTTATAGAAAAAAGAATGACAGGAGCGTGGCCAACAGCCAATTCCACAGATGCAGGAGAGAGAGATTCATGGCTCAGCCATCACTACAGCGTATTGGACTGATGAAAAACTTGCTCGTAAATATGTTTCTATTTGCTATGGGTCCCTCGGCGAAAGTATATTGTTCTTCAATACTATCACGTTATTTTATGTATTGTTTTATCGTCTTCTTCTTCACGGTTTAGGCTTATTTACTAGCCTGTTCCGGCTCCAAATTGCTGCTCTTTCCATCTTTTCCTTGGTCTTCCCAAGCTTCTTCTTCCTCGTGGTGAATAGTTGTATGCTGCTTTTGGTATTCTATTCTCAGTCATCCTTGCCAAGTGTTCTTTCCAGTTTGATGCTTACACGCTCCAAAGATTGTTTTATCCTTCATTATTTTATTAGATCTGTAAACAGATAAAAAAGTGATAGTTAAAAAAACTGAAACAATACGCTTTATTAGAGAACCGAACTAAAAAAATGAAAAATAATTTTAATTTCCAACACGCTTGGGATAAAAAGTGGTCAACAAAAAAATCATCTCCAACACATCTAGAATAAAACTAGAGTTATCTACAAAACAATTATTTTACCATCAAAAGCGTGGGGTGCTTTTTATTGTTTTTACGTTTTTCTTCTGAGAGAATTTACTTCCACCAATTTCTGTTTATTATCAAAGATATGAATTCATATAAAGCACCCCACGCTTTTGATGGTAAAATTATTTTTTGTAGATAACTCTAGTTGTGTTGGAGATGACCACTTTAATTTTATCACAAGCGTGTTGGAAATTAAAATGATTTATCTTTTTTAGTTCGGTTTTCTGATAAAGCGTGTTGTTTTAGTTTTTTAAACTATTATTTATTTTTTCTTTATTGTATTGTATTGTAAGCCTATGTTTTCCCTTTACAGATATTTAGGCGCTCTCCCCCTACAGGGAAGAATTTGAACCATACTAATTTAGTTACGCTTGTTTTCGTATAGATGCCATTTTGAGTGGTACGTCGTCAGCGTTCCGCCTCATACTGACGTCTAGGAATCCAAGGTAGTACTAGGACAGGAAAATTCGGTAAATTTTGCTTAGAGGCCTTTTCATTCAGGCTTAAGGATTTTTACGAGCCTGAAAATCTTGAGACTCGGGACCCACGGCTTAAAGACCCTCCCCGGAGGACTTGCTCCTTGGATTTTTCCGTCCTAAAAAATCCATCGACCCCGGTCGGGTTTGAACCCGCGACCCTCGGGACCAGAGGCAAGAAGCATAACCACTACTCCACCGCGGTGCTTTATAATTATTTTAATCGATTCATAAGAAAATGCATTTGTCACTTTCTGCTTAATTTTACATCCTATATCAGCTCTTTCATTTCCTTGTATTCCACAATGGGCTGGAACCCATTGTAAGACTATAAATTTACCAGAGTTCTCAATAGACTGATATATGTTTTGTATTTCTAATAGTTTTCTCATTTTTGGATACATGGTTAATGTTATGGCCTAAATCGCAGATTTGGAATCTGATAGAATGATATGTTTGCATTGTTGTAAAACTCCAAGTGCGACAGGCCTAGAAGGCCCTTGGCTGACCAGCAGGCTGTTAGCCTCACATCCACATGTGTTAATCACAGAGGTAGACGATCATCTAATCAGTGTAGGGGTAACATGTGGTCAGCATGTCGGATCACCCAGCCGTTATAGCTGGTATTATCAACCTGGAGTCGCTACTTATTGTAGCTACCCAAATGCCTCACGATGCTGGATGGGCATCGGTCCCATACTGGCCGAAATTTCTTTGCCCATGGAGACTCGAACCAGCGCAAGTCCCATAGCTCTGCGCCAAGGCTTCTTGCCTTAATTACTCGGCAACGGCGCGGGACTTTGCATTGTTATATAACATTTTCCAATACTGTTTTTTTAATACAGTTCCAATAATCATTCATATTATAATGATATTGTGAAAGAATTTTTAATGTTTGTGCCAGGTCTAAAATGGTGTAGTGGGCTGCACACTAGTTTGGAGAACTAGAGGTCCGCGGTTCGATACCTGGTTCAGACATTAATTTTTCTTTTCACATGATCATAATATTTGTATTTTTATAGCCAAAAATGTTTTTAAGCGAGATATTAATAGCTTCAATTTCACTATCAAAATTAGAAGTAGAAGAAGGAATAAAGGCCGGCCTAGTTTGAGATAGTTAACTATGTGGAAAGACTCCTACGGGATTTGGAAATAAGGAGATGGAGGAGAAGAGCTGAAGACATTGACTTGGTTGCAGTTACTAGCTAGCAGATGACAGTACAGTGAGTCATGTGATAAATTGATTTTTTACATTTTTTATTAATTAAATAAAAATAAAACTTTGTTTTATTTGATTTTCATATTTATTAAGATATAATTCAGTGACAGCTGTTTCGGTACACTGTACCTTCTTCAGACATGTTAACAAATTATAATTGTTAACATGTCTGAAGAAGGTACAGTGTACCGAAACAGCTGTCACTGAATTATATCTTAATAAATATGAAAATCAAATAAAGCTAAGTTTTATTTTTATTTAATTAATGGATATAGATTTTCATCAAATAAACACCAACTCAATTGATTATTTAACATTTTGTCTTCTAATATAAAGTGTTTTGGAGTTCGGAATTCCTAAAAAGTTAGTTAGACTTATACGAATGTGTCTAAATGGCACAAAGAGTAAGGTGCGTGTAGGCAAACAGTTTTCGGACAATTTTGAAATCCAGAATGGGTTGAAGCAAGGAGATGCACTATCTCCTCTACTATTTAATTTTGTACTAGAGCATGCCATTAACTCTTTGGAGAATGAGGAAGGCTTACAACTCAATGGTATTAATAAGCTGTTAGTTTATGCTGATGATGTAGTATTGTTGGCCGATAGCGAGGAGATACTAAAGGACAATACGCACACACTGTTGAGTAACACTAAGAAATTAGGATTGGAAGTAAATATCAATAAAACTAAATATATGGTCACACGTAGAAATTCATTATATAATGGAACTGGACAGCTAATGACAAATGAGGGAAATTTTGAGGAAGTGGCTGAATTCAAATACCTAGGTACAATAATCACAAATAGGAATGAGATGCACAAAGAAAGTAAACATAGGCTCAATTCTGGAAATGCGTGCTATTATGCATTGCAGAGACTCTTGATGTCCCAACTCCTTTCAAAAAACGTTAAGCTGAAAATATATAAAACTATTATTCTACCAGTTATATTATATGAGTGCGAAACATGGACTCTTACTTTAAGGGAGGAAAGGAGATTAAAAGTATTTGAGAATAAAGTACTTAGGAAAATTTTTGGACCAAAGAGAGATGAAGAGACAGGTGAATGGAGAAGACTCCATAACAATGAACTTCATGGTCTTTATAGGAAGCTAGATATAATAAGAACAGTTAAGTCTCGTAGACTGCGATGGGCAGGACATGTTGCACGTATGGGGAATGGAAGACTTGCGTGGAAGCTTCTTGTAGGAAAGCCAGAGGGAAGACGCCCAGTTGGTAGACCAAGAATGAGGTGGGAAAATAACATTAACTATGATTTGAGGGAAGTAGATTATACAGGGAATGATTGGAAAGCATTAGCTCAGGATAGGGATGTATGGAGAGCTTATGTCCGTGCGGCCATGAACCTACGGGTTAGATAGTTCCAGTGAGTAAGTAAGTAATATAAAGTGTTTACTCTGGTTTGCTCACGACTTCATCTTCTTCTTTTTCTTCCTCGGAGCTGTCGTGTGACGGATGTAATTTTATAGTAAATATACAACGTGCATTTTATGTCGAAAAATTTCCGTTGTGGAAGTTGGAGCCATAAACCCAAGCCCTGGAACACAAAACAAGTGGGACATCTTAGAAGGGCCGCAACGTGAAAGTAATGTCTTGAAATCAAACATAGTTCGATTTCCAATATTTTGAATTATGCATAGTGGCGACAACATAATTTCCTCCCTGCAGCGTGAAGGGAGATATAAATCTTGCTTTGCCAACACAGATTCAGGTTTCATCGTTTACGAGCTTAGATTATGAAGATCATTACTCTGCTCTCCAGAGACACAAGTTTTATGGCTGAGAAACTTCAAAGCGGATCTTCAGAGTAAACATCTTCAAGACTCTCTTTACAGGATATTGGTTAACCTCTTACTACCCTGCTGACTGCTTCTAAATTGTGGCCAATCAACTATCAAACATTTCAGTATAAGCATCTTGTTGGTTGGTAAATAAGAACTTACTTTTAAACTTATCAGCATCAAGTGAAGTACAGCTGTGAACTTTTAGCGATTCTCGAAGGAGTTTGTACCAATGATTGATTTTTTAAATCTCAGTTCGGACAAAGATGATCTTCTTCTTGTAAGCCCATCTTTCCTTTATTATCCTTAAATTGACAAAACACAAATTTCTTCTCTTAGTTATTTGAATGTGGCGGACCGCAGTGAAAACGGAATATTGTGTAACTGTTATTATTAGGTATATTGTATAATTAGACACACATTTAAATGGTTTCTTTTTGTTCGTTTTCTTCTGATTTATTAAAAATATTAAATTAACTGAAGCAACTGATGTATCCAAAAGGATATATTACGAATTTAAGGGTTAACAGAGATTTAGGCGCTCTCCCCGTACACGGAAGAATTTGAACCATGCTAATTTAGTTACACTTGTTTTTGTATAGATGTCCTTTCAGTGGTCAGTTGTTAACGTTCCGCCTCACACTGACATCTAGGAAACCAAGGCAGTACTAGGACGGGAAAATTCGGTAAATTTTGTTTAGAGGCCTTTCATTCAAGCTTAAGGATCTTTTACGTGCCTGAAAATCTTCAGACTCGGGACCCACGACTTAAAGTCCCTCCCGGAGACTTGCTCCTTGGATTTTTCCGTCCTAAAAATCCATCGACCCCGGCCGGGTTTGAACTCGCGACCCTCGGGACCAGAGGCAAGGAGCATAACCACTAGTCCACCTCGGCCGATAACTCGAAATATAAAATCCTAAAAAAAAACTTACAATATACACCAACCGCAAGAGGTATTCGGGAAAGAACAAGAAGACCATTATACCAAAAAGTTAAAGCAATTATTTTTTCAAAGAATTTGAGTAAAGAAATGCCTTTGATTAAGTAGAATGGAGATTGGGAACAGGAAAGTGAGTTCAGTTGAATTATCCATGTATATGTGTGTGTGTGTGTGTGTGTTTTGTGTGTGTGTGTTTGTGTGTGTGTGTGTGTGTTTTTGTGTGTGTATATGTGTGTTTGTGTGTGTTTTTTTGTGTGTGTGTGTTTTTGTGTGTGTTTGTGTGTGTGTGTGTTTGTGTGTGTGTGTTTGTATGTGTGTGTTTGTGTTTGTGTGTGTGTGTTTGTGTGTGTGTGTTTGTGTTTGTGTGTGTTTGTGTGAGTGTGTTTGTGTGTGTGTGTGTGTTTGTGTGTGTGTGTTTGTGTTTGTGTGTGTGTTTGTGTGTGTGTGTTTTTGTGTGTGTATATGTGTGTTTGTGTGTGTATATGTGTTTTTGTGTGTGTATATGTGTTTGTGTGTGTGTGTGTTTTTGTGTGTGTATATATGTGTGTTTGTGTGTCTGTGTTTTTGTGTGTGTATGTGTTTGTGTGTGTGTTTGTGTGTGTGTTTTATGTTTGTGTCTTTGTGTTTGTGTGTTTCTGTTTGTGCGCACGCGCGCCTCTTTTTTCCGTTATCAAGCAAATTGGGCCGTTAAGAGTGGGAATTAACCTAAAGTGGAAATTTTTATTTTTTATCTATTTATTGGATAAAAACTTGGTATAATGAGAAAAGTATTCTCCGAAAATCAGTGTCAAAAGTGCCAGCACCGCATCCGAGACAACAATAACATTACATCAACGCAAATCATTCGCTCATGTATTCACATTAAAGAAGACAAATGTGGTGCGAGTGAATAGACGCCCGTTTGTATTATATTGTAAGAGGGTATTTCACCTTTTAGCATTTGATAGCGTGTACATGCACTTTACAATATGTTTCAGTGGACCGTGGCAAGCTCTTATCCACTCGTCCATACAAAGAAGTTGTATTATAAAGGCCGATATATATACAATGTTGTTCGAGATAAGATTCCCAAATGTATTACAATACTAGATGTATATATCGCGAGTAAAATGCTTTCGTGAGACCGATTTTCATATCAGAATAAGGTCAACACACATTCTACAATGCGCTTGATATTCGATACACTAAAGTGTTTTATGTGAGCGCATCACGTACACAAGAAACTACACTACAGGATGTCCGGACTAGAGATATCAATAATATGCTATTACAGTAAAACCTGTCTATGACGGTTCCTTAAATATATTTCCGTCTTGGCAATTTTCCTTCTTATAAAGGGTTCCCAAATTACAAGCTTGAATTTTCTCACGCAGTGTAAAGGTTTTACATGCACACTTTAAAGACATAACGTATTGACTGAAATACAGACACAGCACGGGTTGCACGGCAATATAAAACAACTTTATTGCACAAAAGCGAGAAGGAACTCAACTGCAGGAAGACTGAAGAGTTTCCCAACTCCCTCGCAGGTAACGTAAGCAGGCAGGGAAAAGCGAGGGATTCCCTGCTGTCACATATAAGCAAGGGTAACCCCGCAATACAATGGCAACACAAGAAGGTAAAACGATATATTGCAGAAAGCCTCATATGCAGAATTTTCACGCGTGGTCATTAATACTGTAATTAGAACGTGCTTAAGAATAATTTTCCGTCTTACTGTGGTATAAACTAACTATCGGTACTTTAAAAACCATTCCGTTTCCGCGTTATGAAGGTTTTCGGCTTTTACAGGACGATTTTACATATAAAATCGTACGGTTCTTGAGATTTTTTTCCGTCACCACAGGTTTTCTTCGTATGAAAGTTCCGGCTAAGACAGGTTTTACTGTACTGTATTTCATTTGTCCAATATGAAATAAAACTTAATTTAAAATGTCACGCAGCGGGCCCGGGTTCGGTTCCAGGTCGGGACAGGGTCCTGAGTGAGGCTTTTTCGCGGTTTTTCCTCACCTTTAAGACAAGTTTCAGGAAGCTTAGGACCCAACGGCCCCCGAAAATCATCCGACCATCATCATTATCCTTATCATTATCATCATCCTTCACTGGTGTGGAAAGCAACGGGAAGCTACCACACCGTTTTGTATTCGGTTTTAATATATTCCACGTTCCAATCTGCAGAATTCTGTTATTGCTGGGACGTCGAGTGAAATTCGGTAGACTTCATTTTTTGGATTCTCAACATTTTTTAAGGAATAGGAAAGCAACGGGAAGCTATCACATCTACAATTCCCTAGTAAAGCTGCAAAGCATAGCATGAAAATGCTATGACTGCAGCGAAAGACCTGCCCTCGGGCAGAATTACTATGGATGGATGGTTCGTTAACCCTTAAATTGGTAAAACGCATTTTTTTCTGTTAGTTATTTGAATGTGGCGGACCGCAATGAAAACGGAATCTTGTATAACTATTATTATTAGGTATATTATATAATTAGACACACATTTAAGTGGTTTCTTTTTGTTCGTTTTCTTCTGATTTATTAAAAATATTAAATTATCATCATCATCATCACACCAGGGATTAGGCAATTGCCCGTTCCGACTTCATAATGCATCAGCCCAACGTCTTCTAGGTCTTCCAACATCACGCCTTCCTCTTGCTTGATAATTTCTGGCTAACAATGGATATCTCTCCTTACTCATTCCATCCATGTGATCGATCCATTTCTGTCTGTAATTCGTGACTTTATCCAATAAAGGCTGTACTTTCAATTCTTCTCTTATATCCTCGTTTCTTATTCTATCAAGTCTTGTACATCCTTTTACTTGTCTTAGGAACCGCATCTCTGCCGTCTATATTCTATCCTTCTGTCTTTTCACTGGAGCCCAAGTTTCACATCCATACAATATTGTGGGAACCGCCATAACATTATACATTTTTATCTTGGTTTCTTTTCTAATTTTATTTTTGAATGTTCTCTGTATTGTTCCACACACCGTCTGAAATTTGATGTTTTTCATTATTTCTCCACTAGAGTGCATTCTTACAATATTGAGATCCTATTTGGCAATAAATAATATGATCAAGTTGCAGTGATGAACAAATGAAACGTAACCAAACATTTCTGATTTATGATGATCTTGTACATCCTTTTACTTGTCTTAGGAACCGCATCTCTGCCGTCTATATTCTATCCTTGTCTTTTCACTGGAGCCCAAGTTTCACATCCATACAATATTGTGGAACCGCCATAACATTATACATTTTTATCTTGGAAATAAAATTATATTAAATTAACGAAACGAATTGATGTACCCAAAAGGATATATTAGGAATTTAAGGGTTAAACCCATGGCCAATTCATCCTGGAGAGCCAACATATTTTTTTTATCGGAGTTATAAAATTCGATCTGTCTGGCAAGGGAGATCTTACCAGTAGCAAAGCTAAAGCCAGTATAGATAGCTCTTAGGATATGGAGCATGCATTATGCATTATGAAAAAATCGTATTATTTTTAACACCGTTTAAATAGTCTAGACCTATCACATTCTTTACGGCTTCTGACTCCAAGCTTAATCGGCGTCAGCACTTCCTTTTCAAGGTGAACTGGGTTCGCTAGAACCGGATACAAAAATTACAGTACTCATATTGCTTACTAACCCAGAAATCAGAGAAGGTAAAGAAAGCAGGAATAGAGAGAAAAAGAGGATGATTGACTGTAGCGTATGTCTCGAGCGTAGCCCGTTCACCGAGAATAAGTGCGGACGATGCCATAGAACAAGTGTTTCTCAAAGTGTGTTCCCCAGATTCCCGAGGATCCGTAAACAACCCTCAGGGTTTCCGCACATTTCTTATGTGAAATTTACTGGTAACTGAGAACAATATCTTAAAAACATGGCAAAAAGCAACGGATTCAACAAACAAATCATTGATAAGCTTATAAAGAAACAGTCCACCGCTGTGGTCTCGAGGTAGCGTGCTGCTTTGTCACGCAGCGGGCCCGGGTTCGATCCCCGGTTGGGGCAGTTTTTCTGGTTGAGGTTTTTATCGGGGTTTTTCCTCATCTGTAAGACAAATGTCAGGAAAACTTTAAGGCCCAAACTGTCCCCGAAATCATATGGCCATCATCATCATCATCATCTTTATCATTATCATCATCACCATCATCCTTTACCCTTCACCGGTGTGGAAAGCAACGGGAAGCTACCACACCTACACAATTCCCTAGTAAAGCTGCAAATGCTATGATTGCAGTGAAGGACCTGCCTTCGGGCAGAATTGCTATGGATGGATAAAGAAACAAAAAAGAAAAAAAGACGCAAACAATATAACAAAAGTTGAAAGAGAATCTAATAATAACAAAACATGGGTAACATTAAGATACACAGGAAATGAAACCACAAGCTAGTCAGAACTTTGAAAAAGTTAAATAAAAACATTATCATAGCTTATAAAACGAAAGCAAATTAACATAATATACAATGGCATAGAAGAACACAACAAATTCAACAACTAGGGAATCTACAAACTAACATATAAAGATTGTAATAAATTTTATATTGGCAGGACAAGCACAAATTTCAATACAAGATATAAAGAACACCTAAAAGATTTCATACACGCAGGTGATAAATCAAGCTATGCTAAACATCTCATTAACGCAGGTAATCGAATTGACACAATTGAAAATACTCTCACGATAATCCACCGAGAAAACATTCCAGCTAGGATAAATATATTTGAAGACCTCGAAATTATAAAACAAACAAACAACACCTCACTTCTTAATGAGAACGCACCCCAGTCAAACCCATTATACGAGATCGTCAAGATCAAGTCAGTTACTGCTACAAACAGTTGGAGTATACATCATCGTAAACAACAACGAGTAGCAGAAGCTCAACCTGCAGAAGATGGAAGATAACTTCCGAAAGCTCTCCAGTTAATTTTATATACAATATATTAACAAAGTTGAGGACGACGGCACCTACCAACAGGTACAATTTAATGTTTAACTTTCATCATATTAGGGCTATTTACTTTTTAATCTCTCTAATATAATGTTATGAAAACATGAGAGACACTGAAAAATAAAACTTTGAGGAGCACACAACTAAAATTTTACAAAATTATGGCAGTACCTGTCTTAACATATGCAAGTGAAAATTGGACTCTTAACCGTTCAGACAGAAGGAAAATAGAAACTGCAGAAATGCAGTTCCTACGTTCAGTAGCAGGTGTGACAATTTTGGACAAGAAAAGAAGTGAGGATATTAGGAAGGACTTAAATATTTTCAATTTAACAAATAGAATTGACAACATGAGAAACAACTGGTATGAACATGTCAAGAGAATGCCTACAGATAGAATCCCTCAGCTGTTACTAAAGTACAAACCAATAGGACATATGTTGGACGCCCATTTACTAGATGGGAGGATTCATTAAATCCCACTTGATGTGAAAACAGGTCAAAAGGCCTAGTTTCATGAAGAAGAAGAAGAAGAAGAAGAAGAAGAAAACATGAGAGGAATGCAATCAGAACAACAACCGTTTATTCATCATCATCATCATCATCATCATGAACAAATTCGTTTTAGGCCATGTGGCCTGTACGGTAAACCTAGCGAAGATGGTCTTGATCTTTTCACCGATGTTTTGGTCTTCCTTGGTCCCTATGTCCAGTTGGGGTATATTGGAATGCCAATTTTGGAAGTCTATTTCTTGCCATTCTTCTCAGATGGTTTTTCCATTCTTGTTGGTATCTTTGTATATCTTCATTAAGCCATACAATTACCAGGACAGCAATGGGTACCATAAACCAAGGTCATCCGATACGATCATTAACACATTCTTGAAATAATTATAAAAGATGATCTTTGGAGCATTTTCGAACAACAATGCACAGGTATAAATCGTATATCGAATTGAATTGAAAGTCTATGCAGGACTGTGATTGGTTGTAAAACAATAGTATATTACGATGCGAGGTTGGGAAGTGGTTTTTACAGAATCGAGGAAAAATGTTTAAAAATCGAGCGATAGCGAGGTTTTAATTTCCGAGATTCTGTAAAATACTTCACAAACGTGTGTTGTACATTATTTTTTGCGCGATGATGTTTTCAAAATAATAAATAATAGTAAAATAATAACATCTTTGTTGGAAATATTTGCGTTCATTATAAACAATTGACTAACGTTAACAGTGAGTGCAATGTTTATTAGTTGAAACAACAGGAGGCCTTGAGAACAGTTATTGGTAATATGGCCGCAAGTACGTATTTATTGTTTTATATTGTTTCAAATAAAGTTCAGTTCATTTAAAATGCAGTGATTTGTTTAGTATAGTGTACATTAACACTACCTTTTGGATATTTTCTGTATATACATTGTACGAGGATACTTGGAGAGCAGTGGTTTTACTTCCTGCACGTGGGTGTAAATATAATATTACAGTATAGTTATTTAGGTTGGCAACCCCGAAATATAGGAAGTTGAACTTTCAATAATAGTCGCCATTGCTGTAAGTACGACGTAATGCACTATTGCGCAAAAAAATTCATTGAAACGTGATTGGTTATTGACTCCCATTGACACTAGATCACAAGATAACAGTCTGCTAACAATCCCTCTTCATAGCACTTCCTCTTATTCTTCTTCCTTCACAGTAGCCTCTGCCCGCTCCTGGAATTTCCTTCCTCAAGGTATCAGCGGTTGCCGCTCACTTGGCACCTTTAAGTCACGCTTATACAGTTACCTGTTGTCTAATAATTATTTTTTCTCTATTTATTTAAATTTATACTGTGTCATTAATAATTTTTTCTCGTTTATTTATATACCTTGTACGTATTATACATTAGTCCACCGCTGTGGTCTCGAGGTAGCGTGCTGCCTTGTCACGCAGCGGGCCCGGGTTCGATCCCCGATCGGGGCAGTTTTTTTGGGTGAGGTTTTTATCGGGGTTTTTCCTCACCTGTAAGACAAATGTCAGGAAAACTTTAAAGGCCCAAAACGGTCCCCGAAATCATATGGCCATCATCATCATCATCACCATCATCCTTATCATCATCCTTCTTCACCGGTGTGGAAAGCAGCGGGAAGCTACCACACCTACAATTCCCTAGTAAAGCTGCAAAAATAGCATGAAAATACTATGATTGCAATGAAGGACCTGCCTTCGGGCAGAATTACTATGGATGGATTATACATTAAATTCGTTAAATCTAGGGTAAATCAAAATACATTATAAATATTAATTGTATTGTATTTATAACATGTAATTGTTTATGTATATTGTAATTTAGATGTAAGATTTATTTTTTATTTTTTTAAAACCTGGTTGAGTGGCAGACAAGGCCTTAAGGCCTTAACTCTGCCAGGTAAATTAAAGCTATTATTAATTATAGCTATTATTTGGGACATGAGTTAAATAGTCATAACAAATCGGAATGTATCAAAAGATAAAAGAGTTTGGAAGAGGAGCATTGATAGACCTTTGTAGCTGTGCTTTAGCAATGATGGTAATTATTTATTCATGACGTTGTAGACATTTATATTTGAGGCATTAATAGCTGAGTCTACTTAACATGGTAGAGACGTGTAGAGGAAGTTGCGCTGTAAACTGGATATTTGGACGTACGTGAGAATAACGTTCTCAAGGGAATGTGGCTAACACAGTCTTGTATGGAGTGACAACTTCTCCCGTGTTTCGGCTAAGTAAGCAGTTCGCCGTAGTAGTGCGGCAACATCTCTGACACGACTGTCCGTCTGGTTGTCTAATCAATACGCTGCAGGATATCCAAGTTTATCAGACATAAGGTATGCAATCATTAACAGCTGGACTCTACAAACCTTCCGGCCTTCATAAACCACATCATTATCTGAGCGTCACGTGACATCATTCATCTTATTTGAATTTAATCGTACAGGGAATACGCAATACCTGAATATACTTACGTGAAGGATGGCAGATGCGTCATTGCCACTTGTATACATTGACGCTATAACAGACTTTCCCGTTCCCTGTCTCTATAGTTTAGCATTAAACTTAAAAAAAACTACAAGCGCCTTGAAGGCCCTAGGCCTACCAGCCGGCTGCTAGCCTCACGTCCACATGTGTTAATCACAGAGGTAGACGATCAGAAGCCAGTGTAGGGGTGACATGTGGCCAGCATGTCGGGTCCCTCAGCCCTTATAGCTGGTATTCTCAACCTGGAGTCGCTATTTATTGTAGCTACCCAAATGCCTCACGATGCTGGGTGGGCACCGGTACCATACTGGGCGAAATGAGCTTTCCAGGAAAAATAAAATAACACTGGTCAACGTGATTTTTGTCTCATGGGTACCAATAGTTGTACTTAACGCAGTTGTTTATCGTGTTTTTTAAATATGTATTCGGAATTTCTCCATCACCCACAGTTTTTTATCTCAATTTCAATTAATGGATTTAAATAATTATTTTTTTGATAAACGTTTTTTCGTCCATTTGTCCATTGTAAAATAAAACCAAATGAGCTAACTCAAATGGTTTCAGCTATGGAAAAGAGATATCAAGGCAAATGGAATCCTAATATGCTGGCCGATTATTGTTGCAACATCAAGAGGGATGCTCCACAGGCGTATTATAACAGAAAATTGTAATTTCTTACTTTCTAGGTGAGTCAGAATGTTCGAATATTGTGTAGTTACGAATGTAGAAAATATTAAAGTGTTTGAAATTATAAATTCCTGTCTCTCGGAAACCTTGCGTGATGGAGAAAACCTGATATCATATTTGAATTCAGGAGAAATAAAATACTATCAGAATCACATACTTTTTTCTTTCTGAGACAAAAAAAAAAGTTTTTTTGTTGCTCGGTGTAATTGAACAGGAGCCTGTTGAGGAGTCTAGAGTAGGGAATGCCGAAGGGCAGAGAATCAAATTATTGGTCAGAACATCCCCACCTTACATTCCATTCACTTTAATATCAAATCAATAATAGTAGTGATGATATTTATTGGCATTCTTGTTGAATACGGTTCTGGACTGAATAAACAATTTATGGTTTGCTTCTACATCTCTGCTCTTCCCTTAGCCACATTCCAATTTTACCACCGGACGTTTATTAACTTTGTTCCTTTAGTTAGCAAAATTTGCTACTGAGTCGAAATTGAGAGCTAGGGCGGAAAACTTAGACATATTTTCAAATCCCGGCTCAGTACAAATTTCGATATATACCTTTAAAATTCATAGTACACCACCACGCCGCCGGTGAGGTTATAATGAAAAAATGTTATAATATCGAAATTCGTACTGCTCGAGACCCAGCTCCGTGTGTCTGAAAGGAATTTGCTGCCTCAGCTGTTAGTACTATGAGAAGCAGAGAAGTGTAGGGTAAAGGAGTATAAGAGTACGCACTTAGTGGATTTTCAGTTATATTTGATAAAATAAATAAACTACAGAGTTCAATTTTTTTTAAAAATATTCTTTATTCAAATACAAATAGTTTAAAAAAATCATCAGTCAACTACATTTTAAAATACAGGCATGAATAATAAATTAGTAAAAAATGTAATTTGCGTACTCTTGGCCTACCGGGAGGTTAAGAGTACGCGGGTAGGGTGGTTAAGAGTACTCACTAGGGCCTGCCTAACAATAGTCACAAACAAATGGACCACTGCCTTCTTAAGCACTACAGTCTTCTTGCCACCACTCTTTGCAAATTCCACACTGAATCCAGCTATCAGGGTACGAACCCCGACATCCTGGACAGACAGTTGAATCGTCATCTTTTTCTTCTTCTTCAATGAAGGCTTTCGACTCAGCTGAACTTGAATATGGTTTAGAGTCATTATTAAACATCAATTCTCTTCTCGCATTTGATTTCCTGTTTGCTAGGCCCATTTATCTTACTTGTCTTTCTTATTGTTTAAAAACTTTTTTCTGATTTAGCCTGCTCTAATTCTTTTCTCTCTTTTTCTTTCTTCCAAATGGTTTTTGAAAGGTGATGATGTCATGATTTCTGATTTTTATGCTGGTCCCTGCTTTCTTCGGTTCATAGGGTCTTGTTCTTTATGTTCTGGAAGCGGCAGAATTGGATGAATACTAACATTAATTTCACATTCTTGTTCTGATAAACCTACTGTTTCATTTTCTCCGGCTCTTTGCTCTGCAAATAAAAATAAAAACGTTATTTGTATTTCTTTATGATTAAATACAAAACTATGATAAGTTATAACAACTTTGTATCAATATAATATACATCTTTATATTAAGAGTAAAACACAGTTTTCCACTTAATAGCAATAAATGAAAAAAAACAATGTAGCAATGATAACCCCCCAATGGAGGCTAAGATACGCAGTGATCAGCTGCTGCGTACTCTTTGACTCACTTGGCGTATTTCACAAAATCACCAATAGATTCCAGCACGTAACAGAGAGGTAAATGGTATCTTCACCATGTTGTAGGATATTAAATGTACATTAATATGATATCTCTTTACAAAATATTTTTTTACTCCTTAAGGTAAAAAACAGTTATGCTATATCACACAGAAATTACATAGAAAAGTAAGGAAAGTTAATTTTACCTTGTAGAACGAAGATAAATGAAGCAGGTCAATGATACTACGGCGTGATCTTCCATTGTAACAGCTACACTGAAACGTAATAATCAGCATCTTCTGCAGTGCTGCCAATACCATAAAATTTCCCTGCGTACTCTTAACCGCCCGCGTACTCTTATCCTCCGTTACCCTACCTCCTCCCACTCCCCACACTTCCCCCCACAAACACCCAGAGCTTGAACTCGAGCTGTACCTGATTTTTCGATTGTCCTCAACTAATATAAAATTTAATTTTAATAACTTTATTAGGTCCAGCGCTGTGGTCTAGAGGTACAGTGCTGGCTTTTCAAGCAGCGGGCCCGGGTTCGATCCCCGGTCGGGGCACTTTTTTTCTGGGTGAGGTTTTTATCGGGGTTTTTCCTCACATGTAAGACAAATGTCAGGAAAACTTTAAGGCCCAAACGGTCCCCGAAATCATATGGCCATCATCATCATCATCCTTGTCATTATCGTCATCATCATCCTTCACAGGTGTGGAAAGCAACGCGAAGCTACCACCCTACAATTACCTAGTAAAGCTGCAAGCATAGCATGAAAATTCTATGATTGCAGTGAAGGACCTGCCCTGGGGCTGAATTACTATGAATGGATGGAACTTCATTAGACATTGCACATTGTAAGGCTTTCAGAAACATGTTCCATCGGCAGTATATAATATGGTATAATATGGTATCCTTTTCTGCTGATAATGGATGGAACATATTTCTGAAACGTTTACAATGTATAATGTTTGACGAAGCTTTTAAACTGAAATTTGTTGAATTTGAGAACGGCTGATATATGAGGTGTGAATTTTAAGACCTTCCAGTTGTTAACTACAGTCAACAGAGGACTAATATGAAGTAATTAATTTTCATAAATCTGACAAAATATGTACTTTCCCGCCATCTCTGTCCAAACGAAATGTTCAGTCATCAAGATATATTTTAAATACAGTGTATTTATGACCCACGTACTGCTGCAGGAACGATAATAATATCAAAATTAGAACTAAGAAACAAATCACGAATACAGGGAAATGTAATGTAAATAGGACTAAAGATTACTGGATTCATTTATCCGCAACAATCTTCAATGATTTTTCTCTCACTTTGAATCGGTTTAAACACAACATTTAGAAGGTCTCTGAATCCCATTCTGTGTTTACTGTATCTTACATTTAGCCTGTATTTTTTGTTAATTTGTGCCTCTGTATTATTATTTAGCCTGTTTATTATTGTAATTTTTAGCGTATTATTTCCTTACATTTGTTTTACTACATTTTTCGAGTACAGAAGGATGTTAACTTAATCTGCGATCTGCTATTTAAATCATGATTCTTCTTCTTCTTCTTCCTTCCAAGTATTAGGCCAAGGCCTGTTACGATCCTATACAAAATGGCCCAGAGATCTTCGTCCTCTTGGTATATAATTATAAACAGCTTTGGGGATCCGATTTGAACTCATTCTTTCAAGATGGTGTTTCCAATTTAGTTCATCATCATCATCATCATAGTACATTCACGAATTTAGGCCATTTGTTGACCTGTTTCGGCCTCAAGAGAAACACCATCCAGAAGTCTTTTGAGAGGACGTCCTGGTCTTCTTCTTCCTGCAGGTTGATATCTTAACATTTGTTTGGGTATTCTGTGATCTTCCATTCGATGAACATGTTGTATCCATCTTGACTTATAATCAGAAATTTTGTTTCTGGATTTTTTCGTGTTGAGACTTGAAAGTAGTTTTGAAGTTCCTTAGGACAGGTTACTGGCCCGACGCTAAGTAGTGCAGTGGTAGTGCTGCTACCTTTTAGTCTCTGGACAGACATTAGGATACCGCATTTACTCAGTACCTGATGGAACGGTTATACCGCCGTGACTCGGTCCTCAGAGCCTCGTTTGTGAAAACAGGTTGTACCACGAGAAGGTGAGGATGAGAATTGGGTAGGAGAGATTATACACACGTCACTACCCCTTACTTGGTACTGTTTATATATTCCAAAATTGACGTAGTCTTCAATTCTTTTAAGATATCGGTGTTCGTTTTCCGATCCCATCTGGTGTAACCCGCTGTTCGGCACATGAATCTCATTTTTTCAAGCCGTTATTCTGTTTCATTTTGTCATTTTAGTGTCCATGCTTCACTACCATAGGTCAACACTGGTCTAGCCAAAGTGTTATATAAACGTAATCTGGTGTTTTTTTATACAAGGGATCGTTTCATAACTTGATTAATAATTCCCAAACTTTTATTATAACTAGTAATTTTTTCAGGGATATCCTTTTCATCCCAGGAACAGGTAATTGAAGCAGGAGGCTACCCATATACTTACGACTGAACTTAATCTTCTTCTTCTTCTTCTTCTTCTTGGCGGTTTAGGTTTTTTGCTAGCCTATTCCGGCTCCTAATTGTTGCTCTTTCCATCTTTTCTTAGGTCTTCCCAAACTACTTTTTTCCTCTTGGTGAATAGTTATATGCTGCTGTTGGTATTCTGTTCTCAGTCATCCTTGCCAAGTGTTCTTTCCAGTTTGTTCTGTATTTCACTATTGTTGTGTTTAATTCCTCTACTTTTAGTTGTTGTCTTATTTCTGTGTTATGTTTTTTGTCTGTTCTTTGATATCCTGCTATTAGTCTGAGGAATTTCATTTCAGCAGCTTGTATTCTGGCAGATTGTTGTGTTGTCACTGTCCATGTTTCGGATCCATAAGTAATAATAGGAACTGCCATTGTCTTGTATGAGATGCACAATGAAATTAAACATAGGCCCCTAGGCTCAATTCTGGAAATGCGTGCTATTATGCATTGCAGAGACTCTTGATGTCCCAACTCCTTTCAGAAAACGTTAAACTGAAAATATATAAAACTATTATTCTACCAGTTATATTATATGGATGCAAAACATGGACTCTTACTTTAAGGGAGGAAAGGCGATTACGAGTATTTGAGAATAAAGTTCTTGGACCAAAGTGAGATGAACAGACAGGTGAATGGAGAAGACTGCATTAACAGTGAATTACATGGTCTTTATAGGAAGCCAGATATAATGAGAACAGTTAAGTCTCGTAGACTGCGATGGGCAGGACATGTGGCACGAAAAGGGAACGAAAGACGTGCATGGAAGCTTCTTGTAGGAAAACCAGAGGGAAAACGCCCAGTTGGTAGACCAAGAATGAGGTGGGAGAATAATATTAACTATGATTTGAGGGAAGTAGATTATACAAGGGATGACTGGAGAACATTGGCTCAGGATAGGGATATATGGAGAGCTTATGTCCGCGCGGCCATGGACCTACGGGTTCGATAGTGTCAGTGAGTTAGGTAGAGTTAGTTAGCCATTGTCTTGTATAATTTCATTATAGAGTCTTCTCCGTCTTTATTTTTCAAAGTTCTTTTTAGTGTCCCTGTTATATAATTAAACTTAATCCATCCATCCATAGTAATTCTGCCCGAGGGCATGTCTTTCACTGCAATCATAGCATTTTCATGCTATGCTTTGCAGCTTTAATAGGGAATTTTAGGTGTGGTAGCTTCCCGTTTGTTTCCCCACCAATGAAGGATGATGATGATAAGATGAATATGAATGATGATGATTGCGGTGACCATATGATTTCGGGGATCGTTTGGGCCTTAAAGTTTTCCTGACATTTGTCTTACAGGTGAGGGAAAACCCCGACAAAAACCTCACCCAGAAAAACTGTCCCGAGCGGGGATCGAACCCGGGCCCGCTGCGTGACAAGGCAGTACGCTACCTCGACACCACAGCGGTGCACATTGAACTTAATACAATTTTAAAAATTGGAATAAGAGGTTACGAGATTCGGTGATCCTAAAAAAATGTTTATAAGTAAGGAAAATATTGTTTTGAGGCGACACAGAATGTGAAATATCTCAACTATGCCGTCGTGTTTTATGTGTTCGCTTTGCAGATATGTCAGCAAGATGTGTGTGTGTATGGTTTTATTAAGCGTTCGACTATAAAGTTGATTTTGTGAACGTGGCTTCCGACTTCGAGGCGACGACAGTTTCTTGTGGCGTGTCTAGGAGGTTGTGACGCGGAACACTGGAGCTATCGATTTGAAGCTCGAGTCTCATAGCCAAAGAAAAAACCATCATTTGTCATGATGGCGTAACAAGGTGGCGATGTAGCGCTGTAATTAAGGGACTTTTCACCTCCACAACTCACTTATCTTAATGGATTACATCTTCTTCTTCTCTTCTTGGTTAAGTTTAATGCAAGATTGGAAAGCTTTTACATAATCTTGACTAGGGCGGAGGCTTTTTAAATGTTAAATAGGTGAGACAATGTTGTAGTTGAATCTCCGGTTAATTTTTTTCATCGTCATCCTACTTCTTCTTCTTCTTCACGGTTTAGGCTTATTTACTAGCCTGTTCCGGCTCCAAATTGCTGCTCTTTCCATCTTTTCCTTGCTCTTCCCAAGCTTCTTCTTCCTCGTGGTGAATAGTTGTATGGTCATCCTCCCTTTCTTGTTTTAGTTCTACCGGACGGTTTGACACTGTTTACCATGGGACGCCACACCGAACGTTTAACTTTTGGGGAAAGGTTTTATAAAATTATGGCTGTTCCTGTTCTTTTATATGGATCTGAATCTTGGGTACTTACAAAAAAAAGATATCTCACACATTCAAGCCACTGAAATTAGATTTCTCAAATCAGTTACAGGTGTATCTCAAGAGATCAAAAGAGAAGTCAAGATATCAGAGATGAATTACAAATATATAATATAAACGAGAGAATACACAGAAATAAACGTAATTGGTTTGAACATATACAAAGAATGCCAAATAATCGTTTATCAAAACAGCTGCGTCATTATAGGCCTCTAGGCCGAAGAAATGTAAGAAGACCAAAACGTCGTTGGAAGGACGACCTGCGCCTGCAGCTTATAGTGCGCCGGGGAGCGGAACCGACCAACAGGCCCATACCTTGAAGATGATGATGATGATGATGATGATGATGAAATGAATTCTTTAAGATCTGTAAAAGGATGTACACGCATGGATAGATTACACAATGAATCAATAAGAAATGAACTGGAGATATTTTCAATACTCGATAAACTAGACGAACACAAATACCAATGGAAAGGACATTTAGGCAGAATGGACAATACAAGATTACCCAAAAAGATCAACGCCTGCAAACCACACGGAAAAAGGTACTTGGGACGGCCAAGGAAACGATGGACTTGAGACCGGAACAGATCGCATTGACCTAATCCTGGAAAGGAAGAAGAAGAAGAAGGAAATAAATTGCCATAGGGTACTTGGACAAATTTATTCTCATCATATACACTTTCTAGTTCTTCTGATGTCTGACTTTTATTTTGCGAAATATCCGATGTAATTCTCATAATATGTTCTAACGTAACTTAAACACACGATCGAGAGAAAATTTAACTCTTGCAGTTCCTCTGCATCGAACATCCCACTATTCCTCATGCTTCCTTGTTTCAGCCACCCGACTCTAGAATTCCCTCCCCTCGTATATCAAGGACTGCCCGACTCAAAAACAGTTTAAAAAGATACTCACTACATATTTCCTTGGACCATATAATATATAACAGTGTTCCATGTGTACATTTATTTTTCCTTCATAATTTATACTTTCTTTACTAAGCCATTTAAAAAGTAAAGTTATCCCATAACAGGCCCAGAGGCCCTTCGGGTAGTAGGAGGTTAAGGCTCCCACTTTTTCTGGACAATCGGCACTTTATGTCAGCCGGGTTGTCAGCCCTGCGTGACGGCCGCCTTTACCCCCAGAACAAGTGTCTGGTACTCATTTCCGTTAGAGGCTGAGTCGACCCCAGGGCCATAGTACAGCCAGAGGGTTTGGGTCAGTTTAAAAGTCCTGGCCCCAACGGGACTTGAACCCTCGACCCTCCGGCTTGTAGCTCAGTGCCTTAACCACTACGCTACGGCGTGCCCCACACTAAGCCATTTACTTAATCTAATTATAGGTTATTATTTTTGTTGTAATTATTATTATTATTATTATTATTATTATTATTTTATTTTATTTTTTTATTGCGGATGGGCTCATGTAGGACTACGCAAAGTATTTAGAGGCGTTTCCTTTGAGCCCAAATTTCTTTCATTCTTTTGCTATGAACTTGTTTTCTATCATCTGTCCAAGTTATTCCAGTTTTTTCTTCGGTTTGTCGTCTTGGTCAACTTGCCACTTATTCACCTTAATTCTAAATATATCTCTGTTTGGGATCGCCGTAGCGTAGTGGTTAAGGCACTGAGCTACAAGTCCCGTTGGGGTCAGGATTTTTAACCCTTAAATTCGTAATGTATCCTTTTGGATACATCAGTTGGTTTAATTAATTTAATATTTTTAATAAATCAGAAGAAAACAAACAAAAAGAAACTACTCAAATACGTGTCTAATTATACAATATACCTAATAATAACAGTTACACATGATTCCGTTTTCACTGCGGTCCGCCACATTCAAATATCTAACAGAAGAAATTTATGTTTTGCCAATTTAAGGGTTAAACTGACCCAACCCCTCTGGCGGCACTATGGCCCTGGGGTCGACTCAGCCTCTAACGGAAATTAATACCAGACGCTTGTTCTGGGGGTAAAGGCGGCCGTCACGCAGGGCTGACAACCCGACTGACATAAAGTGCCGATTGTCTAAAAAAAAGTGGGAGCCTTAACCTCCTACTACCCGAAAGGCCTCCGGGCCTGTTGTGGGATCACTTTACTTTTTTTTGGGATATCTTCTTTAGTAATTCCTGTCAATTTTAAGTCCTTTTTGACTTCATCAATCCAGTTCATAGTATTCACTGGAGCTTTAATTCTGTTTTCCTAGAATTCCATTATCTCTTTTGTAAGCCTATTCGAGTTCATTCGTTTAATATGGCCATACAATTTTAAATTATTGCTGTTAGTATTATTACTATGTTTCTTCCTCACCCTTGTCAACTTTATATTGTATAGTCTATATCTATAACACTGAACAACAAAAAAGAAACTATTTTTTGTCTCAGAAAGAAAAATATGTGATTCTGATAGTATTTTTTCTCCTGAATTCAAATATGATATCGGTTTTTCTCCATCACGTAAGGTTTCCGAGAGACAGGAATTTATAATTTAAAACACTTAAATAGTTTCTACATTCGTAACTACACAATATTCGAACATTCGGACTCACCTATAAAGTAAGAAATTGCGATTTTCTGCTATATTTCGCCTGTGGAGCATCCCTCTTGATGGTGCAACAATAATCGGCCAGCATATTAGGATTCCATTTGCCTTTATATCTCTTTTTCATAGCTGAAATTTCCTGAGTTAGCTCATTTGGTTTTATTTTACAATGGACAAATGGACGAAAAAAACGTTTATTAAAAAATAATTATTTAAATCCATTAATTTAAATTGAAATAAAAAAACTGTGGGTGATGGAGAAATTCCGAATATATATTTGAAAAAAGCCATAAAAAACTGCATTAAATACAACAATTGGTACTCATGAGACAAAAATCATGTTGAGCAGTGTTATTTATCATTAATCATAATTGTTACTGTATGTATAATTTAATCCTGGTGAAGTGGAAGAGAAGACCTTATGGTTCTATCTCCATCAGGTAAAATCAATAAATGAATATCCAGTTTTGCCAATAGGGGAAATAAATTTTCGCAGCATCTTTTCATGGCACAGACGTTTTTCTTTCTTTCTTTTTTTTTTTTTTCAACAAGGCATATATTGAGTTAGGATACTCAAGAAAATGTTATAACATTTTATTTAAACTTGACACGTGTCCATATTACTGCGTGTATATTTAAATGTTGACATTCCATGTTACTAGGAACATGTCCCTGTGTATGAGCTTTTGGCATGGGTTCCCTGAAGCAATCCTCGCCCGGAGAACCGAAGGGGGGACTATTTGACCTCCGGAAAATTTTACTCCAGTTGAACCCATGTTCGCATTTCTTAACGGTTGTATTTTTACCTTGAAAAATCGTCACTCTTCTAAGTGAATGGAGAAGACTACATAACAATGAACTACATGGTCTTTATAGGAAGCCAGATATAATAAAAACAGTTAAGTCTCGTAGACTGCGATGGGCAGGACATGTTGCACGTATGGGGAATGAAAGGCTTGCATGGAAGCTTCTTGTAGGAAAGCCAGAGGGAAAACGCCCAGTTGGTAGACCAAGAATGAGGTGGGAGAATAATATTAACTATGATTTGAGGGAAGTAGATTATACAGGGAATGATTGGAAAGCATTAGCTCAGGATAGGGATGTGTGGAGAGCTTATGTCCGCGCGGCCATGAACCTACGGGTTCGATATTGCCAGTGAGTAAGTAAGTATTGTTCTTCTTGACTTCACGGGCTAGGCAAATTGCCTGTTCCGCCTCACAGTTGTTCTGTCCATCTTTTCACTGGCCTTCCTACATTCCTTGAACCCCTTGGCTTGTAGCTGTAAATGCTGGTCTTGGTAATCTTGATACATTCATTCTTTCCACGTGTGTAAACCATATCTCTCTACATTCTCTGATTTTCTCATCCAATGGAGTAAGTAAGTACGTAAGTAGATTTAAATGTTGAACTGCAGAAATGGACAAGCCCGCAATAGTGCAAACGCTACAGTTGGTAGCAACTTACCTGTTATTAAATAAATATCCACTCAGTATATAATCAGAATTAATAATATATGCGATTTTCCATACATGAAATCACTGAATTATCTAGGATTCATTTCTGTCAATTAACCAGTTTTTCTCCCAGTATTTATTGATTATATCAGTATAAAATAGTTTGCCCCATTAGCTGATCTTCCCACAATATGAATAAAACATATTTGATAATGTTTTACTTTGGTTATTTTCCGTTGCTTTTCCAATTCATTATTTACGATGGTAAATGGACTGAAAACATCTTCAATGAAACATTAAGAGCAAATAGACGTATTGTTGCATACAGGAACTTAAAAGAGATATAATTAGATCGAAAATGGGTTAATATAAAACGGGGGGACACATCTGATACTGAGTGAGGGATATCTCCCCTCTTCATATTTTAATATTTAATTATCTGAAATGTTTGAACGTCAAGACTCGTTCATTAGGAATGTGAATCATTTAGATAGGGACAAAAAGTTCACATTATTTTTATGCATTATTTCAAACGGAATGGGCATATTTGTTTTTCATTTATAATTAAAGCTAATTCTTCAAACCTCGAACATATAATTGGACATGACAAGTCGTTTGATACTCGTAGTACCAAAACCTGATGAAGAAAAAGGGCGGCACGTCCACGTGCTGCGTAAAGGATACTTACTTACTTTTTACTTACTTACTACCTACTTACTTACTTACGGACCGCGGCGGACGTACGGACCGACGACCGACGACGGACGGACCGGAGCCGACGGACGGACGGAGGGACGGACGGACGGACGAGTTAAGTCTTACTTACTTCTTGTTTACTTACTTATTACTTACTTACTTACCTACTTACTACTTACTAGTAAGTACTTACTTCCTTACTTCCTACTTCTTACTTACTAAGTTAAGTAGTTACGTACTTACTTACTTACTTACTTACTTACGTACTTCTTACTTAGTTAGTTTTAAGTACGACTGACCGGATGACGGACGGACGACTGACGGACGGACGGACGGGGAAGGACGGACGGACTGACGACGGAGGGGGAGGTAGTACGGACTTACCTCCTACTTACTACTTACTTACCTACTCTTATTACTTACTTACCTACTTACTTACTAATTACTTCACCTACTTACTTACTTACTTACTTACTACTTTACTACTTCCTTAGCTTACTTACTTACTTACTTACTTACTTACTTACTTACTTACTTACTTACTTAGTTAAGTACTTACTTACTTACTTACTTACTTACTTACTTATTTACTTACTTACTAACTGGCACTATCGAACCCGTAGGTTCATGGCCACGCGGAAATAAGCTCTCCATACATCTCTATCCTGAGCTAATGCTTTCCAATCATTCCCTGTATAATCTACTTCTCTCAAATCATAGTTAATCTTATTATTCTCCCACCTCATTCTTGGTCTACTAATTGGGCGTTTTCCCTCTGACTTTCCTACAAGAAGCTTCCATGCAAATCTTTCACTGCCCCATCGCAGTCTACGAGACTTAACTGTTCTTATTATATCTGGCTTCCTATAAAGACCATGTAGTTCATTGTTATGTAGTCTTCTTCATTCACCTGTCTGTTCATCTCTCTTTGGCCCAAAAATTTTCCTAAGTACTTTATTCTCAAGTACTTGTAATCTCCTTTCCTCCCTTAAAGTAAGAGTCCATTTTCGCAGCCATACAATATAACTGGTAGAATAATAGTTTTATATACTGCATAAAGTAGGCGCCTACTTATTCTTCTTCGTTACGGTTTAGGCTTTTGCTAGCCTGTTCCGGCTCCAAATTGCTGCTCTTTCCATATTTTCTTTGGTCTTCCCAACTTCTTCTTCCTCTTGGTAAATAGTTATATGCTGCTTTTGGTATTCTGTTCTCAGTCATCCTTGCTAAGTGTTCTTTCCAATTTGTTCTGTATTTCACTATTGTTGTGTTTAATTCTTCTACTTTTAGTTGCTGTCTTATTTCTGTGTTATGTTTTTGTCTGTTCTTTGATATCCCGCTATTGGTCTGAGGAATTTAATTTCAGCAGCTTGAATTCTGGTAGATTTTTGTGTTGTCACTGTCCATGTCTGCGAAAAATACGGTAAGCGAATCGATCAGCAAATTTGTGAAGCTTATTACAGAGCACTAGAGCAGATAAGTTACAGGTTTAGTTTCAGAAGTTGAGAGGAAGCAGCGACTCGTGTGTCTAGTATCACGAATCCACAATTCGAAACATTCGTCTCTGGGTGTTTCCCTCTTGTAGAAGACAGGGCAAGTCGTTGATATCACATTCACTGATTACACTGGTCAACATGATTTTTGTCTCATGAGTAACAGTAGTTTTACTTAATGCAGTTTTTTATCGTGTTTTCAAATATGTATTCGGAATTTCTCCATCGCCCATAGTTTTTTATTTCAATTTCAAATAATGGATTTAAATAATTATTTTTTAATAAACTTTTTCGCCCATTTGTCCATTGTAAAATAAAACCAAATGAGCTAACTCAGGAGATTTCAGCTATGGAAAAGAGATACCAAGGCAAATGGAATCCTAATATGCTGGCCGATTATTGTTGAACCATCAAGAGGGAGTCCACCGCTGTGGTCTCGAGGTAGCGTGCTGCCTTGTCACGCAGCGGGCCCGGGTTCGATCCCCGGTCGTGGCAGTTTTTCTGGGTGAAGTTTTTATCGGTTTTTTTTTTTCTCACCTGTAAGACAAATGTCAGGAAAACTTTAAGGCCCAAACGGTCCCCGAAATCATATGGCCATCATCATCATCCTTATCATTATCATCATCCTTATCATTATCATCATCCTTATCATTATCATCATCATCATCCTTCACCGGTGTGGAAAGCAACGGGAAGCTACCACACCTACTCAATTCCCTAGTAAAGCTGCAAGCATAGCATGAAAATGCTATGATTGCAGTGAAGGACCCTGCCTTCGGGCAGAATTACTATGGATGGATCAAGAGGTATGCTCCTCAGGCGAAATATAGCAAAAAATCGTCATTTCTTACTTTCTAGGTGAGTCCCAAGGTTCGAATATTGTGTAGTTACCAATGTAGAAATATTAAAGTGTTTGAAATTATAAATTCCTGTCTCTCGGAAACTTTCTTGATGGAGAAAACCGATATCATATTTCAATTCAGGAGAAAAAATATTAACAGAATCACATACCGGTATTTTTCTTTCTGAGACAAGAAAAAAGTTTATTTTTTGTTGTTCAGTGTAATAGATTAAAACAGACGAAGGTAATTAATTGTTTTAGGTGAAAATAATATAAATAAAAATAGATGCTGCGTAATTATTGTTTAGGAAATATTTTAGATTAATTTTTATATGTAGGTGTGGATGGGATGATAATATTTGGATGGATATAGGTAACAGAATAATCAGATATATCTTTGGATACAGTTGGCTGAGAATACTTAGGGAGAAGTGAAATGCCTTATCCAGTGTGACATTGAACATAAGGGATTAGTTTAAAGTTTGAGACACCCTATGTTTCATGACATTCTTGAACAATGATATGTAGCAGTTTGTGTAAGAATGGTTTGAGAGAAGTAATACGTAAACATATGTGTTAACAACAATACTTCGCTTTCATTTTATCAAGCCAGATCCCCTTGACTTGTTGTAAGCCCACCTGTGTGGGAAAAGCTGACTGGTGCACGGATAGTAAACTTGAACTGTCTGGAAGGAAGCCAGGACCTGGTATTTGCCTTGCCTGTCAGTCACCGAGTTAGATGCTCCTTTTTGTTTATGTCTTACGAGAGCGGTTGTTTCCAGGAGCTCTACATAAATCCCAGTTTTTTATATGCCCCTATTCTGGGTGCATCGTTGTTACGGATCGAGAAAATGGTGATGCGAAACTGTAAAATGAATGGAAATTGCCTTCGCATCAAGAGTTTCCTGATAAAAAAACTAAATGTTGTGGAAATTCTGTCTCAAAGAAAAAGACAGTTCGAACTAACCAAAGAAAACATTGGCGTGCGTTTAGACTTTATATTAATTACAAGAGATAGGAGAGTTTTTCCTTCGATTTCTCTCCCTCTCTTACGAACCGTTCATTTGTGAAATTTAGTTGTTTATGTAGTCTTTCTTTCATCCAATTAGATCGCTGTAATAACAAAGAAAGGTCTTAGAAGTTACGAATTGTCGTGAATGTATGTTTATTGTTATTATTATTATTATTATTATTATTATTATTATTATTATTATTGTTATTGGGGGCACGCCGTAGCGTAGTGGTTAAAGCACTGAGCTACAAGCCGGAGGGTCCAGGGTTCAAGTCCCGTTGGGGTCAGGATTTTTAAATTGACCCAAACCCTCTGGCGGCACTATGGCCCTGGGGTCGACTCAGCCTCTAACGGAAATGAGTACCAGACGCTTGTTCTGGGGGTAAAGGCGGCCGTCACGCAGGGCTGACAACCCAGCTGACATAAAGTGCCGATTGTCTAGAAAAAAGTGGGAGCCTTAACCTCCTACTACCCCAAGGGCCTCCGGTTCTGTTGTGGGATCACTTTACTTTACTTTTATTATTATTATTATTATTATTATTATTATTATTATTATTATTATTTACTTACTACTTACTTACTCACTGGCACTATCGAACCCGTAGGTTCATGGCCGCGCGGACATAAGCTCTCCATACATCCCTATCCTGAGCTAATGCTTTCCAATCATTCCCTGTATAATCTACTTCCCTCAAATCATAGTTAATGTTATTCTCCCACCTCATTCTTGGTCTTATTATTATTATTATTATTATTATTATTATTATTATTATTATTATTATTATTATTATTATTATTATTATTATATAAAAGATAAAAATGAGAATTCAACTACAGAAATTGAAAGAAGAATAATTGATGGAAGAAGAATCATTGGTTTGTTAAACTCGGTGCTTTGGAATAGAAATATAATATACAGAAAGAAGAAAACTATATTTCAAGTTCTGTTACAAAGCATTTTATTATATGGGTCCTGGACAGTAAGTAGAAAACAAGCCAACAAGCTGTTAGCAGTAGAAATGGATTTTTGTAGGCGATGGACAAGAGTTTCAAGAAGGGATAAGGTCAGAAACAGCACAATAAGGGAAATAATGCAAGTTGAAAGAAAAAGCATTAGGAGAAATAGAAGAAAACGTTTGCAATGGCATGGACACCTCATAAGAATGGAAGAAGAGAGAATACCAAAGAAGATCCTTAATTGGAAAGCTAATGGAAGAAGTGGAAGAAGCGGGCATAGAGAACGATGGATAGATGGAGTGAAGAGAAGTATGGAAGCTAGAGATTTGAGGGAAGAAGATGCTTTAGACAGGAACCTCTGGCGACAAATCACTTTGGGTTGAAGAAGAAACACTGTATTGTGGAATATTCCTAATTAAAAATAAAAAATATATTATTATTATTATTATTATTATTATTATTATTATTATATTATTATTATTATTATTATTATTATTATTATTATTATTATTTAAAAATATTAAACTCCACGGCGTGACAGGCCTAGAAGGTCCTTCACCTACCAGCCGGCTGCTGGCCTCACATACATATGTGTTGATCATAGAAGAATACTATCATACAGTGTAGGGATGATATGTGATCAGCATGTCGGGTCCTCCAGCCGTAATAGCTGGCTTTCTCAATCTGGAGCCTCTACTTATGTTACCCAAATTCCTCACGATGCTGGGTTGGTAACGGTCCCATACTGACCGAAATTCCATGAGGAAATTTCTTCCCCCCCCTGGAGCCTCGAACCAGCGCAAGTCCCGTAGCTGTGGGTTAAGGTATCTTGCCTTAACCACTCGGTTAGGGCGCGGGACAATTAGAACATCCATTCACTATTAATTATGACTATTCAACTCGTGCCCCAAAAGGAATTGAATGACCAATCATATTTCAATGATTTTTTAATTACAACCAATCGCAGTCGTATTTCACCTCGAATTTATCAAATAAGTTGATCATATTAAAGAAAGCTCCGCATTTTTAACATTCTGAATAGGTCAGAGTATTATTTTGCAGTGACTGTCTTTCCAAGAAATACGGCTACCAGATTGTATTATATAGTGCACGTATGTCAGCTGATAGTGCTTGCGGGAGATAATATAAAAACATTTGTAGTAATTGATTATATCACAAAAAAAAACACTCTTTGCACTTTCTTAAACGAATTATTTCCAGGAAATAACGTTGCAGAAAAATATAATTTATATATTTACATCATAGAACATCAGAAATTAATTAATACCTAAATGTTGGTTATAAATTTCTCCACTAGGGTGCATTCTTACAATATTGCGATCCTTTGGCAATAAATATGATCTGGTTGCAGTGATGAACAAAAGAAGCAAATGAAGCGTACCAATCGTTTCTCGTCCGCCGCTGTGGTCTTGAGGTAGCGTGCTGCCTTGTCACGCAGCGGGCTTGGGTTCGATCCCCGGTCGGGACAGTTTTTCTGAGTGAGGTTTTTATCGGGGTTTTTTCTCACCTATAAGACAAATGTCACGAAAACTTTAAGGCCCAAACGGCCCCGGAAATCATTATCATCATCATCATCATCATCCTTATCATTATCATCATCATCCTTCACCAGTGTGGAAAGCAACGGGAAGCTACCACACCTACAATTCCCTAGTAAAGATGCAAGCATAGCATGAAAATGGTATGATTGCAGTGAAGGACCTGCCTTCGGGCAGAATTACTTTGGGTGGATGGAATCGTTTCTCTTTTGTTTTCAAATATCGCCGTTTACATTAATATATAAATATTTTAAAATAACTATAGTTAAATAATGATTTGTGAGTAAACAGCCCAATTTTATTCGTTAAATAGTCCTAAGAAATCCCACTCTTTATTTCCAAATTATCGATAAATTGTAAATCACCCGTGGCATTACTTATGATAATCACATAATGTGGTATTACACATTTTTAAAACCCTGAGGTAGTGTTACTGAACTTATTCCACAATTTTTAAGTTTATTTTATGTGACTAAATTTCATATTTTATTGGTAAGTAATTAGTAAGTAAGTTCTTTGGAAACAAACTGTGGAGGAGAAATCTTGAAAAATAAAGAATATCGAGGGGAATCATTGAAGCTTGAAATTGAATGAGAACTGCAGACAAAAATGCTGATTTTCTTATGTTGCAACTTGCCAAAGTTAAACATTGTGGAGATAAAGTAATATATACTTTAATTATGAAACTCTGCTTGCAAAACTTTTACCTATCGTTCGTTCTCTCATTTTATTCACGTGATAATTGATGCATAAGAAAAGAAGGTGCCCATTAACTCTTAAAGAAGATATATTGCTTTCAAAATAGTTTGAAGTAATTAATGCAGCACATCGATTAAGTTGATATTAAAATTATGTTCTTAATAAACTATTCAAGAGTAGTAATACATTTAGGCTCGTATTTACTTCTTCTTATAAAAGTATCTGCTGAAATGAGATACCTTCGGAGGACTGCAGGATACACACTACTAGATCACAAAAAAAAAATGAAGACATGGAACCTTTAGAAAACAAAATTCTTGATTATAAGTCAAGATGGATGCAACATGTTCATCGAATGGAAGATCACAGAATACCCAAACAAATGTTAAGATATCAACCTGCAGGAAGAAGAAGACCAGGACGTCCACTCAAAATACTTTTGGATGGTGTTCCTCTTGAGGCCGAAACAGGTCAACAAATGGCCTAAATTCGTGAATGTAGTATGATGATGATGATATAAAAGTATATTACGATGCGAAGTTGGGAAGTGGTTTTTTACAGAATGAACAAAAAATGTTTAAAATCCGAGCGATAGCCTTAACTCCTCTAGACGAATAAATATATTTTTCTGTGTTTTTCTTTAACTTATACAATATTAATTTCAAATAAATTCGGAGTTTTCATCTATCAACACTTTAGAAATATGAATTTAATCTCATATTAAAATAATTTTTATCAGAGAAAATCGTGAAATTCAACAAATCAATGGGAATCATTAATAGAGTTTTGAAACCTTCATTAGTGCAAAAATCAACTCGTACTCGTCTTTATCAAATAATGGCTATGTTATGGGAGTGAAGAGTGGACTATAAGGACGAGAGACGAAAGCAGACTAACAGCTTGTGAGATGAAATTTATGCGCCGAACAGCTGGCTACACCAAATGGGAACGAAAGAAAAATTTAGAAATCCTTCAAGAACTTAAATGTGTTACCAATACTGGACTACATCTCCAGATATCAGCTAAACTGGAAGGAACATGTCTCAAGAATGGATAGATTCAGGATCCCCAAGGCAATAATGAACTACTGTCCAAATGGGAAACGGTCACTTGGTCGACCTATGAAAAGATGGCACGAAAACCGCTTTCTCAGCCCGTAACAGTTCTTCTAGGACTAATACATGGCAGGATGATGATGATGATGATGATGATTAAAGTAATTTATAAAGTCTTTCATTACCTGTCATTAAAATTAACTTGTAATAAGTTGTATTTTTTTTTCAAAATGTTATGAATTTCAAAATTACAAATGTTTGAACGTTACAAAATGCTAAATATACGAAGTCAAAATATTAAATTTCTAATTTCAAAATGCTGAAAATCATTATTCCTAAACAACGATGACGAATAGACCTTCTTTTCTTCTACTACAAGGTTTAGGCTATGCAGCCTGTTCCGGCGAAGTTAAAAATGGAGTCCATCTTCTACGTGGTCGGCCAACATCTCTTGTTCCTCTGGGATTATACAGGAAGGTTCTTTTTGGTTCTTTCGTTGTTCATTCTCATTAAGTGTTCTGTCCATTTCTTATTATTTTCGCTGATTTTATCTTCAATTTTATATATATATTTAATTATTCTCGTATAGTTTCATTCCTTATTCTATTCGCTCTTGTGCATCCTTTCACATTACGTAAAAATAGTATTTCCGCAGTCTGTATCCTACTTTTATCCCTTGATTTCATTATCCAATTTTCACTTCCATACAACAACAAAGGAACAGCCATTGTTTTATATAATTTAAGTTTCGTATCTTTCCTTGTTTTCCGACCTAAGGTTCTTTTTATGGTTACACAAATAGCCTGAAATTTATTTACTCTATTTTCTATATATATTTTTCATAAGTAATGCCACGAGTGATTTCCAAATTATCGATAAATTCACGACTCACGAAGTGAGGAGTGAATTTATCTAGAGAATTTGGAAATCAAGAGTGGCATTTGTTAGGACTATTTAACGAATAAAATTAAGCTGTTTACTCACAAATCATTATTTAACTACAGTTATTTTAAAATATTTATATATTTAATGTAAACGGCGATGTTTGAAAACAAATGAGAAACGATAGGTACGCTTCATCCGCTTCTTTTGTTTATCACTGCAACCAGATCATACTATTTATTGCCAAAGGAACGCAATATTGTAAGAATGCTCTCTAGTGGAGAAAAAATGAAACGCATCAAACTGTATATTAATTCATTTCTGATCATTGAGAACGAAGTTTCTGATGTCGTATGATGTAAATATGACAATTATATTTTTCTGGATTATTCCCTGGGAAAAAATAAATTTAAGAAAGTGCAAACAGTGGTTTCTTTTTTTGGTGGTATAATAAATTGCTACAAATGTTTTTATATTAACTCCCGCATGCGGCATGTGTTGACATTAATGCACTATATATACAATCTGGTAGCCGTATTTCTCACAGGCTCAGTCACTGCAAAATAATGGTCAGACCTGTTCAGAATATTAAAAAGGTGGAGCCTTCTTTAATATGGTAATTATAACACTGATAAATATTTCGTGAAACACGACTGTTATTGGTTGTAAATAAAAAATCATTGAAACGTGATTGGTCATTGAGTCCCATTTGGGGCATGAGTTAAATAGTCTTTATAAGTTATATCACATCCTAAACATTGGAAATGTGATATTTGTTCTATTATTCTGTTATCCAGTACAATTTTTGATGTAATTCCATATTTACCAATAAATGCCATTACTTTTGACTTATTTATTAAATATTTTACGAATAGACCTTGTGTGATAATTTGTTTCCATCACTACAATGATTATTTTTCTATTCTTGTAGTTTTAAATTATCTCCTTTATTTTATCCCCAATATTTTTGTTGTGTATTTTCTGTAACTCTTTTCAGGTTGTTCTGCATGTGCGCGTAGTAATTTCCCATTAATATGAAGCCGTATTGTTCCACATCTAGTATATTATTCAATATGCAAGTCACTGCAGGCTTTTCATTAAAGGCTGGACAAAAAAAAAACGCATTTGTGACATCGGTGCGCGTATCGACATGTGGTCTTTATGTGTATCCAGCATAACAATATAGTTAAATACAATCCCAAAGTGAGATACCAGTAATGAGATCAAACTATTATCTTTTCGAGCCGACATGTCAGTAGCAGGCGTTAAATTAATCACCCGCTACTCTCTACTCCACATCATTGTCACTCAACACATTCTCCATCCAATTACGTTAACTATTCTACTCCACCTTTACACAAAACAAGAAATCTTCAACTAGAGAAAAAAAAGTCCTTCGCGTAGAAAACTGCGGGAATTAAGGAAACTCATCAGCAAGTTGAATTTATCGTCCGATTTTGTTTGTTTACGGAATATATATCTAAAATATGTCCACCGCTGTGGTCTCGAGGTAGCGTGCTGCCTTGTCACGCAGCGGGCCCGGGTTCGATCCCGTCGTCGGGGCAGTTTTTCCTGGTAAGGTTTTTTATCGGGTGTTGTTCCCTCAACTGGTTAAGACCATTGTCACGAAGACTTTTAAGGTCCCAAACGGTCCCCGAAATCCAATGGTCAGCACCATCATTCATCTCCTATCATCATCATCATCCTTCACACCGGTGTGGACAAGCAACGGAAAGCTACCCACACAGCCTACAATTCCCTAGTAAAGCTGCAAGCATAGCATGAAAATGCTAACGATTGCAATGAAGGGCCTGGTCTTCGTGCAGAATTCACTATGGATGGATCTAACATATAAGAAATTAATGTTTTGTATGTTTGTTCGTACTTTATAACCGGTCATACCGTTAATCCGATTCGCTGATGGGCTTTGTTTTGCAAAATGTTCAGGATTATTCCTTTCCCCGGGATGAACATAGGCTATACAATAGAGTTGTAATACTTAACTCCTTCACCCTTAAAAATCGCCCTTTGTAGTGGAAAAGGTGAAAAAAGTAGCTCTTTGGACGCTTAAATGGCTTAAGCTGCATAAACCATAACAAATACACAAAATTAATGTACACAGAATTGAATATCTCAAAAAGCTCTACAAAAAAGTCCGCGACAGCATATGTTTATCTCTTACGGATAACTCACAATAACCATTTTTGTCTTTCATTGATGCCAAGAAGATCGAGACAAGTACGTAGATTCCTGTGCAAGCATAGCAGGTATTCTTTTATGGATAGGCATAACTCACAATAACGAATTTCGTCTTCTAGCTCATTTATGCCAAGAAGATTGAGATAAGTACATTCCCGGGCAACGCCGGATAATGAGCACGGGTCTTAAAATAATTACGATATATATTTATAATTAAGTTCATTTTACTTATTCAACTAATCCTAAGAAGTACATTAATTTTTGTCTTTCAGCTCATTTATGCCAAGAAGATCGGAGTGATTAGATTCCCGGACAACGCCGGGTAAACAACACGGGGTATCTAGAAATAATTACGATATACGTTTTTCCTTGTACTTATTTAACTAAACATAAAACACATTAATTTTCGTATTTCAGCTCATTTATGTCAAGAAGATAGGGATAAGTAGATTCCCGGGCCACGCCGGGTAATCAGCACGGGATTTCTAAAAAATATAAGTTTATAATTATTTTTCCTTTTACTTATTCAACTAAACATAAACACATTAATTTTAATTTATTTAGGACTAGCAGCGCACGCTGGGTATTAGCTAATTTTATTTTATAAAAAAATTTATATTATTTTAATGTTATTTTATTCCATGTTTTGTTAGTATTAGCTAATATTAGACCACTTCCCATTTGTCTTTTGTTTAGTCTATATCTTAATAATATTTTTAAATTGTAATAAATATGTATTTTTTGTATAATTCTACTATTCGCTGGTTGAGTGGAAGAGAAGGCCTTATGGCCTTAAATCTGCTAACTAAAATAAAGCATTTTTTTTATTGCGGTTGAGCCCATGTAGGACTACGCAAAGTACTTAGAGGCGTTTCCTTTGAGCCCAAATTTCTTTCATTCTTTTGCTATGAGCTTGTTTTTTATCATCTGTTCAAGTTGTTCCAGTTTTTTTCTTCGGTTTGTCCTCTTGGTCAACTTGCCACTTATTCACCTTAATTCTAAATATCTGTTTGTGATATCTTCTTTAGTAATTCCTGCCAATTTTAAGTCCTTTTTGACTTCATCAATCCACTGGAGCTTTACTTCTGTTTTCGTAGAATTCCATTATCTGTTTTGTAAGCCTATTTGAGTTCATTCGTTAAAATGGCTATACAAGTTTAACCTTCGCTTTCTAATATAACTATGAATGTCTGTATATATTTTTATTTCCTTTTTACTTCTGAGTCTAAATGCTTCATCTATGACTTGTGGACCTAAAACTTTTCTTATAATTTTGCATTCTTTTTTCACTATATTTTCGATATATATATTTTTTTCTGTTAAAAATTAATGTTTCTGCTCCATAGAGGCACTCTGGTTTAATTACAGTGTTATAGTGTCGTAATTTTGTATGTAAAGATATGCATTTTTTGTTATAAGTGTTGTGAGTAAGCCGAAATGCTGTTTCCATTTTTTGGCATCTACTTTTATTGGCTTTAGTTTCAATTCCATATTCCTGAATTATTTCACCAAGATATTTAAATTGTGAAACTCATTTAATTTTTCCATATTATTATTATTATTATTATTATTTATTATTATTATTATTATTATTATTATTATCATTATCATTATTATTATTATCATCATCATCATAGTACATTCACGAATTTAGGCCATTTGTTGACCTGTTTCGGCCTCAAGAGAAACACCATCCAAAAGTATTTTGAGTGGACGTCCTGGTCTTCTTCTTCCTGCAGGTTGATATCTTAACATTTGTTTGGGTATCCTGTGATCTTCCATTCGATGAACATGTTGCTTCCACCTTGACTTATAATCAGAAATTTTGTTTTTTAAAGCTTCCATGTGTAATTCTGCGAAGATACTCCCTATTTTTTTGTGATTTAGTGAGTGTGTATCCTGTAGTCCTCCGAAGGTATCTCATTTCATATTATTATTATTATTATTATTATTATTATTATTATTATTATTATTATTATTATTATTATTATTATTATTATTATTATTATTTTCTTCTTCTTCCTTCCAAGTATTAGACCAAGGCCTGTTACGATCCTGTAGAAATTTTGCCTCCAGCGTTTTGATCATTCCGGGAAATTCTCGTATAAGACTTGCAAGCATAATAATAGTCCCTTCGATTGGTTGCTGGCCAAAGGAAGGCAAGACCAGTGATGGGGCTGCCATCTTATAGCCTCTGGTCAGGCTTTTGTGGAGAAGAGAAGAAAATAAAGTAAAGAAGAAATGGAAGAAAGGAAAGACTCCCTAGCCCTCGGATGCCCTAATAGCGTCGGAGTCGAAAAAAACAAGAGTTAACCAAGAGAGGTTAGATAGTAAAGTTAAAAGAGTGCAAAACACAAGTAAGTGGAAGAAATTTTTTGCTCAGCTTGGGCACCTTGTGGTCGCCATCCACATATCCCCTAGATGAGGACCCCTTATTATTATCATTATTATTATTATTATTATTATTATTATTATATTATTATTATTATTATTATTGTTATTATTATTATTATTATTATTATTATTATTATTATTATTATTATTATTATTATTATTATTATTATTATTATACGCAGTGCTGACTATGTTAAGTTGTCTTGAACTTCCAACTTATCCTCATACCATACAATTTATCACTGGAACCAATGTGGCAGCTAAGTAGTGACCTTGATCTGACCAATGAAAATACGTGGATTATAGTGAGTAGGTTCGTTGCAGTTCGTAACTATTTTTTTTTCAAAAAAATCTTCAGGAGAACAATCTCAATAGCTGCTTTCCTTCAAAATTTGGTAAAACATACCTGCATTTATAATTTTGCTCGGAATCTGTTTGAGAAGCAAGTACAGATGTAGCAAATATATGTTTAAGTGGTGATGGTGAACAGTTGAACAGCAGGTGGATCGTTATGGTGCTACAAACATTTGACGTGGGTCGTAGATATTTATGCAAATGAGTCACCGGGACAGACACATTGCTGTTGCTATAACTTTCATGTCTGCCAACTTATTTTTCATTTCTCTCTATATAAGTATGTGTTAACATGTATTGAGGCTACGTACTCTAGTAATTCAGTCATTCAATTCCTCATCGTCCTCCCACTTCTATAAATTAAATAGGTGTGGCTTTCATTTGATCACCGCCCACTAAATAACGTCTTGTTTGTATTTTACCTCCCGCTACCTGCTTTAAAAAAAATATTTAAACCCATTATTCAAGTAAAGGAATTTTTTAGCACGAGTATAATTCTCTAGTACATATTATTATTGTTATTATTATATTTATTAATATTATTATTTATATTATTATTGTTATTATTGTTGTTTTATTGTTGTTATTCTTATTATTATTGTTGTTATTGTTATTATTGTTATTATTGTTATTATTATTATTATTATTATTATTATTATTATTATTATTATTATTATTATTATTATTATTATTATTATTATTGTTATTGTTGTTATTGTTATTATTGTTATTATAAGTCCACCGCTGTGGTCTCGAGGTAGCGTGCTGCCTTGTCACGCAGCGGGCCCGGGTTCGATCCCCGGTCGGGGCAGTTTTTCTGGGTGAGGTTTTTATGGGGGTTTTTCCTCACCTGTAAGACAAATGTCAGGAAAACTTTAAGGCCCAAACGGTCCCCGAAATAATATGGCCATAATCCTTATCATTATCATCCTTATCATTATCATCCTTGCCATTATCATTATCATCATCATCCTTCACCGGTGTGGAAAGCAACGGGAAGCTACCACACCTAAACAATTCCCTAGTAAAGCTGCAAGCATAGCATGAAAATGCTATGATTGCAGTGAAGGACCTGCCTTCGGGCAGAATTACTATGGATGGATTATTATTATTATTGTTATTATTGTTTTTGTTATTATTATTATTATTATTGTTATTGTTGTTATTTTTATTATTATTGTTATTATTATTGTTATTGTTATTGTTGTTATTATTATTAATATTATTATTATTATTATTATTATTATTATTATTATTATTATTATTATTATTATTATTATTATTATTATTATTATAAAGCAGAATTTTAATATTATAATAAATATGAAAGTTAAAGTTAATAATTTTATATTTTAAAATTCTTTTAATATTTAAATATCACTTAAATAAATAAAAACATCTAAATAATTCATTGTTGGTTATTGTTGAATAAAAATGTCTCAGTAACAATTAAAGCAATTGTACTACATAACGGCATTTGTAAAGAATGCTTTTAAAATTGTTATAAGTCATTGTCAAAATTATAAATCCTTCTATTATAACTGTAATAAGAACATCTGCTTAACTTCATATTCTTAAATGAAAGTAAACTAAACACTGATTGGATGTTAAAACAATTAACTTTCTTGTTTAACAAATCAATTTGAACCTTATATTTAAAGGACTATTAACCAATAGAATTTAAATATAACGTCATGTGATGTAATAATGTTCTTTAAAATTATAAAAGAATTACACTAGTCATTCTGCATACAACTTTCAACAAAGATAGAAGCAAGAAGAGATCTGATAAAATGTAATATTTAATACAAGAATAATAACTGATTCAAGAAAAGAAAATAATTTATTTTTAATTGACGGTGAAGAATAACACCACCTACATTTACTTAATCTGCTCGGAACTTTAAGAAGTGAATAAATGTTAAATTATTTCTGCAAGAAACAGTTTTTAGTGATTTTTAAAATGTTTTCATATCCAGTGTACCAACTACCGACCCTAAGAAAATAACCCGGCTCTACCGAAAACTAAATTCAACCTGAACCAGTAATTCTTTTTGGTCTATAAATCCTTCTTCAAAATGTTACCACAACATCGGGCATGAAGAGAATTACTTCTTCAAAACGTTGCCACAACGTGGGACAAAGCAATTTACTTCTTCAATTATTATTATTATTATTATTATTATTATTATTATTATTATTATTATTATTATTATTATTATTATTATTATTATTATATTTATTATTTGAGAATAAAGTACTTAGGAAAAATTTTTGGACCAAAGAGAGATGAACAGACAGGTGAATGGAGAAGACTACATAAAAATGAACTACATGGTCTGTATAGGAAGCCAGATATAATAAGAACAGTTAAGTCTCATAGACTGCGATGGGCAGGACATGTTGCACGTATGGGAAATGAAAGACTTGCATGGAAGCTTCTTGTAGGAAAGGCAGAGGGAAAACGCCCAGTTGGTAGACCAAGAATGAGGTGGGAGAATAACATTAACTATGATTTGAGGGAAGTAGATTATACAGGGAATGATTGCAAAGCATTAGCTCAGGATAGGGATGTATGGAGAGCTTATGTTTGCGTGGCAATGAACCTACGGGTTCGATAGTGCCATTGAGTAAGTAAGTATTATTATTATTATTATTATTATTATTATTATTATTATTATTATTATTGTATTTTTGCTGGATATAACCTTCCCCTACTTCCATTAAATTGTGTCGGACCTCTGGATTAATTTAAGGCATTGAGATAAGGGGGAAAGGCATTAGAAACATCCATTGTCTTATGAAATGAGTTGAGATCAAATTCTATTCATGTAATAAATCATGGCATAAAATTATTAGCCTCATGGAAATGTTTTAAAAAAGTGTCTACATTGGATAATGTGGGTTGGTAGGCCTGTTTGAGACAAAGGAGCATGTTTCTACAGTGTACTGTGTCGTAAAGCAGTTTAATGAATTGGTCTTCTAGAGTTTCTATATACAAAAGGCGTCTAGTTTCTGGTCTAACGAGAACAGTCTCTCTATGAAGAATGTCCCTTCATAGTAACACGCGTTATGTGAAATTTTGTTTCGTTTTTAAGTACCGTAGGACCTACATGAACTTAAGCAAACTGATAAATAATTTTATTAGAACAGAATTTCGTAAAACATAAATTACACTGAGCAAAAGTAGATTACCAAATAAAATCTTCCATTATTTTCCAAGAGGAAGAAGAGATGTCGGACGTCCTCAGAAGAGATGGTCTTAGTTCTATTAGTGAAGACGGAACAGGCAACTCTTGCCTAAACCAGGAAGCGAAGAAGAAGAACAAAAAAGAAACTTTTTTTTTGTCTCAGAAAGAAAAATATTGGGGACTGAATATAAATTTACAGAAAACAGAATATATGTGTTTGGGAAAGGATGTGGAAGACCTCATACTTGAAGCAGGGAAAATAAAAGAAATGTGAATTTTTTTAAATATCTTGGGCCAATAATTACAAGTTCAGGTGCCTGTGAGAGAGATGTACAGACTAAAAAGTTCAGGTGCCTGTGAGAGAGATGTACAGACTAAAATTGCAATGGCAAAAAATGCATCTAAAACATTACATGGAATAATTTGGAACAAAAATATTACAAAGAAAACTAAGATGAAAATTTATAAGAGCATAATACAGAATATTTTGTCATATGGAAGTGAAACTTGGTCTTTGACGTAATTACAAAAGAATAAAATTAGAACAGTTGAATTTGATTATTTTAGAAGAAGCCTCCAAAAAAACAAGACAGGATAAAATAAAAAATAAATTCCTTTGGAGAGAAATGAATGTCACCACATCTGTTGTTAAGAGGATTGAAATCAAACGCTTAAATGGTATGCCCATGTACAAAGGATATATAAAATTGAAGATAAAATCAGCGAAAATAATAAGAAATGGACAGAACACTTAATGAGAATGAACAACGAAAGAATACCAAAAAGAACCTTTCTGTATAATCGCAGAGGAACAAGAGATGTTGGCCGACCACGTAGAAGATGGACTCCACTTTTAACTTCGCCGTAACAGGCTGCATAGTGTAAACCTTGTAGTAGAAGAAGAGGAGATGTACAAAGAATGGAAAATGAAAGATAGCCAAAAAATATATACCAATGGTCACCCCCTGGATGAAATAAAACGTGGCAGACCAAGATGGAAATGGAAAACCTACGTCAGAACAATAATGGATGATAGGAATTTGGAAGAGGGAGATTGGAATGATAGAGATAAATGGAAACTGAAGACGGCAAACCTATAAGTGGGGGAAAGCCGAAGAAGAAGAAGAGTTAGAAGAAGAAAGAAAAATATGTGATTGTGATGGTATTTTTTTCTCCTGAATTCAAATATGATATCGGGTTTTCTCCATCACGAATGCTATTTCATAGTTACAACACTAATGATAATCACTGTAATTAAACAAAATTCAACTGCCTTAACTAAAAGAAGAAAAACGACAAATTCAAAATAGGGGTCCACATTGCCCGAAGTTCCTTTATAACATAGATCCTGAACAGAATGTGAAATTGAACGTAAGAAGCCATGCTCTCCTGATACATAAAACGAAATTCATCTGATATCAAATGCGCAAAAGTATCATCGCAAAGAAGAAATTATATTGTTCTCCCCCGCAGTTTGAAATCAAATCGCTAGGGGATGTTGTTGCACGTGTTCGGACTGCACCTTCCGTCAAATGATGAAAATTCTAGTCACAAGATCATAATATCGATCCGGAGGTTCATGAACTTTACAGTAGCTTACTTCTGATACTTCACTTCGCCACTTCTAGAGGACTTCAGTGTCGTTTCAAGTCTTCTTACCGACAATAAATAAGTGTATTTTCTGTGATGTCAGCCACTACCATTTACTACATTCACACTTTTGTTTCCACGCTCAGCACTTAGATTAGAGGAACTTCGGGTAATGTGGATCCCTATTTTAAATTTGTAATCAGGATATATAGACCTATTGAAAATGGGGCCGGGTGGGAGTACACAAGCTTTTTTTCTACCCACTTTAAGAGTGTCTAATTACAATAAATATTAATAAAACACTATATTAAACGTATTTAGCTAAGAGATGTAATTATCACTTCATTATTTTACTTGTAAATATGAAAATAAAGTGGAACTATTTCCTGTCATGACCACATAGGTTAGGGACTATGTCCTGTCATGACCACATAGGTTAGGGACTATGTCCTGCCATGACCACATAGGTTATAAGAGTCCTTACTTCTAACCAGCGATAAACTAACGATTTTCAAACTTTTAACCAGCGATATACCACAAATGAGCACAATGTGTACATTTAATCATGGGATTCATATCTATGTACCATATCTATGGTTTCAACAAATCAGGTCCGGACTTATCCTTTACTTATTTAACCGCGTAAAATAATAAAAAGGACGTTCCCTGGATTTCACCTACGTTAGAGTAATTGATTTGTTACAGTAATTGATTTAGGTTTGGTTAGCTTTTAGGTTCCTTGCGTTTTAAATGTGATTTGATACGTAAAATAAATTACATCTTCATATTTGTTACTCTATGAAAAATTCAAAATGTCGGACGATTACCATGTTAAATCATATTTCCACTACTTCATTTCGTGTTAATTATACATATTTAAACAGCGGTTACATCTCTTAGCAAAACTGATTCATTAACACATTACAATACTTTAAATTACATGAAAAATGGCACAAGTCGCGTAAGTAAAAAGCTTGTCTTGTACAACCCCACCGAAAATGGATAGTGGCGAATGAGTTGTATAAATCATCAGATACAATTACGGATAATAAAGTAAACAGACTAAGATGGGCATGAGGATGGCTAAAAATGAAGTAGTTAGAAGAATTAATCTTTCCTTTCTTCCATTTCTTCTTTCCTTTATTTTCTTTTCTTCTCCAGAAAAGCCTGACCAGAGGCTATAATATGGCAGCCCCATCACTGGTCTTGCTTTCCTTTGGCCAGCAACCAATCGAAGGGACTATTATTATGCTTTCAAGTCTTATACGAGAATTTCCCGGAAGGATCAAAACGCTGGAGGGAAAATTTTCTATAGGATCGTAACAGGCCTTGGCCTAATACTTGGAAGGAAGAAGAAGAAGAAGAAGAAGATGATGATAAGCCAGAAGGAAGACGAAGGACCAGAAGACCGATTTTGAGATAGATGGATGGTGTTCGAAAAATTCTTCATCGTCGTAATTTTCACTGAGTTTTCGAGTGTTGAGAAACATATAATAAAACACTTCGTCACTACAATCGGAATCGATAAATAAATTTCCAGCATTGTTTTCATCGATGAATTTTTCGTACACCATCCATCTATCTCAAAATCGGTCTTCTGGTCCTTCGTCTTCCTTCTGGCTTATGATCTTTAATTCTTCTAACTACTTCATTTTTAGCCATCCTCTGCGTAATTCATGCCCATCTTAGTCTGTTTACTTTAATATCCGTAATTGTATCTGATGATTTATACAACTCAGCTTAACTTTTTTGAAAATTTTTGGACCAAAGAGAGATGAACAGACAGGTGAATGGAGAAGACTTCATAACAATGAACTACATGGTCTTAATAGGAAGCCAGATATCATAAGAACAGTTAAGTCTCGATAGACTGCCCGGAGGCAGGGACATCGGTCGGTGTCGCGTATGAGCGGAATGAAAGACGTGCATCAGCAAACTTCTCTGATATGAGAAAGACCAGAGCGAAAACGCCCAGTTGGTAGACCAAGAATGAGGTGGGGAGAACAACATTAACTATGATTTGAGGGAGGGTGGGGAAAGTAGATTATACAGGGAATGATTGGAAAGTATCTAGCTCAGGATGGGAGTTGTATGGAGAGCCCTCTTTAACAACGAGTATTTCTCAATATCTGCCGCTCTTCGAATGACCGTAAAGCAATTTACTCTGACTTCACTCCTGCGTGAAGGTAGTTATACTGCTCGATCGAGTACAACAGAACTTTGGCTGAAATACTTAAAATAAGCACGTTTTCTGAAACTTATACGGAGTTTGATACAAACCGGCCCCTAAAGGATGTCAAATCTTTTAAAACTCAGGAGATTGGTGAGACGCCGCCATGCCCACAAGATCGAGAACCTGGAGAAGAAACATTCTGAAGGAAGTCTTGCACCCACCCAGAAGTTGCTAGTGCCCTGATAGACGAAGAATTAAGATTATTATTAATTATTACTTACCTTACACTTACTTGAACTTACTCACTCGGCACTATCGAACCAAGCTAGAGCACTTCATGCGTCGCGCCGAACGACATAAGACTCTCCATACATCCCTATCCTGAGCTTAATACTTTCCAATCATTCCCTGTATAATCTACTTCCCTCAAATCATAGTTAATGTTGTTCTCCCACCTCATTCTTGGTCTACCAACTGGGCGTTTTCCTTCTGGCTTTCCTACAAGAAGTCTTCCATGCACGTCTTTCATTCCCCATACGCCGCAACATGTCCTGCCCATCGCAGTCTACGAGACTTAACTGTTCTCATTATATCTGGCTTCCTATAAAGACCATGTAAGTTCATTGTTATGAAGTACTTCTCCATTCACCTGTCTGTTCATCTCTCTTTGGTCCAAAAATTTTACCTAAGAACTTTATTCTCAAATACTCGTAATCTCCTTTCCTCCCTTAAAGTAAGAGTCCATGTTTCGCATCCTTATAATATAACTGGTAGAATAATAGTTTTATATATTTTCAGTTTAAGGTTTTTTGAAAGGAGTTGGGAAGTCAAGAGTCTCTGTAATGCATAATAGCACGCATTTCCAGAATTGAGCCTATGTTTTAATTTCCTTGTGCATCTCATTTTTATTTGTGATTATTGTTCCTAAGTATTTGAATTCAGCCACTTCCTCAAAATTTTCCTCATTTGTCATTAGCTGTACCATTTCCATTATATAATGTATTTTTATGTAACTGACCCATATATTTAGTTTTATTGATATTTATATTCCAGTCCCAATTTCTTAGTGTTACTCAGTAGTGTGTGCGCGTTGGCCTTTAGTATCTCCTCGCTATCGGCCAGTAGTACTACATCATCAGCATAAACCAACAGCTTATTAATACCATTGAGTTGTAGGCCTTTTTCATCCTCTAAAGATTCTATGGCATGCTCTAGTACAAAATTAAATAGTAGAGGAGATAGTGCATCTCCTTGCTTCAACCCATTGTGGATTTCAAAAGTATCCGAATACTGTTTGCCTACACGCACCCTACTCTTTGTGCCATTTAGACACATTCGTATAAGTCCAACTTTTTAGGAATTCAGAACTGTAGCAGGATACTATATAACTTCTCCCTTTTAATTGAATCGTATGTTTTTTTGAAGTGTACGTAGGTTGATGTAAAAGTAAAGTTATCCCACAACAGGCCCGGAGGCCCTTGGGGTAGTAGGAGGTTAAGGCTCCCACTTTTTCTAGACAATCGGCACTTTATGTCAGCCGGGTTGTCAGCCCTGCGTGACGGCCGCCTTTACCCCCAGAACAAGCATCTGGTACTCATTTCCGTTAGAGGCTGAGTCGACCCCAGGATCATAGTGTCGCCAGAGGGTTTGGGCCAGTTTAAAAATCCTGACCCCAACGGGACTTGAACCCTCGACCCTCCGGCTTGTAGCTCAGTGACTTAACCACTACGCTACAGTAACCAAATCATATGAATCTTGATTTATTATATCAACTTCATAATTAATTAAAATCCATTTCTATGCATATATTTTTCCATTCTCATAAAACTCTTTCAATAAAAATACTAAAAAGTGTGGTATACAACTATATAAAGTGAGCTACATGGTCTTTATAGGAAGCCAGGTATAATAAGAACAGCTGAGTCTCATAGACTGCGATGGGCAGGACATGTGGCAGGATTGGGATATGAAATAAATGCATGGAAGATTCTTGTAGGAAAACCAGAGGGAAAATGCGCTGTTGGTATACCAAGAATGAGTTGGGAGAATAACATTAATTTATATTTGAGGGAAATATATTATACAGAGGTGACTGAAAAACATTAGGTCAGGATAAGGATGTATGGAGAGCTTATGTCCGCGCGGCCATGGATGTAGGGTTCAATAGAGTCAATGAGTTAGTTAGTTAGGGTACAACCTTACCTTAAATAGTAAAGAAGAAAAAAGAAAACTAACATTTGATAAAATTTGATTTTTCTTCTTCTTCCTTCCAAGTATTAGGCCAAGGCCTGTTACGATCCTATAGAAAATTTTCCCTCCAGCGTTTCATAGGACGGCCCAGTGATCTTCGTCCTCTTGATATATAATTATAAACAGCTTTGGGGATCCGATTTGAACTCATTCTTTCAAGATGGTGTTTCCAATTTAGTTGATACTGTTTAATATATTCCAAAATTGCCGTAGTCTTCAATTCTTTTAAGATATCGGTGTTCCTTTTCCGATCTCATCTGGTGTAACCCGCTGTTCTGCGCATGAATCTCATTTCGCAAGCCGTTATTCTGCTTTCATGTTGTTTTTTTTATTCTAACTGGAACAAGGAGTTGCTAAAACACTAGGTCCCGCACATTTAGTATTCAAGGTCACTCAAAACACACTCTCTTAACATTTACACAAGAGCTACAAACCCTTTCTCACCTGGAGTCCAAATAGAATCTGAATTATAGATGGCCACTACCATTTGAGGTTAGGCTTCTCAGCCAAGAAATTCAGTATCAGAAGAGAACACAGGCAGAAAGCAAACAAACAAACAAACAAACCAACCAACCGACCAGACTCATGAATTAAGTAAAAACAAAGGTTATACACCACAAAGCAGTAATTCATAATTAACGGAGGAACCGTGTAATCATTGTGTTAGCAAACTGTAGACCAAGTAATCCCGTTGGTAAACATAGGGGTTTTAGTTCGGTCAATTTAGCCATTAGCCTGTCGCATTTGTTTTAAAATCCTTTAGCAAGTCCGCCAGTAATTCATTGTGTGGTTTGTACGACTCTGTGCTGGACAGCTAGCCATTCTTTATCTCCTTCACTCCTGTCACTCGTCTATAATAATTTCACTCCCCAGTGTCGCTAAATAATTCCAAAACAACTGAGGTAACTGCTATTTTTTTGTTGACTCCAGTAGCCAATTATATTACTCAACCGCATTTTAGCTGGCACTAATGAAGATATTCAATAGACCTGTGGCCTGAATTGAACATTCCGCTATTACGTAATAATGAAACAGTCCACTTTTTAAAAGTAAATATAATCACATTTTCAGTTTCATGCAACTGATTTATATTCATTTAAAAGCGATTACGTCTCTGTCTTTATCATAAGTAATGCCACGAGTGAATCCAAATTATCGATAAATTCACGACTCACGACAAATCATTATTTAAATATAGTTATTTTAAAATATTTATATATTTAATGTAAACGGCGATGTTTGAAAACAAATGAGAAACGATTGGTACGCTTCATTTCCTTCTTTTGTTTGTCACTGCAGCCAGATCATTGCCAAAGGAACGCAAGATTGTAAGAATGCACTCTAGCAGGGAAAAAAATTAAACGTATCAAACTGTATATTAATTCATTTCCGATGTCGTATGATGTAAATATGACAATTATATTTTCTGGAATATTATTACCTGGGAAAAAATAAATTTAAGAAAGTGCAAACAGTGGTTTCTTTTTTTGGTGGTATAATCAATTGCTACAAATGTTTTTATATTAACTCCCGCATGCGCTATGTGTTGACATTGATGCACTATATATACAATCTGGTAGCCGTATTTCTTTGAGAGTCAGTCACTGCAAAATAATGTTATGACCTATTCAGAATGTTAAAAAGGAGGAGCTTTCTTTAATATCATAAAATTTGGTTGATAAATTTCTAGGCGACACACGACTGTGATTGGTTGTAAATAAAAAATCATTGAAATGTGATTGGTTATTGACTCCCATTTGGGGCATGAGTTAAATAGTCTTTATAACATATAATTAAAGGATAGGCCTGTCTATGCCGGTATATCTCCACGTGGGGGATGGATACTCCATTGCTGGATTTTTTCTTCTTCTTCTTCTTCGGCTTTCCCCCACTTATAAGTTTGCCGTCTTCAGTTTCCATTTATCTCTATCATTCCAATCTCCCTCTTACAAATTCCTATCATCCATTATAGTTCTGACGTAGGTTTTCCATTTCCATCTTGGTCTGCCACGTTTATTTCTTCCAGGGGGTGACCATTGGTATATATTTTTTGGCCATCTTTCATTTTCCATTCTTTGTACATGGCCATACCATTTAAGCGTTTGATTTTCAATCCTCGTAACAACAGATGTGGTGACATTCATTTCTCTCCAAAGGAATTAATTTCTTATTTTATCCTGTCTTGTTTTTTTTTTGGAGGCTTCTTCTAAAATAATCATATTCAACTGTTCTAATTTTATTATTTTGTAATTCCGTCAAAGACCAAGTTTCACTTCCATATGACAAAATATTCTGTATTATGCTCTTATAAATTTTCATTTTAGTTTCCTTTGCAATATTTTTATTCCAAATTATTCCACGTAATGTCCAGTTGCATTTTGTGCCATTGCAATTTTAGTCTGTACATCTCTCTCACAGGTACCTAAACTTGTAATTATTGACCCAAGATATTTTAAAAAATTCACATTTTTCTATTTTCCCTGTTTCAAGTATGAGGTCATCCACATCCTTTCCCAAACACATATATTCTGTTTTCTGTAAATTTATATTCAGTCCCCATTTTTTATATTCTTCCATTAGTTTACTTATATATTTCATATCATCTTCATCCCCTGCAAAAATTATTTGATCATCTGCAAACAACATTGTGGTTTTTAAACCAATATATTAAAAGATGAAGGTAAAAGTGATTACTCCACAGACCTTAGAAGGTACATGTGGTAGGAGATTAAGGCTCCTATATTTGTAAATAAAGGGCATTTTATGTGATCCGGATTTTCAGCCCTGAGTAACGGCCAACTTTACCCCCAGAAATCGTCCATTTAGAGGTTGAGTCGACTTCAGTGCCAAGGTGCCAATAGTTGAGGATATAACATTTTCAATCCGAACCAGAAGGAACGGTAATTTACAATTTTTACTCGCTAGATTATGCATCAGATTCCTTTATAACATTGCAAACCACTCCGCAGTACGTATGTTGAGAAGGCATATGGTGCTATTGATAGCGATTAGGTCCTTCGGATGGGGACATTAATACTGGCGGCTCATTTGGAGTGCCATCATATCTCTAGAGGATGAAGAAGGCCCACAACTCAATGGTATTAATAAGCTGTTAGTTTATTCTGATGATGTAGTACTATTGGCCGATAGCGAGGAGATACTGAAGGCCAACACGCACACACCATTGAGTAACACTTAGAAATTAGGACTGGAAGTAAATATCAATAAAACTAAATATATAGTCACACATAGAAATACATTATATAATGGAAATGGACAGCTAATGACAAATGAGGGAAATTCTGAGGAAGTGGCTGAATTCAAATACCTAGGAACAATTATCACAAATAGGAATGAGATGCACAAAGAAATTAAACATAGGCTCAATTCTGGAAATGCGTGCTATTATGCATTGCAGAGACTCTTGACTTCCCAACTCCTTTGAAAAAACGTTAAACTGAAAATATATAAAACTATTATTCTACCAGTTATATTATATGGATGCGAAACGTGGACTCTTACTTTAAGGGAGGAAATGATATTACGAGTATTTGAGAATAAAGTACTTAGGAAAATTTTTGGACCAAAGAGAGATGAACAGACATGTGAATGGAGAAGACTACATAACAATGAACTACATGGTCTTTATAGGAAGCCAGATGTAATAAGAACAGTTAAGTCTCGTAGACTGCGATGGGCAGGACATGTTGCGCGTATGGGGAATGAAAGACGTGCATGGAAGCTTCTTGCAGGAAAACCAGAAGGAAAACGCCCAGTTGGTAGACCAAGAATGAGGTGTGAGAATAACATTAACTATGAATTGAAGGAAGTAGATTATACAGTGAATGATTGGAAAAATTAGCTCAGGATAGGGATGTATGGGGAGCTTATGTCCGCGCAGCCATGAACCTACGATAGGTTCGACAGTGCCAGTGAGTAAGTAAGTATAATAATAATAATAATAATAATAATAATAATAATAATAATGTTTCATTTTAGTTGGCAGCGTTTAGGCCATATGACCCTCTCTTCCACTCAACCAGCGAATAGTAAAATTATACAAAAATTACATATTTATTACAATTTTTAAAATATTATTAAAATATGGACTAAACAAAAGACAATGGTGATATTATCTAATATTAGCTAATACTAAGAAAAACATGGACTATAATAAGATTAAATTAATATAAAATGAAATTAAGTAAGTAAAGCTTCCTAGATGATTATTTACAAAATGCTGCATATAGTTGTTATGCAGTTAATGTTTTCATTGTGTCGATCTTAAGATATTTGTTAGCCGAGCGGTTAAGGTAGGAAGCCTTGGCGCAGAGCTACGGGACTTGCGCTGGTTCGAGTCTCCATGGGGGAAGAAATTTTCTCATGGTATTTCGGCCAGTATGGTACCGGTGCCACCCAGCATCGTGAGGCAATTGGGTAGCTACCAATAAGTAGCGGCTCCAGGTTGAGGAACCAGCTATAACGGCTGGGGGACTCGACATGCTAACCACATGTCACCCCTACACTGGCTGTTGATCATCTACCTCTGTGATTGACACATGTGGATGTGAAGGGCCAGCAGCCGGCTGGTAAAAGGGCAACCGCTGAAAAGTGGAAAGACCCTCAATCGGATCGGTTAATTTGGATTTAAATAATTATAGTGATTGAGTATGATCGTCCCTGCCGCATTGCATGGGTTCTTCCACATCCAATGATGATCAGTTAATTTTTCTCAAATATGAGAACACAATTAAAAGAAAATTGGGAGAAGGCAAAGCAACGTTATCTGATTTAGTCGCGATGTCTTCGATTAAATTAAGAACTTATAAAAAGTGTAAAGTTTGGACAAGAAGAAATGGTGTTGAAAATCACTGCATGCAATGCACTTGGTATCTGTTCTCTTCCGCCATGAAGAGGTGGAGATGGCCGGACGCCCTGAGGTTTCCGGCTCTTCAAACAACCGGAAAGGTCCACTTGTCCACAGCAGAGGGTGCTCCAAGTGCTCTCTTCCTCGCCCCTCACGTAAAGTTTTTCGTATGTTCAAAATCGTATCCCTTATGTGGTCACGATAACACTTATTACGTTCACAATATCTTTTACGCCATTTGTATTTCGTGGAGCCGCCATCCTCAGTTTAACTTTCAAATCCTACTTTTAATTTTCAATTACTGTGCGACACAGGGTCTAACAGGATAAACCTGTTGTCCTGAATTCAAATACGTTAACAGTTTTCTCGTATCATGTAAGTTTTTTTTTTTTTTTTTGCCATGTTGAAATTAAATATTTATTACTCTTTGCATTATATGTAATACACACAATACTCCAAAATGCTGTAAAAACTACAGATGGTTGAAGCGATACCTAATGTGCAGTTAAAATAGTTTAAAATTAATAAAAATATATTAATATACATTAAGATTTCTATTTTCTCGTCCGCGTGGCAAGAAATGAACAGTGAGTTGATTGGAATTTATGTACAATTTTACATACTCAGGATCTCATAGATATCTTACCCATTCAAAAATAATTATCGTAAGTCAAATATGTAGTGTTATTAGGCGATGGCGATAAATACTAAAAGCCAACACACACAATCTATTAAATAACACTAACAAATTGGGGCTGGAGGTAAATATCAATAAAACCAGATATATGGTATATTAATATATAGGATTTTTTGGTGATAAAATTGTATTATTCATAGTCTATAAAAGCCCAAATCACCAAATTATAAAGTTAAGAGACAACGCGTTTCACTAGTGACGCTATCATTATCATAAGTAATGCCACGAGTGATTTCCAAATTATCGATAAATTCACGACTCACGAAGTGAGGAGTGAATTTATCTAGAGAATTTGGAAATCAAGAGTGGCATTTGTTAGGACTATTTAACGAATAAAATTAAGCTGTTTACTCACAAATCATTATTTTAAAATATTTATATATTTAATGTAAACGGCGATGTTTGAAAACAAATGAGAAACGTTTGTTATGCTTCATTTGTCCATCACTGCAACCAGATCATACTATTTATTGCCAAAGGATCGCAATATTATAAGAATGCACCCTAGTGGAGAAAAAATGAAACACATCAAACTGTTTATAACCAGCATATTAATTAATTTCTGATATCCTATGATGAAAATCATCCGGCCATCAAAATCATCATCATCATCATCCTTAACCAGTGTGGAAAACAACGAGAAGCTACCACACCTATAATTCCTTAGTAAAGCTGCAAAGCACAGCATGGAAATGCTATGATTGCAGTGAAAGACCTGCCCTCGGGCATATATATATATATATAATTTCAGTACCATACCAAGCAGTTTAAGGCATCTTGCCTTGCTATGGAACTTTCGTTGGTTCGAGTCCATATGGGGAAGAAATTTTCTCATGGAACATTCACCAAGTCGGCCGCGGTGGACTAGTGGTTATGCTTCTTGCCTCTGGTCCCGAGGGTCGCGGGTTCAAACCCGGCCGGGGTCGATGGATTTTATAGGACGGGAAAATCCAAGGAGCAAGTCCTCCGGGAGGGACTTTAAGCCGTGGGTCCCCAGTCTGAAGATTTTCAGGCTCGTAAAAAATCCTTAAGCCTGAATGAAAAGGCCTCTAAGCAATATTTACCGAATTTTCCCGATACTTTCACCAATGTAGGACCTCCGCCCATCCAGCATCGTGAGAAATTTGGATAGAGAGGTTCAAGGTTGAGATAAGTAGCTATAACGGCTTGAGGTCTTATCACATGTCACATTTATACTGGCTGGATGATCTTCCACCTTGATGATAATACATATGTGAATGTGAGGCTAGCAGCCGGCTGTAGGACAAGAGCCTTCTCGACCTGTAGCGCAATGGATACATATATAATACGTAACGCCCATTTGGAACGAACTACCAGTAAATCACACCTTCAGAATTCCATCAGATACAAAACATTACATTAATAAGTAATAGTTCAAAAAAACTAAGCACGCTTTATTAGAAAACCTAACTAAAAAATGAAAAATAATTTTAATTTCCAACACGCTTGGGATAAAATTAAAGTGGTCAACAAAAAAATCATCTCCAACACATCTAGAATTAAACTAGAGTTAATCTAAAAATAATAATAATTTTACCATCAAAAGCGTGGGCTGCTCTATTATCAATTAATATATTTGATAATAAACAGATATTGGTAAAAGTAAAGTCTCTAAGAAGAAAATGTAAAAACCATAAAAAGCACCCCACGCTTTTGATGGTAATTTTTTTTCTAGATAACTCTTAGTTTTATTCTATATGTGTTGGAGATTATTTTTTTGTTGGCCACTTCAATTTTATCCCAAGCGTGTTGGAAATTATAATTATTTTTCATTTTTTAGTTCGGTTTTCTAGTAAAGCGTGTTGTTTTAGTTTTTTAAACTGTTATTTATTTTTTTAATTTTTAGTTTAATTGATTGTCATAAACCGGAATCCCATGAAAATGTAATTGCTTACGATATGTTAGTATCTAGGCACGAATATATTTATATGTATTTTTAATTATCGTTATCTAACATTATTATAATATTTTTGAATATTTTAATGTAGATAAATAGTTACAGTTAATCGTATCCTTCTCATATTTTTGGATAAATTACAATGTGGCAAGTTTACAAAATTGTCATTAATATTTTACAGAATAAGATAAAAATGTAAATATCTTTAAATTCGATACTATTGTAGTATGAGCTAAAAGTTATACTCTTCTAAAAAACTCCTCCGGGCCGGATTTGAACCAGCGACCTATGGATTACTGAAATTATACACCACTACAGTCCACCGCTCTACCAACTGAGCTACCAGAGTATATCATATTAATTTCTTACAACGATAGGCTAAGAAGTGGACTCTTGATGTCCCAACTTCTTTCAAAAAACGTTAAGCTGAAAATATATAAAACTATTATTCTACCAGTTATATTATATGGGTGCGAAACATGGACTCTTACTTTAAGGGACGAAAGGAGATTACGAGTATTTGAGAATAAAGTACTTGATAAAATGTTTGGACCAAAGAGAGATGAACAGACAGGTGAATGGAGAAGACTACATAACAACGAACTACATGGTCTTTATAGGAAGCCAGATGTAATAAGAACAGTTAAGTCTCGTAGACTGCGATGGGCAGGACATGTTGCACGTACGGGGAATGAAAGACTTGCATGGAAGCTTCTTGTAGGAAAGCCAGAAGGAAAACGCCCAGTTGGCAGATCAAGAATGAGGTGGGAGAATAACATTAACTATGATTTGAGGGAAGTAGACTATACAGGGAATGATTGGAAAGCATTAGCTCAGGATAGGGATGTATGGAGAGCTTATGTCCGTGCGAACCTACGGTTTCGATAGTGCCAGTGAGTAAGTAAGTCGATAAGTCCGCAACCTATTATACCGGTCTTTTTTTTTGATGTCCTGATGATCCTGGCCAGGATCATAGAAAAAATTTATGAAATTATTGTATTGTCATTGGTCCTTTTACAAATATACAAAGTTTCAAGACGATCCAATGTTTCTAAGTGGGTGAAAATCGTGTTCAAACATTCCGTTACATAGATGCAAAGACACTTTTTTGATTTTCTGATGAATCTGGCCAGGATTTGAGAAAACAAATATGAATTATTGTATTGTCACGGGTCCTTTACAAGTATACAAAGCTGCAAGTCTATCCAATGTTTTTAAGTGGGTGAAAATCGTGTTGAAAGATTCCGTTACATAGATAGATAGATAGATACAGGTCAAGCTAATATAAAGCGTGTAAAAACGACATTACTTATGATAGAACCTACTGCTTGATTATTTGTATGTACGATTGTTCCCTTCATTAATGCCCAATGTCCATTTTGACGATTTTAATCAATTTAGAGTAGCGTAGTGGTTGACGCTGTAAAGTTTATGACAGCATAAAGCTGCTACTGTAAACGTAACGTGTTTCCAGAGATTAAATTCTCGCCATGGAGACGTATCCTCACGCAAAAATATGAAACAGGCTCGTTTAAAAATAAAATAGACGCAACGTCATTGTTTTGGTGCGTGAGTGAATTACCCTAGTTTTAAAAAGCAATTTTCTTTTTAATCATTTTTTAATTCACAAGAAGGAAATTTAATTTCCTTTTGCCTTGTTTTTGCTCACTTCCTGTTCTGAATTCAGCTTCTATGTCATCGTCTTTTCTTTCCTAACAAAGAATTGTTGCACTCGCGTTACGTAATGCTTGTTTTCAATTTAATTTTAGTAAATTATTTTATGCGTTTTTCTTCATTTGTAAGACAAATCAGCTGCTTGAAAATCAGGTAGTTTTAATCCATTTTTTTTCATGATGTTCTAACTCCTCTTTCTATAAATAAATATCCTCAAATCGTGTCCAACTTAGGATCGGGTAGAGGGATGGAATGAGATGAAGTCCCTTATATAGAGCCTGTTAATGATAAGGGTCCATCCATCCATAGTAATTCTACCCGAGGGCAGGTCTTTCACTGCAATCATAGCATTTTCATGCTATGCTTTGCAGCTTTATTAGGGAATTGTAAGTGTGGTAGCTTCCCGTTGCTTTCCTCACCGGTGAAGGATGATGATGGTGATGAGATGATAATGATAAGGATGATGATGATGATGGCCATATGATTTTGGGGACCGTTTGGGCCTTAAAGGTTACCTGACATTTGTCTTACAGGTGAGGAAAAACCCCGAGAAAAACCTCACCCAGAAAAACTGCCCCGGCCGGGGATCGAACCCGGGCCCGCTGCGTGACAAGGCAGCACGCTACCTCGAGACCACAGCGGTGGACAATGATAAGGGTGACGCACCATATGAACGAAATGAATGAAATGAGTATGGAGAAATGGTAGAATGAAATTGTGGCAGGGGAAAACGGAAGAAAAACTCGATAAAAACCTGTCCAAGCTCCATTTCGTCCATGACGAAGCCCACATGGAGTGGTCGAGACTCGATCTGGGAACCCCAGTGGTGAGAAGCCAGAGTCTAACCGCTTGTGCCACGGAGCCGCCTCCTCTTTCTATATCCTGAAAATAGTGTTATTAATATAAATTCGGTATGAGATGTCTCAGACCAATAGCAGGATATCAAAGAACAGACAAAAAACATAACACAGAAATAAGACAACTAAAAGTAGAGGAATTAAACACAACAATAAAAAAAACACAGAACAAACTGTAAAGAACATTTGGCAAGGATGACTGAGAATAGAATACCCAAAGCAGCATACAGCTATTCACCACGAGGAAGAAGAAGTTTGGGAAGACCAAAGAAAAGATGGAAGGAGCAGCAATTTGGAGCCGGAACAGGCTAGTAAATAAGCCTAAACCGTGAAGAAGAAGAAGATTATAAATTCGGCTGAACACTGTGAGAGAGATGAGTTTGGAATTTTTTTCGTGGTCAGGTTACCACCCCAGACTCACAACCACATTTCCTAGTGGATCGGGGATTTATTTCGGAGTTATAAAACATTGGCAGTTCCTGCATTACTTTATGGGAGTAAAACTTGGGTAATGACCAAAAAATTACAAAGTAAAATACAAAGTGTAGAAATGAACTTCCTTAGAAGAACAAAAGGCTGCGCAAGAATGGATCGGTTAAAGAATGAAGAGATAAGAACAGAGTTAAATATATATATATATATATATATATATATATATATATCCATTAAATTATAAAATCAAAGGATATAGAGAAAAATAGTTTAGACATGTAGAAAGAATGAACGTAACAAGATTACCAAAAGCAGCATTTAACTACAAGCCGAGAGGTTCAAAGAATGTAGGAAGGTCAGTGAAAAGATGGCCAGAACAACCGTGAGGCGGAACAGGCATTTTGCCTAGCCCGTGAAGTGAAGAAGAAGAAGAAGACAAAATTCATTATTGTGAGTTATCCGTAAAAGAATACCCGTCATGTACTGCTATGCTTGCACAGGAATCTACGTACTTGTCTCGATCTTCTTGGCATCAATGAAAGACAAAACTGGGTATTGTGAGTTATCCGTAAGAGATAAACATATGCTATCGCGGACTTTTTTCTAGAGATTTTTTACATGTTCGATGTACATTAATGTTGTGTATTTGTTATGGTTCAGGCAACATAAGCCATTTAAGCATCCAAAGAGCTACTTTTTTCCACATTTTCAAATACAAAGGGCGATTTTTAAGGATGTAGGAGTTCAGTATCACAACCCTCTTATAGCCTATGTTCATCCCGGGAATCTCCTGAACATTTTGCAAAAAAGCCCTATCACAATCGGATCAACTGTATGCACTGCACATAAAGTACGAACAAACAAACAAACATTTTTATATATTAGATTACTTCAAATCATAAGCTTTTTTTTGTTTGCTTCAGATTCAATGAAAAGGCTAATTAAAATGGAAATACATTGAACATATTGATTTCTTGAGCCTCAAGCAAGCTCTATTGTCCTCATTTATGTGCTGATATATACAGCTATAAATTATCTAGGACCTATAGGCATGTTTATAAATATATATCATAGTTCTAGAAAATAGTAGTTTGATAATATTTTTGTTTCATAATTTTCATATTCTTCACATGTTATGATTTCATATTTTGGTTTAATTTTCTTCATATAATTCCATCTACAAAGAAAGAGATTCAATTAAGACAGAGAGAGAGAGAGGGGGGAGAGAGAGAGAAAGAGATAGGTCTTCACAATATTGTTAATTTATTAAAAATTACTTCAAATCAAGAACAATTTTTTTGTTTGGTTCAGAATCAATGAAAAAGCTAATTAAAATGGAAATACATTGAACATATTGATTTCTTGAGCCTCAAATAAGCTCTGTTTTCCTCATCTATGTGCTGGTATATACACCTCTTAATTATCTAGGATCGGCCGCGGTGGACTAGTGGTTATGCTCCTTGCCTCTGGTCCCGAGGGTCGCGGGTTCAAACCCGGCCGGCGTCGATGGATTTTTTAGGACGGAAAAATCCAAGGAGCAAGTCTTCCGGGAGGGACTTTAAGCCGTGGGTCCCTAGTCTGAAGATTTTCAGGCTCGTAAAAAATCCTTAATCCTGAATGAAAAGGCCTCTAAGCAAAATTTACCGAATTTTCCCGTTCTAGTACTACCTTGGTTTCCTAGATGTCAGTATAAGGCGGAACGCTGACCACGTACCACTCAAAATGCGAAAACAAGTGTAACTAAATTAGTATGGTTCAAATCCTTCCCTGTAGGGGAAGAGCGCCTAAATCTCTGTAAAGGGAAAACATGGGCTTACAATACAATACAATAATTATCTAGGACCTGTAGGCATGTTTATAAATATATATTATAGTTCTAGAAAATAATTGTTTCATAATTTTCATATTTTTCACATGTTATGATTTCATATTTTGGTTTAATTTTCTTCATAGGCTATAATTCCATCTACAAAGAAAGAGATTCAATTAAGACAGAGAGAGAAAGAAAGAAAGAAAGAGATAGGTCTTCACAATATTGTTAATGTATTAAAAATTACTTCAAATCAAGAACAATTTTTTTGTTTGGTTCAGAGTTAATGAAAAAGCTAATTAAAATGGAAATACATTGAACATATTGATTTCTTGAGCCTCAAATAAGCTCTGTTTTCCTCATTTATGTGCTGGTATATACACCTCTTAATTATCTAGGACCTAGAGGCATGTTTATAAATATATATTATAGTTCTAGAAAATAATTGTTTAATAATTTTCATATTTTTCACATGTTATGATTTCATATTTTGGTTTAATTTTCTTCATATAATTCCATGTACAAAGAAAGAGATTCAATTAAGGCAGAGAGAGAGAGAGAGAGAGAGAGAGAGAGAGAGAGAGAGAGAGAGAGAGAAATATGTCTTCACAATATTGTTAATTTATTAAAAATTACTTCAAATCAAGAACAATTTTTTTGTTTGGTTCAGAATCAATGAAAAAGCTAATTAAAATGGAAATACATTGAACATATTGATTTCCTGAGCCTCAAATAAGCTCTGTTTTCCTCATTTATGTGCTGGTATATACACCTCTTAATTATCTAGGACCTAGAGGCATCATGTTTATAAATATATATTATAGTTCTAGAAAATATTTTTGTTTCATAATTTTCACATTCTTCACATGTTATGATTTCATATTTTGGTTTCATTTTCTTCATATAATTCCATCTACAAAGAAAGAGATTCAATTAAGACAGAGAAAGAGAGAGAGAGAGAGAAAGAGATAGGTCTTCACAATATTGTTAATTTATTAAAAATTACTTCAAATCAAGAACAATTTTTTTGTTTGGTTCAGAATCAATGAAAAAGCTAATTAAAATGGAAATACATTGAACATATTGATTTCTTGAGCCTCAAATAAGCTCTGTTTTCCTCATTTATGTGCTGGTATATACACCTCTTAATTATCTAGGATCGGCCGCGGTGGACTAGTGGTTATGCTCCTTGCCTCTGGTCCCGAGGGTCGCGGGTTCAAACCCGGCCGGCGTCGATGGATTTTTTAATACGGAAAAATCCAAGGAGCAAGTCCTCCGGGAGGGACTTTAAGCCCTGGGTCCCGAGTCTGAAGATTTTCAGGCTCGTAAAAAATCCTTAAGCCTGAATGAAAAGGCCTCTAAGCAAAATTTACCGAATTTTCCCGTCCTAGTACTACCTTGGTTTCCTAGATGTCAGTATAAGGCGGAACGCTGACCACGTACCACTCAAAATGCGAAAACAAGTGTAACTAAATTAGTATGGTTCAAATTCTTCCCTGTAGGGGGAGAGCGCCTAAATCTCTGTAAAGGGAAAACATGGGCTTTCAATACAATACAATAATTATCTAGGACCTGTAGGCATGTTTATAAATATATATTATAGTTCTAGAAAATAATAGTTTCATAATATTTTTGTTTCATAATTTTCATATTCTTCACATGTTATGATTTCATATTTTGGTTTAATTTTCTTCATATAATTCCATGTACAAAGAAAGAGATTCAATTAAGGCAGAGAGAGAAAGAAAGAAAGAAAGAAAGAGATAGGTCTTCACAATATTGTTAATTTATTAAAAATTACTTCAAATCAAGAACAATTTTTTTGTTTGGTTCAGAATCAATGAAAAAGCTAATTAAAATGGAAATACATTGAACATATTGATTTCTTGATCCTCAAATAAGCTCTGTTTTCCTCATTTATGTGCTGGTATATACACCTCTTAATTATCTAGGACCTAGAGGCATGTGTATAAATATATATTATAGTTCTAGAAAATAATTGTTTCATAATTTTCATATTTTTCACATGTTATGATTTCATATTTTGGTTTAATTTTCTTCATATAATTCCATGTACAAAGAAAGAGATTCAATTAAGGCAGAGAGAGAGAGAGAGAAGAGAGAGAGAGAGAGAGAAATATGTCTTCACAATATTGTTAATTTATTAAAAATTACTTCAAATCAAGAACAATTTTTTTGTTTGGTTCAGAATCAATGAAAAAGCTAATTAAAATGGAAATACATTGAACATATTGATTTCCTGAGCCTCAAATAAGCTCTGTTTTCCTCATTTACGTGCTGGTATATACACCTATAAATTATCTAGGACCTATAGGCATGTTTATAAATATATACTATAGTTCTAGAAAATAGTAGTTTGATAATATTTTTGTTTCATAATTTTCACATTCTTCACATGTTATGATTTCATATTTTGGTTTAATTTTCTTCATACAATTCCATCTACAAAGAAAGAGATTCAATTAAGACAGAGAGAGAGAAAGAGAGAGAGAGAGAGAGAGCATTCTTATTCAAGGGAGGTCTTTAATTAGTGTAGTTGAGAAATTTATTAAAAAAATAATACATCTGAGTTTTGTGTGTTGGAAGCTCTGCATGTTGAGAGAACGACAAAGCATTCTGAGGGTAGAAATTCAGTGCCAACGTTTAATCTTCATCCTGACTCATCGTATGGCTTGTGCCTGAGTAAATAAGAACCAGGCCCCAGTGGCACAAGCCAATTAACCACACAGAAATCTGGATCAAAAACACTGTACTACTCTTGCTCTCGTTTCAGATGGGAGTACCTCTTCTCTCTAGCTACAAATAATACATAAAGAACAAATATATCGACAGCCCACACACACATTCCAACTGGAAAGAGTAGCAGCTGTGATGGATGTAAATTCCATACCATTTTGCTAGCAGCAATGAATTTTGAATGAAAAAGAAATTCTCGGAATACTTTTTTTACGATTCAAATTTTCTGAAACAGTGATTTCTTTTTAGATCATATAGAGTGTTTTTTTTAAGATATTCGTAGACAGAATTCGACAAGGCGTCATTTCAATTGCAATTACTTACCAATTACACCGAGCAACAAAAGAATCAACTTTTTTTTTGTATCAGAAAGATAAATATGTGATTCTGATAGTATTTTTTCTCCTGAATTCAAATAGCATATCGGTTTTTCTCCATCACGCAAGGTTTCCGAGAGACAGGAATTTATAATTTCAAACACTTTAATATTTTCTAAATTCGTAACTACACAGTATTCGAACATTCGGACTCGCCTAGAAAGTAAGAAATGACGATTTTCTGCTATATTTCGCCTGTGGAGCATCCCTCTTGATGGTCCATCAATAATCGGCCAGCATATTAGGATTCCATTTGCCTTGATATCTCTTTTTCATAGCTGAAATTATTTGAGTTAGCTCATTTGGTTTTATTTTACAATGGACAAATGGACGAAAAAACGTTTATTAAAAAATAATTATTTAAATCCATTAATTGAAATTGAAATAAAAAAACTGTGGATGATGGAGAAACTCCGAATACATATTTGAAAACACAATTAAAAAAAACTGCTTTAAGTACAACTATTGGTATATTGTAGACCTAGGGTCAGTTTCACCAACAGAGGCAAATGTATTACGCCAGTTTTCCCCATATATAATACATAGCTTAAACTGGCGTAATACAGTTACCTCTGTTGGTGAAACCGACCCCTACTATGTAATATATATTTTTATTGTAATTGGATGTAAGAATCATTTTTGTATTTTTTTTTAAGTGGTAGACAAGGCCTTAACTCTGCCAGGTAAAATAAAGCTATTATTATTATTATTATTATTATTATTATTATTATTATTATTATTATTATTATTATTATCATCATCGTCATCGTCATTATTGGAAGCTTCTTGTAGGAAAACCAGAGGGAAAACATCCAGTTCGTAGATCAACAATGAAGTGGGAGAATGACATTAACTAACATTTGAGGGAAGTAGATTATACAGGGAATGATTGGAAATCACTATCTCAGATAGGGATGTATGGAGAGCTTATGTCCGCGCAGCCATGTACCTATGGGTCTGATAGTGCCAGTGAGTGAGTTAGTTAGTTAGTTGTAATTGAAATAATTGTTGCTTAATTGCAATTACTTCAGAAATAAATTTAATTGTAATTGTGGTCTGCGATTACAATATTAATTGAGCCAAAGTAATTGCAATTACAGTTACATCTAGTTGTAATTTTATTCCTGTAAGTACAAGTAATTGTAATTGACTATTTAACTCATGTCTCAAATGCTAGTTAATGACTAATCACGTTTCAATGAATTTTGTTTTACACCAATGACAGTCGTGTTTCACCTCGCTCTTTATCGATTTTTCTTTATCAGCTCCTGCTTTTGTGATAAAGAAAGCTCTTCCTTTTTAATATTCTGAACAGCTCAGAGAGAAATGTTTCTCCAACAAATACATTGAATATAGCAAATAATGAACAGATTCCTTGATTTTACTGAGTTGTTTACAAAAAAAATATTATCAACGTATCATATATAGTTTGATGTGTTTCATTATTTTTGCACTAGGGTTCGTTCTTACAATATTACGATCCTTTTTGGCAAATAAATAATATGATCTAGTTGCAGTGAATATACATAACCTCACATTTCTCATTTGTTTTCAAACATCGCCGTTTACATTAAATATATAAATATTTTAAAATAACTATAGTTAAATAATGACTTTTGAGTAAACAGCTTAATTTTATTCGTTAAATAGTCCTAACAAATGCCACTCTTGATTTCCAAATTCTAGATAAATTCACTCCTCACTTCGTGAGTCGTGAATTTATAATTTGGAAATCACTCGTGGCATTACTTATGATAATTGCAATTCTTTAATACCGAAATGGAAGAAGGAGAAGGGATTCATTGATCGTCATAACAATAAATAAAGAAGGTGGAGTAAACTGCAATGTGATGTCATTATCTCTTAAGAAAAAAACTTTGGGCTTCACTGGTAAACAAGTAGGACTATGCATTATGATCTAGCTAAAAATCACCTGATTCCAAACATGAGGCTTGGGTTGTCCCTCAGTCAGACGGTCAAAGAATTATTGAAATAACTAACTAACTGGCACTACCGAATCCGTAGGTTCATGGCCGCGCGAACATAAGCTCTCCATATATCCCTATCCTGAGCCAATGTTTTCCAACCATCCCCTGTATAATCTACTTCCCTTAAATCGTAGTTAATGTGATTCTCCCACCTCATTCTTGGTCTACCAACTGGGCGTTTTCCCTCTGGTTTTCCTACTAGAAGCTTCCATGCACCTCTTTTATTCCCCATTCTTGCTACATGTTCTGGCCATTAATTATTGAAATACGAACTTTTTTTCGTTATCAATTTTCTTTTGCTATATGTAATTCAATTATTTCTATTACAATTACAATTAAACGTAATTGTAAATTGCATGGCATAAATTACAGGCAATTGTAATTGCAGTTATTTAACGCTAAAAAGTAATTGTAATTGAGAACTCCAATTACAATCACAGTAATTGAAAATAATAAAATTGCAATTACTTAACACAATTATAGTAATTATAATTGAGTATGTCATTAATTATGGTGTAATTAATTACTGCTCAACTCTGTTCATAACCGTATTGTGACAATTCGGAATGAGGTAATATTTTAGCGATTTCAGGAAATAAAAACTGTGTTATAGAATTTTTGTTTATAGGCTCTTTTGTAACAACTGAAAGCTCTCAGAAAGTAACTTCCTTTAATATCGTTGGAAAATGTGTGTATTTTAATTGTTTAAGATGTCTGTTAAGGGAATATCCATCAGTATATTTTAAACAGGATTTTAATATCATAGTAAATATGAAGTTAAAGTTAATAATTTTATATTTTAAAATTCTTTTAATATTTAAATATAACTTAAATAAAAAAAACATCTAAATAATTCATTGTGTTCATTATTGAATAAAAATGTCTCAGTAACAATTAAAGAAATTGTATTTCATAAGTCTTTCTAAATAATGCTTTTAAAATTGTTTTAAGTCATTGTTGTCAGAATTATAAAGCTTTCTGTTATAACTGTAATAAGAACACCTGCTTAACTTCATATTTTTAAATGAAAGTAAACTAAACTCTGATTGGACGTTAAAACAATTAACTTTTTGATTTAACAAATCAAATTTAAACCTGGTATTTAATGGGCTATTAACCAATAGAATTTAAAATTACTATCATGTGATGTAATAATGTTCTTTAAAATTATAAAAGAATTACACTAGTCATTCTGCAGACAACTTTCCACAAAGATAGAAGCAAGAAGAGTTCTCAAGATAAAATGTAATATTTAATACAAGAATAATTGATTCCAGGAAAGAAAAAAAATTATTTTAATTGACGGTGAATAATAATACCACCTACATTTACTTAATCTGCTGGGAACCTACAAAGTGAATAAATGTGAAATTATTTCTACAAGAAACAATTTTTTTATGATTGTGAAGTGTTTTCTTATCCTGTGTACCAACTTCCGACCCTAAGAAGAGAATCCAGCTCTACCGAAAATTACACCCAACCTGAACCAGTAATTCTTTTTTTGGGACACCAATCTTTCAAAATGTTACGACAACATTGGGCATGAAGAGAGTTAGCTGCTTCAAAACATCGCCACAACATGGGAAAAGAATTACTTCTTCATATTATGCAAATAGAGATGTTAACAATGTTTCAGTTAGTACATGTACTTTCTCATTGCAGAGAGCACTGAATTTCTGAAACTGAATGTTTCCCCAGGAAGTCGTAGTTAAAATTGAGTGTCATCTTTAAAGCGTGGGTTGGTAGAATACGAGTGTTGGTTTTTAGGTTAGTGCAGGGCGTGTATGATGAAGAGGTCTGCTTTAAGAAGGAGCATAACGTTTCCAGGTGAATATGGGTCGACCAGGTCTTGTTTAAATGATGAGCTTCAACCACACACCATCTTGCATTGCGAATTAGAGCACAATTGTTGTACCTAGCCGAACACATACTGACGGATTTATTCGTCACACGACTGCTTTCTAAATCGCTTTTTAAGGCACCTGTCTCTACGAATATGAATCTCTCGTTCAAATCCTCAACACCAGTGACTTCTCATATATATATACTATAATTAAATTTTTGACATTGAGCAATGGAAGCTTAATATGACATAAGAAAAATAAATGCCTAACCGGGATTTGAACCCGGACCTCTGGGTTGGTACCCCAGCGTGCTATCCATTACACCACCAAGCAAATCCAATTCAAACATTTGTCTTTATTATATTCTCCATTTTTTAATAGTAAGGCAGGTCCTTCACTGCAATCATAGCATTTTCATGCTATGCTTGTAGCTTTACTAGGGAATTGTGTAGGTGTGGTTGCTTTCCACACCAGTGAAGGATGATGAAGATAATGATAATGGTAAGGATCATAATGATAAGGATGATGGCCATATGATTTCGGGGACCGTTTGGGCCTTAAAGTTTTGCTGACATTTGACTTACAGGTGAGGAAAAACCCCGATAAAAACCTCACCCAGAAAAACTGCCCGACCAGGGATCGAACCCGGGCCCGCTGCGTGACAAGGCACCTCGAGACCACAGCGGTGGACATATTCTCCATTATAAAGTAAAAATATTGTCTTTAATTTGCTTACTTGTTATAGTCAGCTACTAGGCGGCAGTGCAGACCGAGTTCTCGCGACATCAAATAATAATGGAGAATATATATATATATATATATATATATATATATATATATATATATATATATATAGAGTAAAGTGATCCCACAACAGGCCTCAGGAGGCCCTTGGGGTAGTAGGAGGTTAAGGCTCCCACTTTTTCTAGACAATCGACACTTTATGTCAGCCGGGTTGTCAGCCCTGCGTGACGGCCGCCTTTACCCCAGAACAAGCGTCCGGTACTCATTTCCGTTAGAGGCTGAGTCGACCCCAGGGCCATAGTGCCGCCAGAGGGTTTGGGTCAGTTTAAAAATCCTGACCCCAACGGGACTTGAACCCTCGACCCTCCGGCTTGTAGCTCAGTGCCTTAACCACTATGCTACATATATAATATAATTAAATATTTAACATTGAGCAATGCAATCTTAATATGGTATGATAAGAAAAATAAATGCCTGGACGGGATTCGAACGCGGATCTCTGAGTCTGTACCTCTGTACCTCAGTGCGATATCCATTACACCACCAGGCGAATCCAATTCAAACATTTATTTTTCTTATATATGTATATATATATATATATATATATATATATAATCCCGTCCAGGCATTTATTTTTCTTATCATACCATATATATATATATATATATTGTATTGTATTGTATTGTAAGCCTATGTTTTCCTTTTACAGAGATTTAGGCGCTCTCCCCCTACAGGGAAATATTTGAGCCATACTAATTTAGTTACACTAGTTTTCGTGTAGATGTCATTTCAATGGTCCGTGGTCAGCGTTCCGCCTCATACTGACATCTAGGAAATCAAGGTAGTACTAGGACGGGAAAATTTGGTAAATTTTGCGTAGAGGCCTTTTCATTCAGGCTTAAGGATCTTTTACGAGCCCGAAAATCTTCTGACTCGGGACCCACGGCTTAAAGTCCCTCCCGGAGGACTTGCTCCTTGGATTTTTCCATCCTAATAAAATCGACCCCGGCCGGGTTTGAACCCGCGACCCTCGGGACCAGATGATGGCCATATAATTTCGGGAACCGTTTGGGCCTTAAAGTTTTCCTGATATTTTGTCTTACAGTTGAGGAAAAACTCCGATAAAAACCTCACCCAGAAAAACTGTCCCGACCGGGGATCGAACCCGGCCCGCTGCGTGAGAAGGCAGTACACTACCTCGAGCCACAGCGGTGGACTCCTCATAATATTATGAGTTAAATAGTCCCCCAAAATTAAACAAATTTAAGACAATTTCGCCCTCTGGATGTAGATAATTGTGGGGCTGTTACATTTATTGATGCTCAAATACAGTGTGATTATAAAGTCCCAGTACATTTTGTGGATAACGTAGCGCAAATGAAACAAAAATTATAAGGTAGTTTCTAGTATCAAGTTAGTGTTCAACATAACCTCCATCAATCTCAAAACATGTTTCGCAACGACGCACCGTCGCGTCGCCCGGAAATCATGAATCAACATATCCTCTGTAATAATTTCACTCGCTTGGCGTATGCGTTCTATCAGCACTTGCAGATTAGGAAGTTTGGTTCTGTACACCTGTTGCTTGATGAACCCCCAAGCAAAAAAGTCCAGGGGTGCGAGGTCTGGCGAACGAGGTGCCCAGATACGAGGAGATGTCCTTCCAATCCTCCTGTTGGGAAACCTGTCATTGAGATACCAGCGTATAGCCAGAGCAAAGTGTGGTGGTGTCCCATCTTGTTGTAACACCACTGTATCAATGATACCATCTTGCTGTAACTGTGGCTATAAGAAAAGTTGTAACGTATCAAGATACACGTCTCCCGTGAGGGTTTCCTTTGGAATCTGTCTCTAACTTCCTCGTACGACTGGTCTCTTAAACGCGCAGAAACAATCTCTATCCGCTCTTCAATGGTGAATATATTTGTATCTTTCGAATGGCTGTAACAGAAATACGATATGTAAGCAATTTCTTTAAAATGTACTGAGACTTTATAATCACACTGTATATTGACTGATAAGTGTTGATGTTTTACTGTTTCAGGAGATGCACCCATGTCCAGTTGTGAAGCCAACGTTCCTCTGCGGTACTGACAACAGGACGTACAGTTCATTATGCAGATTGGACTACCATAACTGTATTCATCACACGGCTATACGCGTCGCCTGCAAAGGATTCTGTCCGTGCAAAGGTAAATCATTGACATGCATTATCTTCTTCTTCGGCTTTCCCCCACTTATAGGTTTTCCGTCTTCAGTTTCCATTTATCTCTATCATTCCGATCTCCCTCTTCCAAATTCCTATCATCCATTATGGTTCTGACGTTGGTTTTCCATTTCCATCTTGGTCTGCCACGTTTATTTCTTCCAGGGGGTGACCATTGGTATATATTTTTGGCCATCTTTTATTTTTCATTCTTTGTACATGGCCATACCATTTAAGTGTTTGATTTTCAATCCTCTTAACAACCGATGTGGTGACATTCATTACTCTCCAAAGGAATTCATTTCTTATTTTATCCTGTCTTGTTTTTTTTTTTTTTTTTGGAGGCTTCTTCTAAAATAATCAAATTCAACTGTTCTAATTTTATTCTTTTGTAATTCCGTCAAAGACGAAGTTTCACTTCCATATGACAAAATATTCTGTATTATGCTCTTATAAATTTTCATTTTAGTTTCCTTTGTGATATTTTTGTTCCAAATTACTCCATGTAATGTCTTAGTTGCATTTTTTGCCATTGCAATTTTAGTCTGTACATCTCTCTCACAGGTACCAAAACTTGTAATTATTGACCCAATATATATATATATATATAACATTCACATTTTTTTATTTTCCCTGTTTCAAGTATGAGGTCATCCACATCTTTTCCCAAACACACATATTCTGTAAATTTATATTCAGTCCCCATTTTACATGCATTATAAAAGTTAAAATATAGATCATTCACCGTAAGGGTTTCCTCTTTTGGGCTGTTCTCTATCTTCTTCATAGAGAGTCTTAATGCGGCTCTGGGGATGTGTCAGTGGGGCGCATTATTAAACAAATAGCAGGTTAAAATATCTAACGTGAAAGACTAATAATATATTTATGAAATTACAAAGCACACTAAGAAGAAAATGTCTTCTTCTTCTCTTTGTTTTAGGTCCATAACCTGTTCCATTCAGAATTAAGAGTCCCTCTTTTTTTTTTTTTTTTTTTTTTTTGTCTTCCAGGTGTCCTTCACCCATCCTCTCGTAACTTCTCTCTTACTATGCGTAAAATTCTATCTTGAATCATGCGGGATATATGTTGAGCTGTTTTCCACCATTCACTTCTTTGCTGATAAAGAGAGCCGGCCTGATTTGTATTGTATTGTAAGCCCATGTTTTCCCTTTACAGAGATTTAGGCGCTCTCCCCCTACAGGGAAGCATTTTAACCATACTAATTTAGTTACACTTGTTTTCGTATAGATGTAATTTTGAGTGGTACGTGGTCAGCGATCCGCCTCCTACTGACATCTAGGAAACCAAGGTAGTACTAGGACGGGACAATTCGATAAATTTTGCTTAGAGGCCTTTCATTCAAGCTTAAGGATTTTTTACGAAACTGAAAATCTTCAGACTCGGGGCCCCACGGCTTAAAGTCCCTCCCGGAGGATTTGCTCCTTGGATTTTTCCGTCCTAAAAAATTCATCGACCCCGGTCGGGTTTGAATCCGCGACCCTTGGGACCAGAGGCAAGGAGCATAACCACTAGGGCCTGATTTAACGAAATAATATATAAACAGCAAAAATGTTTTTTTACGATAATTAGCAGATTACACAATCCTGAATAAAAATATAAGAAATTAATTAGGAATATTCAATATACTTACTTACTTACTTACTCACTGGCACTATCGAACCCGTAGGTTCATGGCCGCACGGACATAAGCTCTCCATACATCCCTATCCTGAGCTAATGCTTTCCAATCATTCCCTGTATAATCTACTTCCCTCAAATCATAGTTAATGTTGTTCTCCCACCTCATTCTTGGTCTACCAACTGGGCGTTTTCCCTCGGGCTTTCCTACAAGAAGTTTCCATGCACGTCTTTCATTCCCCATACGCGCAACATGTCCTGCCCATCGCAGTCTACGGGACTTAACTGTTCTTATTATATCTGGCTTCCTATAAAGACCATGTAGTTCATTGTTATGTAGTCTTCTCCATTCACCTGTCTGTTCATCTCTCTTTGGTCCAAAAATTTTCCTAAGTACTTTATTCTCAAATACTCTTAATCTCCTTTCCTCCCTTAAAGTAAGAGTCCATGTTTCACACCCATACAATATAACTGGTAGAATAATAGTTTTATATATTTTCAGCTTAACGCTTTTTGAAAGGAGTTGGGACATCAAAAGTCTCTGCAATGCATAATAGCATGCATTTCCAGAATTGAGCCTATGTTTAATTTCTTTGTGCATCTCATTCCTATTTGTGATTATTGTTCCTAGGTATTTGAATTCAGCCAATTCCTCAAAATTTCCCTCATTTGTCATTAGCTGTCCATTTCCATTATATAATGTATTTCTACGTGTGACCATATATTTAGTTTTACTGATATTTACTTGCAGTCCTAATTTCTTAGTAGGAATATTCAATATAACAGACGAAACTTAAATTTCAAAAAGTAATTGGTTCAAACATGTAGAAAGAATGCCAGCAAATATAGTTCATTGAACTATAAACTCAATCTCTTGATGTACAAACAAGTCAACTATCTATGTTCAGGAGGCAGAATCTCGGCAACAGTCTGGAATCGAATGCCACGAAGTGGTTCCTTCATCTTAGGGACCAAATCATAGTCACAGGGGCTTAAGTGATTGTAGTAGATGGAAAAGCACTTTCCACTCCCAGCGATGGTACAGATCAGCTACAGGATTTGCCGTGTGCATCTGAGCAGTCCTGTATGGTAATGCCGTCTCCCCATATACTTCCACAAGACCTTTATGACATTGTCGTGCTGTATGGCCATAGTACATTGAATTTTCAAGCAAGATCACTGTTCCTGCTTTGTAAAATGGCGAAACACGACAGCTTAGTGTGGCAACTCAGAGGAGACTAAGTCTCTCTCTCTCTCTCTCTCTCTCTCTCTCTCTCTCTCTCTCTCTCTCTATATATATATATATATATATATATATATATTCTACTCTCTCTCTCTCTCTATCTCTCTATATATTCTTCTCTCTCTATTTCTCTCTCTCTCTCTCTCTCTCTCTCTCTCTCTCTCTCTCTCTCTCTGTCTATATATATGTATCCCTCTCTCTCTCTCTCTCTCTATATATATATATATATATATATATATTGCGTAGTGGTTAAGGCACTGAGCTACAAGCCGGAGGGTCGAGGGTTCAAATCCCGTTGGGGTCAGGATTTTTAAACTGACCCAAACCCTCTGGCGGCACTATGGCCCTGGGGTCGACTCAGCCTCTAACTGAAATGAGTGCCAGACGCTTGTTCTGGGGTAAAGACGGCCGTCACGCAGGGCTGACAACCCGGCTGACATAAAGTGCCGATTGTCTAGAAAAAGTGGGAGCCTTAACCTCCTCCTACTCCAAGGGCCTCCTGAGGCCTGTTGTGGGATCACTTTACTTACTTTACTTATATATCTCACTCTCTCTCTCTCTCTCTCTCTCTCTCTCTTTCTCTTTCTCTCTCTCTCTCGGACGAGTCCATTTACTGTAAGATAGGTGAGACATATATTAATATTTGACAGAAGTTACAACAGTTAACTCCGTCTGGTTTCGCTTCTACAGCAGTGTTGCCACTATTTTTGTTACAGCCATCGTATATTTCTATACCCAGATTTGCAAACACTAGACATGGGATGTGTCAAGTTCTCACTAAGGGAAGTAGTAATTTTCATTTTCAACTGTCATGTCAACTTTTACCTGGAATTCACTTATATTTATAACTCGACACAACTAACTTCTGTAACATAATGGCATAATGGACCGACGACCCTATGAAGCCCCTTGGCCTCTTAGTCACCTGCTGTTTCACATCTGCATGTGTTAGTTAAATAGGTGGGTAATCATCCAATCAGTGTAAGGGTAATACATGATCAGTATGTCAGATCTCCTAGCCACTGTAGCTGTAATCCAAGTTCTTCATGATGCTAGATACTCGTAGATACTAATCCTGTACTTCTTCGAGCTATGTTACTTTGAATTTAACCTTGGCCTCCCTAACAACGTCCATTCATTCTTGCCTGTAATGAGGGTTCATTATCCATCTTCTAATACCAAGTTTCTTGATGTCTTCTTCTCTTCTTCTTAAACTTAATTTGTAGGATTTTCATCCTGTTTATTTCCAAAATCACTCCTCGGAGGAAGACGTACTGGATGCACATTCACTGTCTATCCATCTCTTCTCTTGGCAGGTCTTCCTCTTGTTCTTCTCCCGTCCATTGGTCTATCTTCTTTAGCTCTTTTTGCAAGCCGGTTTTATTCCATTCTTTCTATATGACCCTTCCAATATTTTCGTCTATCTATAATAAATTTGGTTATGTCTTATATATGGCATTTGTCCCTAATTTCTGTGTTGTGTATTTTATCAAATAATGTTTTCCTGATGTCATTGGCATCAATTGTATTCTTGGTCTTCTAATTCTTATTTTTACTATTTTGGCGTCTAAAGTAGATTTTGTATATTCTGAAAATCCAAGATCACTTCCATCTATCATCCCATGTAGTCATAGACAATTATAATCCGTTTTTTTCTTTTCTCAGATCATCTTCTTGTTACATGGGTCCTTCTAAACTGATAGGATTTCTCAGAAATAAAATTGTTTTTATAGTATATGTAAGGATAAGCCCTGTGATCCATCCCCCATCTGGACACTCATTATTGACTTCTCCGGCAAGGGAGGCCATACCAATAGCTAAGTTACCACCACCAAAGCTCAAATGATAGCAAGATTACCCAAGCCCCACTGCCACAGCAAGATGGAGATACCTTTGGGTGGACTAGTCTAATATACTGATTGAATCTACGTGGGAAAAATACTATCATTGAGAACATTCTTCATCATCATCATCATCATCAACAAGAATTAAGCCCAATGGCCCGTCCCGATCTCATCATAGGACGAATTGGTCCTTCCATCTCTTCAATAGTCTTCCCAACATTCTTCTCCCTTTTGGTTTGTAATTATACATTCTTCTTGGTATGCGCTATTCATTCATTGGTAATACGTGCTGAAGATAAGCATTTTGATAATATTTTATTCTTTCACAGAGATTAAATATGTTAAGTTTCTGTTCTTAGATCTTTGGTTTTTTTGTTTTATCGGTCCTTTGATATCCTGCTATTGCTCTCAACATCTTCATTTCAGCAGCCTCTATTTGTTTACTATCTGCCTTTGTTAATGTCCAGGTTTCACATCCATAGATAAGAGATGGAACATCCAATACTTTGTAAAATTTTAAAATAGTTTATTTTCTAGTTTTATTCAATAAATTACGTTTATTAATTAAATAAAAATAAAATGTAGTTTTGTTTGATTTTCATATTTATTAATTCAGTGACAGCTGTTTCGGTACACTGTACCTTCTTCAGACATGTTAACAAATTATGAATTGTGTTCCAACTGATCTAAGCAACAATACAACAATATTTATTTAAATTTGTTTAATTTAACAAAGGGGATTCATTCAAATCAAGTTGAGAATTTAACAGTTTTTTACTACTTTTAAATTTATTAATTTCTACAGCCTCCAAAAGATCTAACTTCTTACCCTTATCACAAACATGTAAAACTTCAAAATTTGGATCGAAACAATGATTAAATTGGAATAGGTGGTTAGCATAAATATGAAAATCAAATAAAACTACGTTTTATTTTTATTTAATTAATAAATATGGATTTTCATCAAGTAAACACCAACTCAATTGATTATTAAATTACGTTTAATTGTGCCACATAGATAATTGAATCGTTTTTTAGTGTGTTTATCTAAATTTCTGTCATTACCTAACCGACATCCCAAATAATTAAAATTCTGAACTTGGTCTATAATTACATTATTTATCGCTATTTTTTGTTTTTATTGCATTGAGAACACTCAAAATACTAATAAATAATTTTCGTTGCAGCTTGTGAGTTAGTGATATTGTGGGAGCTTCATTAATGTATGTATTTGTGTGTTGATTGTATTGCAGATGGAGAATTGCATATGCGCAAGAAACAGCGACAGTCGGAGAGACTGAATAATCTAATGAACAAATACAAGATGACTGCCGAGAAAGAGAAGAAACAGCAGCAACAGCAACAACAGCTGAGTAAGAACAACAGCAACAAGCCAGTTAGATTGCCACAGGACAAATACACATTCACGCCAGAAGACTTCAAGTATGAAAACAAGCACTACAAATATATCAAGTACACCAAGTACAATAAGGTAGGTCTCTCATTACTACTAAATCGATAACTAACTCGATTAAGTTGTTAGGCTAAGCTTTACAACCTGTGAGTATGACTTTGTTTTTTTTTAATTCCTTTATAAACTCCTGTCAAATTGTATTCTTATGGTTTCATTTTTCAAATTATTTCCCACCATTTACAATGATTTTTACATGTTTTCTAACGATTACTTGACAGTATATTGTAATAAGAGGTTAGGAAGTGCTTTTTACAGAAGTAAGAATTGTAATAGAAATATTTATAATAATAATAATGTTTTATTTTAGCTGGCAGAGTTAAGGCCATAAGGCCTTCTCTTCCACTCAACCAGCGAATAGTATAATTATACTGTTACGCCTATGGTAGCTATTTTAGGGCATAAAGTACCTTTGAAACATGGATTACTTGTGACTGTAAGATGGCGTGTGATTTACCTACGGATTAGGTTAGCCGAGCGGTATGGCTGATGGCTTTATAGTAGAGGGTATTCGAGACAAATAAATAACTAATTAATTAACCATCTATATTTAAAATTATAAGAACAAAATAATTACAAATAAATAAATTAGCCTAACTTATCCTAATACATATTCATGAGGGGGGAGAAAGAGAGAGGTTAACCTATGGTATGTTGAAACTTCGCCCCATGGCCTGACTTGATCCAACCATATTTCGTTACTAATATTATTTCATAACAATTTAAATTTATTTCCAGTCCTAAGCCCATCTTGATTTTATTATAAAGGCCCCCAAAATCCTATTAAGAATGACATGTGCAGACTCACCAGAGCAGCTACTGCTTCCACTCACTACATCTTTCACTCTGACCGTCCATATATCTCTACTCTTTTATTACTACTCTCTGAAGGCCTAACTGCAATCTCTCTCACCAAGCATAGTAAGTTCATAGGCCCTGTCTGTCTTTTGGGATGTGAAAACCCTGACTCCCTCAGCCTTAGGCTACGTGTCCGAACCTTCCTTTTCTAACGGTATGTTGTTTTGGTAGAGATGTGAATTTAGACCTTTATTGCCAAAGGCAAATCTGATTACCTAGTAATGTTTTCCCCAGTTTCTAAAATAGTTTGACATTCTTTCACATCCTGTGTACCGGAGCTCGGTGGTAGGCAGAGATCTCAGGGTTATGAACTCTTTATAAGCAAAAGAACAACGTATAAATGTACACTCAATTTTAACGAATCCAAGAACTCTTTATTTTTGGAGAAATGCACTTTTGTTAATACAGTTACAAGTTTTATCCAAGAGTGGAGTCGATGAAATACTTAGAGGTCCACGTGCTCAAGTCAGTATTTTTAAAGTCCAAATGCTTAACGGACTATAACTTTAGATTTAACTATTTCTCGGACGAATCTAATATTAACACTGAATCGGAGATCGCGGTCTGCAGGTCTACGATGTTCCAACACTGAACACAGAGTCACTGAGAGTGATAGTGAGTGAGAGTATTTTGATATAAGTTCTCGCTTATAAAGGCGGTGGCTCCTCCTACTTTTCTCGAATTCACTCCTTACAATTGAATATATATTTATGTTTTATAATATTATTTACTAGTATGTATAACATTTCTAAGAACTGGGTAAATTGGTTCTTTGATATTTAATAGAAAAATGTTTATCAGTTTCTTTGTAAACTGTCAATGTTAAGAGATTATCTTTTCTAGAGGTGAATGAATGTCTTTTGTTGTCTGTACTAGGCAGGTAGTAATCCTTTATCGTCATTTCTTGGAATTCCTTAGTAGCGTTAATTGGTTTCTAAGAATTTGTCAATAGATTTTTAATATTTTTAATAGCTAACTAATGTTATCTTTTCTTATTAGTTGTATAGACTGCTAATTGGAATTCTTTTGACAATACCCTTTTTGTGTTCCTATATTATTTGTAAGTTGTGTAGTAGGTAGAGTTCTGACAATACCTCTTTATTTGTCATTTGTATAGCAGGTAGCGTTTTACAGTATTTTATTCTAGACAAATGTAGGTGGAATTTTTACCTGGATATTTTTACTTTTCCACATACATATTTTATAGTGATATTAGTAATATATTCTATTTTCATTTTTTTATAGATTTATTTAATTTTAATAACAATTTAATATATATCGGAACATTTTAGTTTCAGCTCCATGCATATTAGAGTTGTATCTTGGTTTATATGTTTCCTTACATATTAATCGCTACACCTGTTACTGTATGAATAATGATTCCAACTAAACTAATATTTCATATGAAAACTATAATATTAATACTATTTAAAATAATTAATTAAAATATTTAGTCCTGTTTATAACATATACAAAAATTACATACATATTACAATTTTAAGATATTAAAATACAAACTAAACAAAATACAATGATGATGTGATCTAATACTAGCTAATACTAGAAAAAACATAGAATATAATAAAATTAAAATGATATAAAATAAGTAAGTAGCTTCCTAGATGATTATTAATGGAATACTCTATATAGTTGTTATGCAGTTAATGTTTTCATTGTGTCGAACTTAAGATATCTTGATTTGGATATAAATAATGATAGCGATTGACAGTCCCTGACATGACTGGGAAGTGAGTTCCATGCTCTAGTCATAGATATTGTGTAAGATTCAGAGTATAGACATGTCCTGTGCTGTGGTATCAAAAGTAAAGAAGAGTCTTGTGATCTTGTTCGTAAATTGTGATGAACCAATACATTTTGAAAACGTGTTGTTAAATAACTTGGTAAATATATGTAAATACTTTAAAAATATCTTTACAAGGAAACAAACACATGGTATACCATAGCACAAAGCAATTAAGCATCTAAATAAACATTTCTCCAGGGTGATAACAGGAGCTATATATGAGTTCCTCTGTGTTTCTTCAAGGTCGGGCTGAACTTATGATTTTAACCAGTTATATATAAGGAACTATTTAATGTAAATAGTGATTAAACTAATTTTAGATGACGTGATAGAAGGATTTTATTAATTTCCTTTCCCTCAATAGTAAATTATACGCCTTTCACTTGTAACTTGGCAAAGAAACGGCCAAAACCACGACTAAATTTTAATAATGCTTATCGCGGATCTTTCTTCTGTACGTTCTCCTAACCGGAACACTCGCTCCACTCACTTTGACTATCGGGGGCACTTGCCCCTCTTGCTTGAATATTGACTATAGGTTCTTCAGATAGGGCATTTTTTATATTTTTTTTATTAAGAGCCCCACCACCTCCTCCATGGTATCTTTACCTTGTCGTGGTGGAGTGGCTTGCGTGCTTAAATGATCCTAAGAGCTATGCCGGCGGTAGCATTGCTGCCGATAGGGTTACCCATGCCGGACTGGTCGAAGGTGATAAGCCAGACGAAATAAGTACCTTGGTCGAAAGAGTTTTCACCGTAATACAACCGTCAAGAAATGCGGACATGGGTTCTACTGGGGTAAAAGAGCCCCACCACCATCCCCCTGGGTTTCCTCGGGCTTAATGCCCATATCCCCAGGTCTGCTCTTGTCCCTAATTACTCTCTGCTGTTTTTATTATGTTCATTTTCTGGATACAAGTTTCGGGTGTTTGTTCTTAATACAACTTATATACGGTTATGTTTACATATTAATCCTTAACCTAAGTCTGAAGTCTTAAATCTACCACCTAATCTAGTAATATTTACATGGTGTTGTGTTAAAACTAATACTTAATTTACTAACTTACAACTAACTTATTGCTAGATTACATCTAATCCCTTCTTCTTTGTCTGCGGATGTCCTCCTCTTGGCGTTGAGTAAGGACCCATCCGACGAACTTTCTCACTGCTTGATATGGCTGTTTTTCTGTCCAAACCCGTAGAGGAGGCAGCCAGTTCATATCACCGTTTAGTGCAGCCTCACGTAAATCCCTTCGTCTGGCCTCATATTTGATGCATTCGTACAGGACATGTTGTACAGTGTCCAGCTCTGTTCCGAAGCAATCGCAGATTTCAGATAGGGCACTCGCCCTACTTACTTAGATTTTTAACTTAATACTTACTTACTTACTCACTGGCAATATCGAACCCGTAGGTTCATGGCCGCGTGGACATAAGCTCTCCATACATCCCTATCCTGAGCTAATGCTTTCCAATCATTCCCTGTATAATCTACTTCCCTCAAATCATAGTTAATGTTATTCTCCCACCTCATTCTTGGTCTACCAACTGGGCGTTTTCCCTCTGGCTTTCCTACAAGAAGCTTCCATGCAAGCCTTTCATTCCCCATACGTGCAACATGTCCTGCCCATCGCAGTCTACGAGACTTAACTGCTCTTATTATATCTGGCTTCCTATAAAGACCATGTAGTGCATTGTTATGTAGTCTTCTCCATCCACCAGTCTGTTCATCTCTCTTTGGTCCAAAAATTGTCCTAAGTACTTTATTCTCAAATACCCGTAATCTCCTTTCCTCCCTTAAAGTAAGAGTCCATGTTTCGCACCCATATAATATAACTGGTAGAATAATAGTTTTATATATTTTCAGTTTAACGTTTTTTTGAAAGGAGTTGGGACATCAAGAGTCTCTGCAATGCATAATAGCACGCATTTCCAGAATTGAGCCTATGTTTAATTTCTTTGTGCATCTCATTCCTATTTGTGATTATTGTTCCTAGGTATTTTTTTAATAACATTTTATTTTAAATATTTAAGAAAGTCGTGGATTTGACTTATTTTTCCGTCGCCATTAGAATTGTTATACATTTTCATTGGATACAATAAATCTTTTGACACACTTCTATAGGATACATGTGCAATTCGATATATGCCTACTAAATTTAGGGCGTGGCCTTTTACAGGACTGTCTTCATTTCCAAGTTACTCGAGGTCAATACTCTTTCTAGCTGCCTGCTATGTTTTTTGAAGGCTATAAATTTGTTTTCGTTCCTTTTGAAGTTTCTTAAAAGCAATAAACTATTGCTTGCATCTCCCCCTAACAATATCGATGTTCCCCTTCTGAGCTTTAACCTTGAGGATTTGCGTAAAGTCTAAGACCGTAATATAACTGTCTTTAATACCTAGGGACTTCCAAAATACATAACATATGAGCAGACAATAAACTTAACATTTATTCATATTCCTTCAGACACCCTCAAATAACTTAAAACGCCGCTGTCGGCAATGACTTGTTTACTAGAAAATATTACTATATTTTTACAATCACAAGAGCCCTCCAATTATACCGGTACAGTACGTACCTGGTATTTTATACAGTCAGTGTCTTTTTAAAGAAGATTTTGTTTTAAGGTTTCTGTAGAGTTTGACATGGAGGGAAACATGTTAGAGTGTGTTGTCTTGCGATGACCAGATCATGGTCCAAATTTTTAGTAACTAAAATATATTTTTTATTAGTTTACTGTTTAAATTAGATGTAGCTTGCATTCATCATTCCTGTGGAAAGGAAGTTGCAATCTTATACCAAGAATTAGGTTTTGTTTCAATGAAAAAATTGACATTGCAACTTCTGCTTACATCATGAAAAAAAGAACGATCTCAAACTATCAAGTTTTCTACAGTATTCATTTTGAATTGTTACTAAGATTTAAAATTTCCCGCACTAACTCAGTTTGTTTCATCACTCTCCGCTCTATGGCAGCAGTATCTGTCGCTTTCATGATGACGTATGTGATTGAGGTCCATTCCCAACAAAGAACTGTTATTGAATTTCTTGGTGTAAAAGGAGGTGGTGAAATCTCACAGAGTACCAGAGAAGAAAGTGGACAAGTTTCGCGTACATGCCACAAGCGACGCTAGTGTAGAACAACTAACGACATCTAAATTTTTTCGGTTTTTTTCTGATACTAATATGAAATTCAGCACCGTCTGGTGGTAAAATTATGAATTATAATTATATAACACCATCTTGTGAATAATCATGGAATTAAACTTTTATAGGAATAAATAACATATTAATTAATCTTAAATTATGGAATTATTTGTACCCAGCCTCACAGACCTAAAGATTTTCTTTAATTGTAACAGAAGGGAAGAATGGAAATAAATAAAATATGTTCATTTATTTTGATTTATTAAAATTTAAAAACGTGCATTACAAGCTCTTTTAATAAATATTTACAATTGACCTACCCCCTTATTCTCACATACATATTTTATAAAATATTTATTGAAGAACATTAGCCATGTCGTACATCTGAAATCCATTATAAAGTCACATTTTTAAAATGTTTATTAGAAATGGCTGTACATTAACATCACTCTTCCTAACCTAACAAATCTTAGAATTTTATCACTTCTAGTAGGTTTATCTTTGAAAATAGATTCACATTAAAAACGTAAACAAGCTTGAATTTACTTACAAATTAGAGTAAAATAAAATCTAAGTAATGATTTTAACTTTCGATAGTATATAATTTTTACAGTACCGTCTACATAGAACGAAAGGGTTAACAGTAAAAATTTTAAATTTATAAAATGGCTAATATCCCATAATCCCGAGTGAACACGCCGTATGCCTTGCATTTGTTGTATTTAGTTACATATTCTGTTACTACGAAACAGCGCTACCATTGTAGTTTGCTCATTGTAGTTCATCGTAAACGACCGAAATTTTTTAGATGTCACTGTACTCAGACGAGGTTATGCAAACTAACGGGATACTACAAGGAGACCCAATCAGCCCGCTACTATTTAACATAATGACGGCTGACATTGGGGAAAGCAACAAACGGGACCACGCTGGTAATGTATGCGGACGACATGGCCATTGGAGCACGAAACAAAGAAGAATTGCAAAAAGGCATAGATGGGATACAACGATGGGCTATGGAAAATGAGTTCAAGATAAACAGCAACAAGACCGTACAAATGGTTTTCAAGAAAGGAGGAAGAACAGCGGCAAGTGATAATCTAAAACTAGGAGAAGAACCGATAAGAATGGTCAACAAATTCAGATATTTAGGCATAACACTGCAGCCAACAACAAAGTCTTTCAGCGCACATGTGCAGGAGAGAGCAGCAGCAGCTATAAGAGCTATGTGCAGTATCAAAGACATCACATCGTTAAAATTAGTCACAGCCATGAAATTATTCGTATCAATGATCGATCACCCCGATCGTCACCTACGGGATAGAACTGATATGGGAGAAACTATCGACCAGCGATTTGGAGAGGTTAGAAAAAGTAAAACCAAGATTCAAAAGGCATTAGGTGCAAGCAAATACACACCAAATAGAATGGCCTATATGCTAGCCAGAGAAACCTTCTTCCTAGAGGACCTGAGGCAAAGGATACTACTGCCAGCAACGGAGCCATATAAGAAAGTCATCGAAAAAAAGAAACAGAGAGAAAGAGATCGACGAAGATTTCTACGCCTCAGATGCCATGGTAAACAGAGAGTGAACTGGAAGTAACCAACCACAAAGGCACAGAATCATAGGTTTAGCAACACACGGATATCATCACAAAATGTGCAAAAATACAAAATTCCACCAACCGAGTGATTCGTGTGAATGGAAGATATGCGACCAAAAGTGTGAGCGATACCATTACAAACAATGCAGAATATGGACAGGATCACTGAACGAACTCATAAAAGACAAATCATAAACTTATAACTTAATGCTCTTTCGAGTGCCTCTTACCAACTTATTTATATTTGTACTCAGTTTTCCCTCTATTTGAAGTTTCTTCGAAGTTACTCTATGGTGAAATCTATTCACAACTGTTTACAGAGCCTATGATATCTGTTACTCATTGAACGAAGAGTGTGTCATCATCAGACACAGGGGAAGGGAAACCTTCTGATTCCCTGCGCTCTGATATAACAGCTGTGATCCCTGTAATAAACTCTCTCAGAATGAAACGATCGATCCAAAATAATGTGTTAAGATTTCAAGAAACTATTCCGACAAGTACGTCACCGCAAAGGCAACACCAGACCAAGACAAGTCTGTATTGCGGTGAGGACGTCACAAAACTTCAATGGATTTATTTTTATCCTCTATCCTACAGATGTCCACCGCTGTGGTCTCGAGGTAGCGTGCTGCCTTGTCACGCAGCGATCCCCGGTCGTGACAGTTTTTCTGGGTGAGGTTTTTATCGGAGTTTTTCCTCAGCTGTAAGACAAATGTCAGGAAAACTTTAAGGCCCAAACGGTCCTCGAAATCATCACCATCATCATCCTTATCATTATCATCATCATCCTTCACCGGTCTGGAAAGCAACGGGAAGCTACCACACCTACAATATTCTAGTAAAGCTGCAAGCATAGCATGAAACTGCTATGATTGCAGTGAAGGACCTGCCCTCGGGCAGAATTACTATGGATGGACCCTACAGATCGGGTCTATTCTGACTGAATTATTTTCTGATCTATGAATGATGCAGAGATACTATAATACAGCCCAAGAAAAAAAAATCGGAAGTGCAGTATTCCCCCAGTTATATTATATGGATGCGAAACATGGACTCTTATTTTAAAGGAGGAAAGGTGTTTACGAGTATTTGAGAATAAAGTTCTTAGGAAACTGTTTGGGCCAAAAAGAGATGAACAAACAGGTGAATGGAGAAAACTATATAATAGTTAGCTACACAATATGTATAGGAGACCAGATATAATAAGAACAGTTAAGTCTCGTAGACTGCGAAGCACAGGACATGTTGCACGTGTGGGGGTTGAAAGAGGTGCATGGAAGCTTCTTATAGGAAAACCAGAGAAAAAACGCCCAGTTGGTAGACCAAGAATGATTTGAGGGAAGTAGATTATACAGGGGATGATTGGAAGGCATTCGCTCAGGATTGAGATGCTTGGAGAGCTTATGCCCGCGCGGCCATGAACCTACGGGTTCGATTAAGCCAGTGAGTTAGTGGTTAGTTAGTGGAGTTACAACGAATATTGAGTATTTTGATGCCGAATCAAAATGTGCTTGCCCCCCCCCCCCGCAAACGTATATAGAGAAATGTTTCTTTATAAATTTCAGTTTTATTGTTTATTAGCGTTTTAGTGAATCCAGGAATAAGAATGGATAATAAAGTGTGCATAAATAATCTTCTATTTGCTGACGATGTAATCATAACACAGAAAAATGAAGACGACTTACAGAAATCAATGCATGCATTAAATGAAATATGTAAATTATACGATCTAAAGATTTCTGTAAGGAAAACGAAGACCATGGCTTTTAGAGGAAGAGATCCAGTGAGATCTAAAATTATTTTAGAAAATCAAAGTATAGAACAGGTGTCTAGTTTTAAATATTTGGGCTGTGATGTTGGCTACAATGTGGAAAGAGATAAAACTCCTGGCGCGACAGGCCTACAAGGCCCTTAGCCTACCAGCCGGCTGCTGGCCTCACATCCACATGTGTGAATCACAGAGGTAGATGATCAGCAGCCAGTGTAGGGGTGACATGTGGTTAGCATGTCGAGTCCCCCAGCCGTTATAGCTGGTTTCCTCAACCTGGAGCCGCTACTTATTGTAGCTACCCAATTGCCTCACGATGCTGGGTGGGCACCGGTCCCATACTGGCCGAAATACCATGAGAAAATTTCTTCCCCCATGGAGACTCGAACCAGCGCAAGTCCCGTAGCTCTGCGCCAAGGCTTCCTACCTTAACCGCTCGGCTACGGCGCGGGACTGTGGAAAGAGATATTGACTCCAAAATAAATAAATTTCAGACGGTGTGTGGAACAATACAGAGAACATTCAAAAATAAAATTAGAAAAGAAACCAAGATAAAAATGTATAATGTTATGGCGGTTCCCACAATATTGTATGGATGTGAAACTTGGGCTCCAGTGAAAAAACAGTAGGATAGAATACAGACGGTGGAGATGAGGTTCCTAAGACAAGTAAAAGGATGTACAAGACTTGATAGAATAAGAAATGACGATATGAGAGAAGAATTGAAAGTACAGCCTTTATTGGATAAGGTCACGAATTACAGACAGAAATGGATTGATCATATGGATGGAATGAGTAAGGAGAGATGTCCATTGTTAGCAAGAAATTATCAAGCAAGAGAGAGACGTGATGTTGGAAGACCTAGAAGACGTTGGGCCGATGCATTATGAAGTCGGAATGATGATGATGATGATGATGATTGTTTATTAGCGTGTAGTAGGCTATTATATTGTATCAAATTGAATAATCGGCCGCGGTGGACTAGTGGTTATGCTCCTTGCCTCTGGTCCCGAGGGTCGCGGGTTCAAACCCGGCCGGGCTGGATGGATTTTTTAGGATGGAAAAATCCAAGAAGCAAGTCCTCCGGGAGGGACTTTAAGCCGTGCTTCCCGAGTCTGAAGATTTTCAGGCTCGTAAAAGATCCTTAAGCCTGAATGAAAAGGCCTCTAAGCTAAATTTACCGAATGTTCCCGTCCTAGTACTACATTGGTTTCCTAGATGTCAGTATGAGGCAGAACGCTGACCATGGACCACTCAAATGACATCTATACGAAAATAAGTATAACTACTTTATTCAAGTCATTATCATTTACATCTGCAGGAGTAGTAATTCATTGTATAGGGAATCTTACCTCTCAGATAAACTAGTATGGTTCAAATTCTTCGCTGTAGGGGGAGAGCGCCTAAATCTCTGTTAAGGGAAACATGGGCTTATATGATATATTATGATCAAATTGAATATAAAGTTAGTATTTTCTGATTTTGTTGAAGTGAAGTACGAATTACGCTGGTCTAGTGGTATGTTTCTTGCCTCTAGTCCCGACATTCGTGGGTTCAAACCAGAATCTATTAATTTTTCTTAGGATGGAAAAATCCAAGAAAAAACTTAAAGCATTGGATCCCAATTCTGAAGATTTTTCAAGCTCGTAAAAGAACATTAAACCCGTAAAAGAGGTCTCTAAGCAAAATTTGCCGACCTTCATAATCCTAGTAATATCTCTTACGTGCCTACATACTAGTCGTTGAGTCGATTTGCTGACCACATACACTCATTGACACTTGTAGGGAAATAAGCGTAATTGAGTACCAGTCCAAGGTGGCACAATACATTCCTTATTATTTGCAGACGATCAAGTGTTGATAGCTTGAGTCGTGAGGATGTGAAATACATGATGAGAAAACTTCTTAATGCTTTTGAAATAGGAGTATTAAGAGTAAACATGGAAAAAAACTGAATATCTTGTAGTAGGAGGAAATGGACGAGATATATCCCTATCCCAAGGAATTATTAGAGCTGTTAAAAAATTTAAATATTTGGGATCACTTATTGATGAATCAGGGAGTTGTAAAGCTGAGATAGATAGCAGGTTAGTACAAGCACGAAGAGCCATAAAAATGTTGAATGGAGTACTGTGGAGTAGGACCATGTCAAACCACACGAAGAAGAGGATTTTCAAGTCTGTTGTGGAAAGCATAATGACTTATGGTGCTGAGGGATGGACTTTGGTAACTAAGATCTTGGCAGTAGAGATGGATGGAATAAGACGCAGTGCCAGGGTGTCCAGGTTGGAAAGAAGAAGAAATGAAGAAGTGAGGCAGATTATGGATATGGAGGAGACAGTGGTGGAAAGGATCGAAAGACGAGCTCTTCAGTGGTATGGCCATGTCAGCAGAATGGAGGATGATAGGTGGCCCAAAACTCTTTTGGAATGGTCACCTTCTGGTAGAAGGAAACGGGGCAGGCCAAGAACAACTTGGAGAGGAGAGATCCATAGATTGATGAATGACCGAGGTCTGAAGGAGGATGAATGGCGTGATCGGCAAGAATGGCGAATGGGAATACAGGGTAACCGCTGAAAAGTGGAGAGGCCCTCAAAAGTAAAAAAAGTAGGAATTAGCTTGCTCTAGGAACTCCTTACAAAGTGAAGGCCATGGCTAGACTCAAAAGTTCGTAATGTAATAAATATGCATTGTGAGTTCCTCACGGCGTTGTTTCCTAACTGCCATAATGATTTTCTGATGAATTTCTACTTGGCCTTTCGGAAGTCAGTTTCATCTTCAGCAGGTTTTTAGGCTATTGCTGAGAATAGAATCTGTTTCTGAAAGACCTTCATCATTAAAAATATAAACAAGTTGAGGACGGCGATATCTCAAAGATATTAATTTTTTATCAAATTTATACTGTGATTACACTGAGCAACAAAAATCAACTTTTTTTTTTGTCTCAGATAGAAAAATATGTGATTCTGATAGTATTTTTTCTCCTGAATTTAAATATGATATCGGGTTTTCTCCATCACGCAAGGTTTCCGAGAGACAGGAATTTATAATTTCAAACATTTTAATATTTTCTACATTCGTAACTACACAATATTCGAACATTCGGACTCACCTAGAAAGTAAGAAATGATGATTTTCTGCTATATTTCGCCTATAGAGCATCCCTCTTGATGATCCAACAATAATCGGCCAGCATATTAGGATTCCATTTGCCTTGATATATCTTTTCCATAGCTGAAATCTCCTGATGAAAGTGTTCACCGTGCTCATCGCTCACTGCGCCCAGATAATAAATGGACGAAGAAACGTTTATTAAAATAATAATTATTTAAATCCATTAATTGAAATTGAAATAAGAAAAACTGTGGGTGATGGAGACATTCCGAATACATATTTGGAAACACGATAAAAAAAGCTGCATTAAGTACAACTATTGGTAACCCATCCAATTTTATAATATATTTTATCAATATGTAAACATGTACTGTATAATAGAGAATACGGTAGTGATATAGAGAGTGTAAAATAGCATGTTCATAAAATCTAGCTTACATAACGCGTGATATTTAGAGGAGTGAACCATCTGGGACAAGACAATTACGGAGATGGACTAAGAAATACCATTGTGGACTAGAAACTGCTCACAGAGTACAAATGTATGCAATAATTACAGTATCCAACATTGTTATTAATTATCCAAAACCTGACAAGATATCTCGTAGGAGATGTTTTGTTTGTTGTGAATTATGGATAAGGAGGTTTCATCCTCCGAGAACCTCTCGAAATATTGTAGTAACCGTGAGAGGCTCAATTCTGGAAGTGCGTACTATTATGCATTACGGAGACTCTTGATGTCACAACTCGTTTCAAAAAACGTTAAACTAAAAATATATAAAACTATGATTCTACCAGTTATATTATATGGATACGAAACGTGGACTACTTTAAGTGAGAAAAGGAGATTACAAGTATTTGAGAATAAAGTTCTTAGGACAATTTTTGGACGAAAGAGAGATGAACAGACAGGTGAATGGAGAAGACTATATAACAGTGAACTACATGGTCTTTGTAGGAAGCCAGATATATTAAGAACACTTAAGTCTCGTAGACTGCGATGGGCAGGACATGTTGCACGAATGAGGAATGGAAGACTTGCATGGAAGCTTCTTGTAGGAAAACAGAGGGAAAACGCCCAGTTGGTAGACCAAGAATGATGTGGGAGAATAACATTAACTATGATTTGAGGGAAGTAGATTACACAGAGAATTATTGCAAAACATTAGCTCAGGATAGGGATGCATCTTCTTCTTCTTCTTCTTCTTCTTCTTCACGGTTTAGGCTTATTTACTAGCCTGTTCCGGCTCCAAATTGCTGCTGTTTCCATCTTTTCTTTGGTCTTCCCAGACTTCTTCCTCGTGGTGAATAGATGTATGCTGCTTTTGGTATTCTATTCTCAATCATCCTTGTCAAGTGTTCTTTCCCCTACTTTTAGTTGTTGTCTTACTTCTGTATTGTGTTTTTGTCTGTTCTTTGATATCCTGCTATTGGTCTGAGGAATCTCGTTTCAGCAGCTTGTATTCTGGCTGATTGTTGTGTTGTCACTGTCCATGTTTCGGGATGTACATAAGTAATAATAGAGCACTGCCATTGTCTTGTATAATTTCATCTTATAGACCGTTTTTTCGGCTTTCTTTTTCAAAGTTCTTTTTAATTTTCCCGTACCTATAATCTAAACTTATTTCGTTTGTTATTGATGATCATCGTTTCTGCTGTGTATGATATTTCGCAACCTACGGCGAAAAGTTATATCTTACCATGCCTTATATTGGTTTATTACTCTAACCTCTTTTATCGGCAATCACTGGCATGCGCGCCCTTGAACGGACATTTTTCCTTCCTTCCTGCATGATATCTTCCATGTTGTATTTTTTTGATATTTCATTTAGTTTACATAGCATTCTTTATAGTTCGTCCTCTGTTTTTTTGCTATTAAAATCTGGTCATCTGCAAAGGCTACTGTTTTTATTACTATATTTATTACTATAATTCCCCCAGTCGTCATTTGCTTCCATGATCTTATCATGTTGTCGAAATAAATATTAAAAAGAGTGGTTGATAGTGGACAACCTTGTCTAACTCCTCCTGTTATATGTATTGGTTCCCTTTCATTTATTTTTATTTTTGTTTTCTCATACTTACTCTTACTTACTCACTGGCACTATCGAACCCGTAGGTTCATGGCCGCGCGGACATAAGGTCTCCATACATCCCTATCCTGAGCTAATGTTTTCCAGTCATTCCCTGTATAATCTACTTCCCTCAAATCATAGTTAATGTTATTCTCCCACTTCATTCTTGGTCTACCAACTGGGCGTTTTTCCTCTGGCTCTCCTACAGGAAGCTTCCATGCAAGTCTTTCATTCCCCATACGTGCAACATGTCCTGCCCATCGCAGTCTACGAGACTTAACTGCTCTTATTATATCTGGCTTCCTATAAAGACCATATAGTTCATTATTAAGTAGTCCTCTCCATTCACCTGTTTGTTCATCTCTCTTTGGTCCAAAAATTTTCCTAGGTACTTTATTCTGAAATACTTGTAATCTCCTTTCCTCCCTTAAAGTAAGAGTCCATGTTTCGCACCCATATAATATAACTGGTAGAATAATAGTTTTATATATTTTCAGTTTAACGTTTTTTGAAAGGAGTTGGGACATCAAGAGTCTCTGCAATGCATAATAGCACGCATTTCCAGAACTGAGCCTATGTTTAATTTGCTTGTGCATCTCATTCCTATTTGTGATTATTGTTCCTAGGTATTTGAATTCAGCCACTTCCTCAAAATTTCCCTCATTTGTCATTAGCTGTCCATTTCCATTATATAATGTATTTATACGTGTGACCATATATTTAGTTTTATTGATATTTACTTCCAGTTCTAATTTCTTAGTGTTACTCTTTCTCATACATTTTCTTAATTACTGCTATCAAGTGTAGATATTTGTTATTTCGGTTAACTGACTTTTGCTGCACCCTGTATTTTTCCAATAGTAAATGTTATAATAAGGTAATTATTTGTATTTCATTATATTTTCTGATGCATGTGTTATATTACATAAAGCCCTGAGGTTGTGTCAGAACAAGTGATGAGCTGTGTGCGTGCGCGCGCGCTTTATTTAATTAATGCATGTGTGATGTTCCAGCCTCGTCGAGAGTTTCCTATATATAATTAACTGTTGGAATCGATATACTAATACTATACTCGAGTACGTGAATTCAATTACTACGGACTTGCGCTGCACAAAGAAACTACTTACTTCTCTTTGCCAAGTCTCTATAATTACAGTTACATCATTAAAAAGCATGTTGGTATAATGTGAAAATGTAACGAAATCCAGAATTTAGCTCCGGAAGGTTTCTATTTAAAATGTACGGGGTGAATCATAAATATGGCTATACGTTTGATCGCGTTGTGTGATGAAAATATTACCAATACAGGAAATATGAAATTACCGTTGGAAAGGCAATTATTCAAATTACAACAATGGAATAAAACAAAACTGTATAGAATTTACGTCATTAGTCAAAATGGCATTGAATATGCAACACCAAATTGAAATATCTGCATGGGCAATAACGTATGCTAATGATCGTGAGGCCGCAAGACGTGAGTTTAACGTAGCATTGCAGCCGTCGACTGTGGGGAAGTGGAGAAAACGACTGCTGGAAACGGGAAGGATGCAGAAAAGCAAACCTGCTGGAAGGCCTGGCATTAGCACGGATGCAGAAACAACGAAGAGAATTGTGGAGGCGTTCGACACTAGCCCACAAAAATCACCCGCCAAGCTGAACGTGAACAGTGATTTGTTTTGTTTTATTCTATTGTAATTTGAAGGATTCCCTTTCCAATTATAACAACATATTTCCTTTAATAATAATATTTTCGTCACAAAATGCGATCAAACGTGTAGCCATATTTCTGAATCACTCTGTAGTAATCACAATAGAAAATCTGAAAATCTACAAGTTGATGATATACAAATTAACACAGTAGAATAATTTAAATACTTAGGTACCAAAGTAAATGGACATAATACATTAGAAGAGGAAATTAAAGAAAGATTGGTAAATGGGAATAAAGCTTATTTTGTAAATAGAACCTTATTTAAAAGCTAATTAATATCAAAAACTGCAAAAATAAGGTTATACAAAACACTCATTAGACCAGTAGTTACGTATGCTTGTGAAACTTGGGTCCTAAAAGAAACAATAAAACAGAAATTACTAATTTTTGAAAGAAAAATTTAAGAAGAATATTTGGACCAAATAGAGGAACTGATAACTGTTGGAGAATAAAAAAAAAAAACGAACTAAACAAATTAATCAAAAATCAGAACATAGTAAACCATATAAGATCTCTCAGAATTGGTTGGCTTGGACATTTGATAAGAATGGATGATCAGAGACTGGTCAAAAAACTCTACAAATGGAAACCTATAGGGGGCAGAGCTGTAGGAAGGCCGAAGATCAGATGGGAGGATGACACAATGAACGATCTAAGGAAAATGAAAGTGACTAATTGGAATATGGCAAGAGACAGATTGGCATGGAGGAGGATTGTTGAGAAGGCCAAAACTTTCACTTTTGAAATTGTCGCGCCTTAAGATGATGAGATTTCTAACTGTAGATGAAGTCAATAAGTGGTATTCTACTTTTTTCCCCGCGTACCTCTATAGACACTTTTTCGCTTACCCCTTAAATTGACAACATGTCCTATAAGATACATATGGTATAATTGATTTAATTAATAGTTTCAAGCCAAACACAGTACAGTAACACACACGAACTAGAATTTATAAAACACTGGTCAGACCCATAGGCCTATCATGTTACGGCAGTGAGGCCTGAACAATTCGCAGTGTAGATAAACAAAGACTAACTGCGGCAGAAATGAATTTAATGAGACATACTGCAGGCTACTCAAGAACAGACCATAGAAGGAATTCTGAGATTCTCAAAGAATTACAAACAGAATCAGTCATGGAATATGTACAAAAATACAGAAACAACTGGAAATCTCACGTAAGAATGAGCAGAACAAGAATACCACGTCAAATCTTAAATTACCAGCCACCAGGCAAGAGATCTTTGGGCAGACCTTCAAACGTTGGATTGTGGCCGTAACAGATCACTAGGTCTATCACATGAAAGGAAGAAGAAGAATTAATTGAAGGGCTTAGGTCAATAACATGATAAGCCACATATTGTTCTTTCTGATATATAAAAATTTTAATGTTTCAAAAAATTATACGTACAAATATTATCAAAATGCTTATCTTCAGCACGTATTACGAATGAATGAACAGCGCATACCAAGAAGAATGTATAATTATAAACCAAAAGGGAGAAGAACGTTGGGAAGACCATTGAAGAGATGGAAGGACCAATTCGACCTATAATGAGATCGGAACAGGCCATTGGGCTTAATCCTTGTTGTTGATGATGACGATGATGATGATGATGATGATGATTAATTGCTTCCATAATGACATGGTGCATTACTCAAGAAACTTGAATCATATAATGAACCGCTATGGAAATCTTAGATCAAGATTCTTGAGTCCACCGCTATGGTCCTTCTTCTGCCAAAAATACAAGTTTGGGTTTTTTTTCCCCCGACTGTGATCTACAACTGGAACTGATCTGTCCGACGGCGCTGAGATCGACCTAAGTATCTGTTTCCTGCAGGATTATAATTTAATTACACTGGTCAACATGATTTTTATCTGAGTACCAATAGTTGTACTTAATGCAGTTTTTTATCGTGTTTTCAAATATGTATTCGGAATTTCTCCATCACACACAGTTTTTTTTATTTCAATTTCAATTAATAGATTTAAATAATTATTTTTTAATAAACGTTTTTTCGCCCATTTGTCCATTGTAAAATAAAACCAAATGAGCTAACTCGGGATATTTCAGCTATGGAAAAGAGATATTAAGGCAAATGGAATCCTAATATGCTGGCCGATTATTGTTGGACCATCAAGAGGGATGCTCCACAGGCGAAATATAGCAGAAAATTGTTATTTCTTACTTTCTAAGTAAGTCCGAATGTTCTAATATTGTGTAGTTACGAATGTAGAAAATATTAAACTGTTTGAAATTATAAATTCCTGTCTCTCGGAAACCTTGCGTGATGGAGAAAACCCGATATCATATTTGAATTCAGGAGAAAAAATACTATCACAATCACATGCTTTTATTTCTGAGACAAATAGCAAATTAAACACTTACCTAGCTTATTAGGGTAATAGCTACATTCCTCGACGCCACAGACTGGCGTGAAGCGAGTGTACGCAGGATGACACGGCATTAGTTTGAAAATCATCTACAAACGAAGAAGGTAAGTGTTCTACTATGTCGGATAGTACGCATAAAAATCCTTAGATGGAATAAAGCGTAGATTTTAAAATGTCTATAAATAATAAATAGATAAACTGATTACACAACATACCTTAGAAGGTGCATGAAGTAGTAAGTTAAGGTTCTATACAATCGACAAGAGATGGCAGCCGGGTTGCGAGCTTTTACCCCCAGAACAAGCGCCTTATATTCATTTCCGTTAGCAACTGAGTCGATTCTGTCATAAAGTTTAGGCAATCGAAAATATTCCCTGTTACCTGCCTTGTAGCCTATTACTAGACACCGGATGTTAGGGAAAATGCCTACAGTTATTTATTATAGATATTGTAAAAGTGACTTCATATCAGTTCATACCGACGACCCTAGAGTTGTTGTCCATGAAGTTAATTTTGCCTATAAATGCCTATCTCAGCTTACAATGCCTATTTGCCATTTTTTCTCGAAATTAACTTAGCATTTCAATGAAATTAATTGAAATGGACAAACTACATGGCACATATGGCATAGAAAACTTTAAGTGACTAGCAATATTATTTTTGATGTTAGTAACACTGAATTCAGTCTGTAGTCTTCGTTCACAGACGGGTGTTTCAAAAGACAAAGCGGTGCGACAAATGCATGTGGCTTTTTTTTTTTTTTCAATCTTTAGAACAGTTATTTTACTATGTCATAAGAACGGACAACAGTAAACATTAAAACAAACTGACCAATTTCGTGAAAGGATTTGGTGCGGAAATACTCTGAAGTGACGATTCAATATTGTTTTGAAAAGTGTGTAAAATTTCAGTGATTTGCGCGAAGGAGTGCCATGTTTCGCAGCACATAGCCTACACACTGCAAAACATACGTATGCTCTTTGTAAAAAAGGCAAAACAAGTTCCAACATTATCTCTGATATCTTCGTATAATATGTTAATATTCGTTACGTAAGGCTGCAAACATTTATGTTGTAGTCTATTTTTAAGAGCCTATTTTGAATTTTTAGTGCCTATGAGCTTCGGAAGACTGCAGGATACACACTACTAGATTAGATCACAAAAAAAATGAAGACATCTTAGAAGAATTACACATGGAACCTTTAAAGTAAAGTAAAATGTTCCCACTACAGGCCTCAGGAGGCCCTTGAGGTAGTGGGAGGTTAAGGCTCCCACTTTTTCTAGACAATCGGCACTTTATGTCAGCCCTGCGTGACGGCCGCCTTTACCCCCAGAACAAGCGTCTGGTACTCATTTCCGTTAGAGGCTGAGTCGACCCCATGGCCATGGTGCCGCCAGAAGGTTTGGGTCAGTTTATAAATCCTGACCCCAACGGGACTTGAACCTTCGACCTTCCGGTTTGTAGCGCAGTGCCTTAACCACTACACTACGGCGTGCCCCACAAATGGAACCTTTAGAAAACAAAATTTCTGATTATAAGTCAAGTTGGATGCAACATGTTCATCGAATGGAAGATCACAGAATACTCAAACAAATTTTAAGATATCAACCTGCAGGAAGAAGAAGACCAGGACGTCCACTCAAAAGACTTTTGGATGGTGTTTCTCTTGAGGCCGAAACAGGTCAACAAATGGCCTAAATTCGTGAATGTACTATGATGATGATGATGATTAATGATTTTTAGTGCCTTTTTGCCCTGCCTATTTTGAATGTTTTAAGTGCCTAATATCCGGACTCTACCTATTACTTTAAGAAACTATGCTACGGTGTGTCCCATCTTCAATGATGAGAAAGTTTCTGAATCACTCTGTATATTACAATATTAAAAAAAATATTGAAAGTTTGAGTTCTTAGCATTAAATGCAGTAACCAAATTTTATTTCATTTGTCAATTTAAAAACATAATTATCCACAAAATAGAAATAAAATTAGTTACTTTCTCTATTCATGCATTTGGAATGAAACAAAGCCGATGTTTAAAATTGAACGTGACGTGATTGGCAGCTGCAGTGGGACAATAGCAGGATTGTAATTGCTCACATATCGCTATTTTTACTGGCATTTAACATCATCAGACCATTAATTGGCTACTGTAAAATTTAGATACCGTTTAAATTGTGCTGATATTTTTAGGACAATTATTTTTTCCGCTAGTTTTCTGCTCATTTCCTGACGGGAATGCAATCAACGCCGTCATTCTACCAAAATTCCGTCAGTCCGATGTTCCGATTCAGATGAAAACATTCACTGGATTCCAATAAATTAAAAATAAAATTTTAAAGTTAACATAGGGGCATCTTCATGATCCATTTTAGCCACTTCCAAAGGAATATAGGTTACCTTTTGAATTTCTTGTCATGAAACGATTTTTTTTTTTTTTTTTTTTTACCCTCAGGGGTCCTCATCTAGGGGATATGTGGATGGCGACCACAAGGTGCCCAAGCTGTGCAAAACATTTCTTCCACTTACTTGTGTTTTGCACTCTTTTAACTTTACTATCTAACCTCTCTTGGTTAACTCTTGTTTTTTTCGACCCCCGACGCTATTAGGGCATCCGAGGGCTAGGGAGTCTTTTCCTTTCTTCCATTTCTTCTTTACTTTATTTTCTTTTCTTCTCCATAAAAGCCTGACCAGAGGCTATAAGATGGCAGCCCCATCACTGGTCTTGCCTTCCTTTGGCCAGCAACCAATCGAAGGGACTATTATTATGCTTTCAAGTCTTATATGAGAATTTCCCTCGAACGTTGGAGGGAAAATTTTCTATAGGATCGTAACAGGCCTTGGCCTAATACTTGGAAGGAAGAAGAAGAAGAATTTTTTTTACATATCTTCATCGACTCTACGTAGCAGACACTGAAAAGCTAGCTGTCCCAATTATTATTTTTTTTCGAAACCAAACTCGGTATATAGAAATAAACTTATAAAATTAAGTCCGATTCGTTAACCAGAAACATAGGGCAATTAGAAGTGGGGTTTCACCTGAAGCGAAAATTTAAAAAATCGCTCTAGCGGCTGAAATTATCAGTTTTTTTGCAACGAAACTTGTTAACTATATAAATATCATTTAAATAATACTAGAAACATATTATTTAAAAATTAGCGTAATTCGACTATTAGGAGTGAGGATTTACCTAAAATGTTTTATTAAAAAATCGCTGTAGCAACCGCCACGTTTGTTTTCTCGCAACGAAATTGTACACATCCGATTTAATGAAAAATTCCTTAAATTAACGAAATCGGCCCATAAATTCGACGTTGACTTTGAAAAGAAAGCCATATATGAGCCAACAATTGACTATTACAAAGATAAATACCAACTAGATAGTATAACTGTCACAGGATTGATGATCGGGGCAAGAGGTACTATACCAGGATTTTTAGCCAAATTTTGGAATTCCTTAGATTTGGACAGGGTGAATCTTTCTAAAATTGCCATCGCTGCCATTAGAGGATCAATTTCAATTTTAAGAAATCATACACTGCTCAAAACAATTAGAGGAACACTATGAAATATGCAAATATTTTTTCATTGGATAAAGGTACAAACATGAAATTAATAAAGTACACTATTTGTGGTTATTTATTTATTTTTAATTGCTCATGTCAGTAAAAACAAATGAATAACGCTGACAATTAACTTTTCAAATAATTCCGCTATGTAAGCAATTCAATCTTGTGCTTAATAAAATAAATCTCTATATTTGTTATTTGAGGTAATGTCTCTGTATTTAGGCTATGGATCTTTAAAATTTGTATCCAATGATAAAATTAATAATTCAATTTACATATTGTCCAACTTTCAGCATCACAGCTTTAAAAAACAATTACTTATTCAATTTATTACAAGTGTTCCTCTAATTGTTTTGAGCAGTGTTTACAAAATTTCTACTTTATAGTATGTATACTTCAATTAGGCCTACAATTTGAATTTTTTAATGTATTTACAAAATGTATTTCATAAATTCCAAAAATTAATTGTCTGTATCACTTTGTCCTTGAGGCAATCCTCTAATGAGGAAAGTTGTATATAATAAAATAAGCGTATATGGTTCCATATGTTCCTTACATAGATATAGCCTATTGAGCCTGCCTTGCTAAAATTTTGCACCCTGTATAGTGAATGTGAAAGCAGGATGTGTGTACTTTGGAATATGGACACTTAAGTTAAAATTGATAATTTATTAAGACGATGAAACTGTGCGAATCGCCAGTGAGTGCTGTCCCCCGGGATCTCAAGTGGGGGGGGGGAGCAGGGAGCAGCTTCAGGTATCACATCTAGGAAAGAAATACGGATCCCTCGTGGCGCTCGCGAGGCACGAAGTGGGCAAAAAAGAACAAAAAAAAGAATTCGCAGGAAAACTGAAAGAACAGAGAGAGTGGAATGGGAGACGAGAATAAACAAACAAGAAAAAAATTAACTGAGAAAGAAAATAAATAACACGGGAATGAAATATTGAATGAACTGTAAGCCCCCCGGTAGAGAGAAATGTTGTTTAAAGAGGTGAGCCTTTTATAAATATTTTGGTTAAGTTTCATTTTATCAGAGATGCGCACTGCAAATACGTTGGCATATTGATTTTCAGATATTGTGTTTTCCAAATAAACTTTCTGCAGTATAGGATTACAAAAATACTGTATGAATATCTATACATTCACACATATTATTATTATTATTATTATTATTATTATTATTATTATTATTATTATTATTATTATTATTATTATTATTTCTTCCATAGTATTTCTGCCCGAAGGCAAGTCCTTCAATGCAATCACAGCATTTTCATGCTATGCTTGCAGCTTTACTAGGGAATTGTAGGTGTGGTAGCTTCCCGTTGCTTTCCACACCGGTGAAGAAAGGTGATGATAAGGATGATGATGATGATGGCCATATGATTTCGGAGACCGTTTGGGTCTTAAAGTTTTCTTGAAATTTGTCTTACAGGTGAGGAAAAACCCCGATAATAACCTCACCCAGAAAAACTGCGCCGACCGGGGATCGAGCCCGGGCCCTCTGCGTGACAAGACACCTCGAGACCACAGCGGTAGACTATTATTATTATTATTATTATTATTATTATTATTATTATTATTAAATTTTTAAATAAGAACAGTTAGGACTCGTAGACTGCGATATGCAGGACATTTGGCACGAATAGGAAATGAAAGAGGGGCATGGAAGCTTCTTGTAGGAAGACCAGAGGGAAAACGCCCAGTTGGTAGACCAAGAATGAGGTGGGAGAATAACATTAACTATGATTTGAGGGAAGTAGATTATACAGGGGATGATTGGAAAACATTAGCTCAGGATAGGGATGCGTGGAGAGCTTACGTCTGCGCGGTCATGAACCTATGGGTTGGATAGTACCAGTTAGTTTATTATTAATTTTATTATTATTATTATTATTATTATTATTATTATTATTATTATTATTATTATTATTATTTATTATTATTATATATCCAGATGATCAGGCTCTTTTCGGCAATAATGAAGATGAATTACAATATTCCACTCATCATCTTAATATAATAGCCCAACGATTTAACATGGAAATATCAACAACAAAATCTAAAGTTATGGCCTTTCAAGGGAAATTCCCAGTAAGAAGTAAAATTTGTATTCAGAATTCAATATTAGAGCAAGTAAATTCATTTAAATACTTAGGATATAATCTAACTTATAATGAGGAATGTGATATATCCTTTAAAATACAAAACTATAATAAAGCTTTAGAAATTATCAACCAAGTTTTTAAACCATCAAAAGTGCAGAGACACACAAGAATGAAAATCTATAAAGTTCTCGCTAGATCCATAATCTGATATGGCAGTGAAGCTTGGACCATCAGAACTCAGGATGGCCGTCATATTACAGCCACGGAGATGAAATTTCTGCGACGAACTGCAGGTTATAGACTTCTAGACCACCAAAGAAATTCAACAATAGCCAGAGAGTTAAACATCGTACCTATATCTGAATACCTCCAAGAATATAGAAATAATTGACTAGCCCATATTCAGCGCATGGATCGTCACAGAATACCAAAACAAATTCTTCACTACATTCCTCGAGGCAGTAGATCTGTGGGTCGACCTTTTCGGAGATGGCGGGAGACCGTAACAGGCCACTGGGCCTAATACTTGAAAGACATGATGATGATTATTATTATTATTATTATTATTATTATTATTATTATTATTATTATTATTATTATTATTATCATCATCATCTTCTTCTTCACTTCCTGGTTTAGGCAAGAGTTGCCTTTTCCGTCTTCACTAATAGATCTAAGACCATCTCTTCCGAGGACGTCCGACATCTCTTCTTCCTCTTGGAAAATAATGGAAAATTTTATTTGGTAATCTACTTTCCTCCATTCTTTCTACATGTTCTTTCCACTGTATCTTGTTGTTAAATATATTTTCTTTTATGGAGTAGATCTGCAGTTCTTCACGGATATCCTCGTTTCTTATCTGGTCCGTTCTAGTGCAGCCTTTTACTCTTCTTAAAATTTCGTCTCGGCTGCTTGGATTTTACTTTCTTGTTTGGTAGTGGTAATCCAAGATTCACCCCCATACAAAAGGACAGGGACAGCCATTGTTTTATAAAATTTTAATTTTGTTTGTTTATGGGTTTTATTATTCAATGTTCTATTTATTGTACCACAAATAGCTTGAAACTGATGTGTTTTGTGTTCAATATCTTTATCATACCCATAGCTGATGTCACATCCTAAATATTTAAAGTTGGATACTTGTTCAATAATTTCGTCTCTAATTACTATTTTTGCACGCAGAGTATTTCTTCCACAAAATGCCATTACTTTTGTTTTACTTATTGAAATTTTAAAATTATAATCGCTACATATTGCATTTAGTTTGTAAGCAGCCAATTGTAACAGATCTTCATCATGGTGTAGTAAGACCAAATCATCGGCGTAAAGTAAGTTATTAATACTTGAGTTATTGTTCAATCTAAGGCCATTGTCCATTATAATTTTCCATTGTTTCATAATGTCGTCGATATATATTATTATTATTATTATTATTATTATTATTATTATTACTATTATTATTATTTTTATTATTATTATTATTTTTATTATTATTATTATTATTACTATTATTATTATTATTATTATTATTACATAGGGAACTGAACATAATTGTATATTCAATTTGACTGACCTTTGGAATTGAATATGTGACCTTCCGCATGGAGTCATCTCAAAATATGTGTACCGGTCCATTGCTTACAAAATGAAATAAAGTTGCTATATTTTTCTTGAAGAAAGATACGATATTTCACTTTCTGTGCATCATTAAAGACAAAATTATAGCACTACTGTACACAAATATGACACATTTTGTAAGATAACTGCTCTCGGTAGGCCCATGTATAAGCTACTGGTGTGTAATTTTGTTGACTGCAGGAAAATAAATAAAAAAAGATGGCCACCTTCGGTCGCTGAAGTGAGTTTCTTTTGTGCGAGGCAGATTGAAAGGCATTGTTAGACGTCGTCGTGGGGAAAGCGTCACCCCGATATCATCTTGCAGAGTACAAAATTGACACAAGTGACGTTAATTTCTGTAGGAAATATGTAACACACATTTTGTAAGATTTCAATCTTGACACCCGCCACTGCATTTCCAAGTTTTTTTTTTTTTGATTGCATGTTGCTGTCATCTCCCTCAGTTTCATAACTTCTTGCCTTTGTCATCGCTTTCCAGGAAAAATATCAAACACAATATTTATATACATTCACTTATCTGAAACAGACGGAAATACATTTCCCTCAATCCTAGAGTTGCTACTCTCCACTCACTCACTGTAAACTTTAACAAACACACAAATATTGTCTGTCCAACGGATCTGTGCCCCAGTAAGATATATACTTCAATTTCTGCATCGGCAAATCACTCCCTCCCTGCATTCCTATCTCTCTCTCTCTCTCTCTCTCTCTCTCTCTCTCTCTCTCTCTCTCTCTCTCTCACTCACTCTGTCACTCTCCTCTCTCACTTTCTCTCTATCTTTCTTTCTCTCCCTGTCTTTCTTTCTCTCTCTGTCTCTCTTTCTCTCTGCCTCTTTCTCTCTCTCTCTCTCTCTCTCTTTCTCTCTTTCTCTCTCTGTCTCTGTTTGTCTCTCTTTCTCTCTGTCTCTTTCTCTCTCTCTCTCTCTTTCTCTCTCTGTCTCTGTTTGTCTCTCTTTCTCTCTGCCTCTTTCTCTCTCTCTCTCTTTCTCTCTCTCTCTCTTTCTCTCTGTTTTCTCTTTATCTTTTTCTTTCTCTCTCTTTATCTTTCTCTCTCTCTCTCTCTCTCTCTCTCTCTCTTTTGCACTTGCACTCCAGTGTTGTCAACTCAACTCCAACCTTGCATTATTCAGTTTTCAAGAGCCATGACACTGGGGGAAGTTTGGTAACATCCCTATCGAAGGCTGCTGTTTGACGTAGTGGGAGGGGAGTGCGGTGAAATGGTGTGAGTATAGACATGTAGTTTTCTAAGATGCGAGGTTGGGAAGTGGTTTTTAGAGAAGCGAGGAAAATGTTTAAAAAACGAGCGATATCGAGGTTTTTAATTCCTTAGATTTTGTAAAACATTTCACTAACGTGGTTTGTACATTATTTTTTGCGCGATGGTGTTTTCAAAATAGTAAAATCATAACATCTTTGTTGGAAATATTTGCGTTCATTATAGACAATTGACTAACGTTAACAGTGTGGGCAATGTTTATTAGTTGAAACTGCAGGAGGCCATGAGACCAATTTAGTGATAAAATGGCAGCAAGTACGTATTTATTGTTTTATATTGTTTCAAATAAAGTTAATTTAATTTAAAATGCAGTGATTTGTTTCGTATAATGTACATTAACACTACCTTTTGGATACTTTTTGTATATACATTGCATGTAGTATACTACAGGGCAGTGGTTTTACTTCCCACACGCGTTTTATAAAATGTAATATTACAGTGTAGGGGCACGCCGTAGCGTAGTGGTTAAGGCACTGAGCTACAAGCCGGAGGGTCGATGGTTCAAGTCCCGTTGGGGTCAGGATTTTTAAACTGACCCAAACACTCTGGCGGCACTATGGCCCTGGGGTCGACTCAGCCTCTAACGGAAATGAGTACCAGACGCTTGTTCTGGGGGTAAAGGCGGCCGCCACGCAGGGCTGACAACCCGGCTGGCATAAAATGCCGATTGTCTAGAAAAAGTGGGAGCCTTAACCTCCTACTACCCCAAGAGCCTCCGGGCCTGTTGTGGGATCACTTTACTTAATATTACAGTGTAATTATTTAGGTTGGCAACCTTGAAATGTAGGAAGTTGAACTTTCAATCATGGTCACCATTGCTGTAAGTATGACAAAACGCACTATCGCGCAAAAAAATAGTTACTTGGCCACCATCATCATCCTTACCATTATCATCATCATCCTTCACCGGTGTGGAAAACAACGGGAAGCTACCACACCTATAATTCCTTAGTAAAGCTGCAAAGCATAGCATGGAAATTCTATGATTGCAGTGAAAGACGTGCCCTCGGGCATAATTACTATGGATGGATCATAAAAGGGATAAGTGGTAGGTATCAGAAAGACATGCTTGCGCCTAGCTTTAGCGAGGATGACACGTAAGCACAATCGGATCAACGCTATGGTCGCACATAAAGTACGAACAAACACACAAACAAACAAACAAAGTAAAAGTGATCCCACTACAGGCCTCAGGAGGCCCTTGGGGTAGTGGGAGGTTAAGGCTCCCACTTTTTCTTGACAATCGGCACTTGATGTCAGCCGGGTTGTCAGCCCTGCGTGACGGCCGCCTTTACCCCAGAACAAGCGTCTGGTACTCATTTCAGTTAGAGGCTGAGTCGACCCCAGGGCCATAGTGCCGCCAGAAGGTTTGGGTCAGTTTAAAAATCCTGACCCCACCGGGACTCGAACCCTCGACCTTCCGGCTTGTAGCGCAGTGCCTTAACCACTACGCTACGGCGTGCCCCACAAACAAACAAACATGTTTATATATTACTAGCTAATACCCGGCATGCGCTGCTACGCCTAAATAAATGAAAAATAAATGTGATTTTATGATTAGTTGAATAAGTGAAAGGAAAAATAATTATAAATGTATAACATAATTATTTTAAGATTCCCCGTGCTGATTACCCGGTGTTGCCCGGGAATCTACTTATCTCGATATTCTTGGCACAAATGAGCTAAAAGACAAAATTCGTTATTGTGAGTTATCCGTTAGAGAATACCCGTCAATGCGCTGCTATGCTTGTACAGGAATCTACGTACTTGTCTCGATCTTCTTGGCATCAATGAAAGACAAAAATGGTTATTGTGAGTTATCTGTAAGAGATAAACATATGCTGTCGCGGACTTTTTTTGTAGAGTTTTTTTGAGATATTCAATTCTGTGTACATCAATTTTGTGTATTTGTTATGGTTAAGGCAGTGTAAGCCATGTAAGCGTCCAAAGAGCTACCTTTCTTCACGTTTTCCACTACAAAGGGCGATTTCTAATGGATTAGGAGTTAAGTATCACAACTCTCTTATAACCTATGTTCATCCCGAGAATCTCCTGAACATTTTGCAAAAAAAAACCATCACAATCGGATCAACGGTATGGCTGCGCATAAAGTACGAACAAACAAACACACAAACAAACAAACATTCATTTTTATATTTGAAGAGAAAAATTTTCGCCTAGACCGGGACTCTTACCCGGGACCCTTGGCTTTCCGGGCCAAGTGCTCTACCAACTGAGCTACCGAGGCGAGTTACGATCTAGACGCAAATTTTTCTCTTATGTACGTTGTAATTCCCTCGCGCCAAATGCTTGAAACCATAGCTTCTATCTTTGCAAATGGCGGCTTCTTAGTTAAGAAGACATTTATTGGGAATTTAACACTACTTTATAGCCAGTAGGGCTTCTATTAACGATTTTATTATTAATTTAACACTTCTCATTGAAGGATAAATTATATTTGAAGAGAAAAATTTTCGCCTAGACCGGGACTCGAATAAAATAATAAAATCGTCAATAGAAGCCCTACTGGCTATAAAGTAGTGTTAAATTCCCAATAAATGTCTTCTTAACTAAGAAGCCGCCATTTGCAAAGATAGAAGCTATGGTTTCAAGCATTTGGCGCGAGGGAATTACAACGTACATAAGAGAAAAATTTGCGTCTAGATCGTAACTCGCCTCGGTAGCTCAGTTGGTAGAGCACTTGGCCCGGAAAGCCAAGGGTCCCGGGTTCGAGTCCCGGTCTAGGCGAAAATTTTTCTCTTCAAATATAATTTATCCTTCAATGAGAAGTGTTAAATTAACAATAAAATTCATTTTTATATATTAATATTTTGGTTACGTAAGGCTATACATAAGGAAGAGGAATAAAATATACCACAAAATCAAACTGAACATTATTGGAATTAACTGTATGCTCTAAGGTTGCAGAATTGTCGTTGGAAAGTTCCATTAATGTGTCTGTACAGTGGAATGCAATGCAATGCAATAATGCCATCCGGTTATCTTCCAATAGGACAAAGAGAGATCATTTCAGATTTGTTTCCAGATAAAACCAGTTTATAAAAGGCGGTTGTGAACCTATTCGTGCGTTACTCTTATCACTTTCCAAACCAATGAACTCCATTCTGATTTAATTTTGTTTACACATGTTCACATTGTAATTTTTCCCCCATTTTATTTCCTCCCTTTTTTTAGCAATGAGAACTGAAAATGCGTTCCTATGTTTATTTAGATGCTTAATTGCTTTGTGCTATGGTATACCATGTGTTTGTTTCCTTGTAAAGATATTTTTAAAGTATTTATATATATTTATCAAGTTATTTAACAACACATTTTCAAAATTTATCGGCTCATCACAATTTAGGAACAAGATCACAAGACTCTTCTTTACTTTTGATACCACAGCACAGGACCTGTCTATACTCTGAATCTTACACAATATCTATAACTAGAGCTTGGAACTCACTTCCCAGTCATGTCAGGGACTGTCAATCGCTATCATTATTTAAATACAAATTAACTGATATCTTAAGTTCGACACAATGAAAACATTAACTGCATAACAACTATATAGAGCATTCCATTAATAATCATCTAGGAAGCTACTTACTTTATTTTATATCATTTAAATTTTATTATATTCTATGTTTTTGTTAGTATTAGCTAGTATTAGATCACATCATCATTGTATTTTGTTTAGTCTGTATTTTAATAATATCTTAAAATTGTAATATGTACGTAATTTTTGTATAATTCTACTATTCGCTGGTTGAGTGGAAGTGAAGGCCTTATGGCCTTAACTCTGCCAGCTAAAATAAAACATTATTATTATTATTATTATTATTATTATTATTATTATTATTATTATTATTATTGGGGCACGCCGTAGCGTAGTGGTTAAGGCACTGCGCTACAAGCCGGAAGGTCGAGGGTTCGAGTCCCGGTGGGTCTGGATTTTTAAACTGACCCAAACCTTCTGGCGGCACTATGGCCCTGGGGTCGACTCAGCCTCTAACTGAAATGAGTACCAGACGCTTGTTCTGTGGTAAAGGCGGCCGTCACGCAGGGCTGACAACCCGGTTGACATCAAGTGCCGATTGTCAAGAAAAAGTGGGTGCCTTAACCTCCTACTACCCCAAGGGCCTCCTCAGGCCTGTAGTGGGATCACTTTATTATTATTATTATTATTATTATTATTATTATTATTAAGATAAAATGTTCATACAATAGGGCTTAAGAGACTTTGGGGTACTAAGAGATTATGCCTCCATCTTTATAGACACTTGGCATGTGATATCAGCTCTGCATGACGCCCGTCTTATAGCAGACTTCTGGTACTCATTTCCTTTAGAGGCTGAATCGATCCTAGAATCATGATGGTTTAGGCCAGTTTCAAATTCCTGACCTCTACCGTAGATCGAACCAGCGACTTTTCGGTTTGAAGAGTAATACAGCATGGAAATATCATCAGAAAAATAAAAAAAACAATGGCCTTCAAGGGCGCTCATCCAGTTCGGACTAAGATAATATTAGAAAATAAACCAATAGAACAAGTGGTAACATATAACTTCCAGGTTGCGAAATATCATACACAGCGGAAACAGATATAAATAACAAACTAAATAAGTGAATAATTTTACATATCTAGGATGCAATATCTCATATGAAGAAGAAAAGGATGTAAATGCAAAAATATCTAAATTTTTAAGAATTTTACGGAGGACGTCCACTCAAAAGACTTCTGGATGGTGTTTCTCTTGAGGCCGAAACAGGTCAACAAATGGCCTAAATTCGTGAATGTACTATGATGATGATGATGATAAATTCTATCTTCAAGCCACAGTTAGTCCAAAAGCATTCAAGACTGAAAGTGTATAAAACACTGGCTCTTCCAACTCTTTTGTATGGTAGCGAAGTATGGACGTTGAAACAGAAGGATATACAGAGACTTAGATCTGCTGAAATGAGGTATCTTCGGAGGACTGCAGGATACACACTACTAGATCACAAAAAAAATGAAGACATCTTAGAAGAATTACACATGGAATCTTTATAAAACAAAATTTCTGATTATAAGTCAAGATGGATGCAACATGTTCATCGAATGGAAGATCACAGAATACCCAAACAAATGTTAAGATATCAACCTGCAGGAAGAAGAAGACCAGGACGTCCACTCAAAAGACTTCTGGATGGTGTTTCTCTTGAGGCCGAAACAGGTCAACAAATGGCCTCAATTCGTGAATGTACTATGATGATGATGATGAACTAAATAAGTTTAATTATATAACAGGAACACTAAAAAGAACTTTGAAAAATAAAGTACGACAAAACGCAATATCGCGCAAAAAAAATATATATTTTTAATGTGTTTCACGTTTAATACACAAAAGTAACTACATTAGCATACTATATGAGCATTTTAACAATTAAAAAGAACTTACCTCACCGGGAATCAAACCTGTAACCCCTTGCATACGAATCAAGCCACTATGCACTGAGCTAAGCTTTCGCTTCCTTGTTGTGTTTAGAAATGTAATATTACAGTATGGTTATTTAGGTTGGCAACCCCGAAATCTAGGAAGTTGAACTTTCAATAATGGTCGCCATTGCTGGTAAGTAGGCTTACGACAAAATGCATTATCCCGCAAAAAAATATATTTTTCATGTGTTTCACGTTAGGTTTAATAGGCCTAAACAAAATTAATTACATTAGCATACTATTCTTGGACCAACAGATCTGTGCCCCCGTAAGAAATGCGAACTAAACACTAATTCTGTTTCTCCCTCGGTAAATCATTTCCCTCCCTGCATTCTTGCCTGTCTCTACTTTCTATCTCTCTCTTTCTCCCCTCCCATTACTCACAGTTTTGATCTTTCTTCCGGGATATTATTTGCACTCACAGTCCAGTGCTGTCAACTCAGTATGTTATGTTATATAGTTTATTATCATTAGCTTAATTCATAAGCATAAATTTGAATTCCTATATAGTATCAGTATGTTATATAATATGTAAATAAAATCGTAGCATGTAGTAACTTTGCCATAGCCGGTCCCTAGCCCGGATGAGAAAAGAGGGCACATGATTGTGTATTCATACCTAAAATTTTATAATTTTGTTAGGACTTCAAGATTACGTTCCAAATCTAACCAAATAAGACAATGAGGCGAAGGAGAAATATTTATGACGAAAGATTTATCTTTAAAAACAACACATGTAAATTCCCTTCACGTAATTTCCATTTAACCAACAAATATCCACTATTATAATTATATCCATTAATCGTAGAAATCAATCAGTGTCATTAGACCTACTTAAATTAAACATGAAGAAGTAATAATTAACCTTACAATATTCAAGAGCCTGACACCGGGGGAGGTTTGGCAACGTCCCTACTCGGTCAGTTACAGTGGCTTCTATTTGACGTAGTGGAAGGTGAGCGCGGTGGAATGGTGTGAGAACTGAAGTGTACTTTTCGAAGAACGATGCCAGCGCTACAGGGGCACAGATCCGTTGGTCCGACTATATATGAGCATTTTAACAATTAAAAAAAACTGACCTCACGGGTCGAACGTGTATCCTCTTGCGTAGGAATCAAGCCACTAAGCATAGCTTTCGCTTCCTTGTTGTGTTTAGAAAGAATGCTCTTGAAAGGAAGAAGGAAAACGTATTGTAGCTCTACTGTGCTATTAGTTTACTCGTGTGAATCGCGCGTTAGGACTCGAAATATTCGAGATCAAGAGTCGGCCCATTCTTTTTGTCGCTAAGTGTCCCAAGAGTCGGCCCATTCTTTTTGTCGCTAAGTGTACATAAGGAATTGCAATCCAAATGGCAGTATTTCTTTATGTCCTTCTTGCTGAAATAATCGTGAAAAGAACATCAAGTCTTTATGTCAACGAGAAATTGATTAAATTTTCACCAGAATTACTCAATTTAAGAATCGATTTTGGTTTTATAGCCACAGTTAAGTGTGACTTCCTTTCTCCAACTTATATTTGATTTATACGGACATTATTCTCCATTTTGCGTCCTCTACATTTACTTCCTGATGCCTACTTTTACATCTCCGTGGAATCTTTTATTCTTTTAAGAATTATTTGTGTCCACTGCTGCAGTCTCGGGGTAAAGTCACTGTCTCGTATGCAGAGGGCCCGAGTTCGATCCCGGACGGGATAAGTTTCCTGGACGATGTTTTTTTCGGGGTTTTCCTCACCTGTAAGACGAACGTCAGGAAACTTTATGGCCCAAACGGTTCTCCAACGTCATTGGTCGCATTATCAGAATGTGTGTATGAATAGTGTGTTTCGTCTTAATGTTGTGTTGTCTTGGAGGTGGCCCTGGATTGAACTAATCACTCATTCGGGGAATACTTCCATGTCTCTGTGTGGTCAAAAAAAGTATTGTGTGATCAAAAATTTAAAACCCCTCTCCCGACAGGTCATGTATGTACATTATTATTATTATTATTATTATTATTATTATTATTATTATTATTATTATTATTATTATTATTATTATTATTATTAAACAGAATATATGCGCACAGATCTTTCCGAGGAATTTGATATAAATGGAACAAAGATTAAAACAGTGGAATATTTTAGTATTTGGGATCAATCATTCAAAAAGATGGGTCATATGAATTAGAAACAAACAAAAAAAGGATAATAGAGACAAAGAAAGTTATTGGCATATTAAATTATATTTTAAGGAGTAGGGATATAATCAAGAGGAGTAAATTATTATTATTATTATTATCATTATATATATATATAACACAATTGTGAAGAGTATTTTATTGTATGGTGCGGAAACATGGACGTTGAAGCAAAAGCACAGAAATAAATTGTTAGATACAGAAATGGACTTTTTACGAAGATCGGCAAGAATATCAAAACTAGAAGAAAATAAAAAGTAATACAATAAGAGAAATCGTGAATGTAGAAAAAAGGATATTGTACAAGAGAGTGAAGAAATCCAACTAAGATGGAATGGGCATACGAGACGATGAGAAGAAGAGACGCACAAACAAACAAAGAAGTATTGAAATGGATACCTCCTGGAAAAAGGAAACGCGGTGGACCAAAATCAACGTGCATAAAGTGAATTCAAGACAACATGAAGAAGAGAAATATGACAGAAGCAGACACGCAAGACCGGGAAGTTTGGGAGAAAAAAATTGTATATTTTGGTTGAGGATACCTGTGTAAATAACAGAAACAATCCTGAAATAAATTAATAATAATAATAATGATATTATTATTATTATTATTATTATTATTATTATTATTATTATTATTATTATTATTATTATTATTATTATTATTATTATTAAGTCGGCCGCGGTGGACTAGTGGTTATGCTCCTTGCCTCTGGTCCCAAAGGTCGCATGTTCAAACCCGGTCGGGGTCGATGGATTTTTTAGGAAGGAAAAATCCAAGGAGCAAGTCCTCCGGGAGGGACTTTAAGCCGTGGGTCCCGAGTCTGAAGATTTTCAGGCTCATAAAAAATCCTTAAGCCTGGAAAAGGCCTCTAAGCAAAATTTACCGAATTTTCCCGTCCTAGTACTACCTTGGTTTCCTAGATGTCAGTATGAGGCGGAACGCTCACCACGTACCACTCAAAATGATATCTATACGAAAACAAGTGTAGCTAAATTAGTATGGTTCAAATTCTTCCCTGTAGGGGGAGAGCGCCTAAATCTCTGTAAAGGGAAAACATAGGCTTACAATACAAAAAAATATTATTATTATTGTTATTATTATTATTATTATTATTATCATCATCATCTCATCATCCTCATCAGGTGCGTTATGTATTATATACCTTACTTTCCAACCTACTTTATCTTTAAATAGTTCATACAGTAATAGGATTGTCATCTCTCTGAATTTATGCCCTTTAAAATATTTTATTGCCACACTATTCTACAAACAAAGAAATATTTTCGCAATTTCGCATGAAAAATAATTTCCATCCCACGTTTTAGGAGAAGAAACATTGTCACTTCCTTCAATATATCATAACGATGTTTCCTGCTGTTTTCTTCCTTGCAACTTTTTTTCACTGTTTTTACAACTGACTTCTTCCAATCATCTATGTCCCCCCTTTTTCCCAGTTCTTCAAATTGATTTGTCCCATTTCTCGTCCCAATCTTTTCATGTACTCATCTCTAACCCCCTTTCCAAGGGGAACAATCCACCCCATCATTAAAATCATATTACTTCCCAATAATAATTCCAGGAGACTTCTGACATTTCCTGGTTCATGTGTGCAGCCTCGCTATAGTTTCTAGATCGATTTCTCTATCGTATTTTTATACTTCGTCATATCTAGAATCAGTTAATTTATGGCATAAAATAGAATCCTTCTTCAGAAGGAATTTACTTTGAAGTCAATTTGTTGACTTGCTGAAAGGAAATGAAAAGGATAGGAAATCTTCTTAGAAGCAAAACAGATAACTTGGGCATCAGAAGAAATAGATCATTATTTTTTTATGTTTTATATCCATAGTAAATTTAATGGGTTATTCTCTAAAGAAATTTATATTGAGGGATTTATTACTAGAGCAACATAGAACAGAATCATATTTTTTCGGTTAACAACTAGAGCATAAAAGTGGGGATTTAAAGATTTAATGCTATAATTTTAATTCTTGTGGTCTGAATGACAGAGAATTTACAAAAACTAACATTTTAAGTTTTAATGGAGTTTGCACGACATCTTAAAAAAAACGAGAATTTTATAATCAATTGACGTGCATGGAAACTTCTTGTAGGAAAGCCAGAAGGAAAACGCCCAGTTGGTAGACCAAGAATGAGGTGGGAGAACAACATTAACTATGATTTGAGGGAAGTAGATTATACAGGGAATGATTGGAAAGCATTAGCTCAGGATAGGGATGTATGGAGAGCTTATGTCCGTGCGGCCATGAACCTACGGGTTCGATAGTGCCAGTGAGTAAGTAAGTAAGTAAGTATTGAATAGGTGTTTACTTGATGAAAATCCATAACCTATTTAATTAAATAAAAATAAAACTTACAGTTTTATGTGATTTTCATATATATTACGGTATAGTCGGCCGCGGTGGACTAGTGGTTATGCTCCTTGCCTCTGGTCCCAAGGATCGCGGGTTCAAACCCGGCCGGGATCGATGGATTTTTTAGGACGGAAAAATTCAAAGAGCAAGTCCTCCGGGACGGACTTTAAGCCGTGGGTCCCGAGTCTGAAAATTTTCAGGCTCGTAAAAAATCCTTAAGCCTGAATGAAAAGGCCTCTAAACAAAATTTGCCGAATTTTCCCGTCCTAGTACTACCTTGGTTTCCTAGATGTCAGTATGAGGCGGAACGCTGACCACGGACCACTCAAAAATGACATCTATACGAAAACAAGTGTAACTAAATTTAATATGGTACAAATTCTCCCCTGTAGGGGGAGAGCGCCTAAATCTCTGTAAAGGGAAAACATGGGCTTACAATACAATTACGATATAAAATTTAGTTACAGCTGTTTCGGTACTTTGTACCTTCTTCAGACATGTTAACAAATTAATGAATTTTGTTATTATAGTACATTACAACTGTAACTATGGAACATTACTTTTTTTTACAATCTCTATTATAAATTTAAAAGAGGCGATTCATTCAAATCTAGTTGGGAATTTAAGAGCTTATTGCCACTTATTAATGTATTTAACGACTTCTATCTGGGATGAAAAGGATATCCCTGAAAAATTACTAGTTATAATAAAAGTTTAGGAATTATTAATCAAGTTATGAAACCATCCCTTGTACAAAAAAAAAACACCAGATTACTTTTATATAACACTTTGGCTAGACCAGTGTTGATCTATGGTAGTGAAGCATGGACACTAAAAATACAACATGAAAGCAGAATAACGGCTTGTGAAATGAGATTCATGCGCAGAACAGCGGGTTACCAGATGGGATCGGAAAAGGAACACCGATATCTTAAAAGAATTGAAGACTCCGCCAATTTTGGAATATATTAAACAGTGCCAACTAAATTGGAAACACCATCTTGAAAGAATCAGTTCAAATCGGATCCCCAAAGCTGTTTATAATTATATACCAAGAGGACGAAGATCACTGGGCCGTCCTATGAAACGCTGGAGGGAAAATTTTCTATAGGATCGTAACAGGCCTTGGCTAATACTTGGAAGGAAGAAGAAGAAGATCTCTACAACTTCTAAAAGGTCCAACTTCTTTCCTTTGTCACAAACATGGGGTTCTCTTTTTCATCTTATATTTAGTGGGATACCATTACAATAAAATCTTTCAAAAGTATCAAATGCATCTAAAATGAATATGCATGACATCATTGTAATGCAACATTTATATTTAATTAGAGGTATTGGATATCAGTTTAATTCCATCTGATTAATTACATATATATATATTATTTATTGTGTACATATCACAATAGTTTATTGTGTACATATCACAATAGTTTAACAATAATTAATTTAAATTTACTTGAAATAAGATAATCTAATTAATTCTTATCGAAATGAGCGTCTGGATTTAATACATAATATGACATAGTTTACAGCTGATTGAATAGCATTATGTTATAAATCCAATTGAATTATTTGTTAATATAATTTTACAGCAAATTCAGAAGATAATCTGCAGAAAGGTCTGTATGAACTTAACAAAATTACAGAAGCATATGGTTTGAAGATATCTACAGAAAAAAACAATTATGGCATTTCAAGGTGTAGATCCTGTCAGAAGTAAAATTGTACTGGACAATAAAATTTTGGAGCAGGTGAATAATGTTACATATCTAGGATGCAATATCTCATATGAAGAAGAAAAGGATGTAAATGCAGAAATATCTAAATTTTTTAGAATTTTATGGTTAATAAATTCTATCTTCAAGCCACAGTTAGTCCAAAAGCATTCAAGATTAAAAGTGTATAAAACACTGGCTCTTCCAACTCTTTTGTATGGTAGCGAAGTATGGACGTTGAAACAGAAGGATATACGAGACTTAGATCTGCTGAAATGAGATACCTTCGGAGGACTGCAGGATACACACTACTAGATCACAAAAAAAAATGAAGACATCTTAGAAGAATTACACATGGAATCTTTAGAAAACAAAATTTCTGATTATAAGTCAAGATGGATGCAACATGTTCATCGAATGGAAGATCACAGAATACCCAAACAAATGTTAAGATATCAACCTGCAGGAAGAAGAAGACCAGGACGTCCACTCAAAAGACTTTTGGGTGGTGTTTCTCTTGAGGCCGAAACAGGTCAACAAATGGCCTAAATTCGTGAATGTACTATGATGATGATGAATTTTACAGTGTTGTTCCAAATGTCTGCTTTAATTATCGTTATTCCTTACGAGTACCATGGCAAATGCATTATAGAGAAAGCATTATGAAAACATCGCCATTGTTGCGATAATGCGTGGATATATTCATGTTTGCACTTGGAGCTTTGACATATGCTATTGATAAGCTGCATATAGATTTTGCATACTTAGGCCTATATTTTAATTATTAAATTATAATTAAACATAGGCTCAATTCTGGAAATGCTGCTATTATGCATTACAGAGACTCTTGTCGTCCCAACTCCTTTAACCCTTAAATTCGTAATGTATCCTTTTGGATACATCAGTTGGTTTAATTAATTTAACATTTTCAATAAATCAGAAGAAAAGGAACAAAAATAAACCACTTAAATATGTGTATAATTATACAATATTCCTAATAATAACAGTTGTACAAGATTCCGTTTTCACTGCGGTCCGCCACATTAAAATAACTAACACAAGAAATTTGTGTTTTGCCAATTTAAGGGTTAAAAAAACGTTAAACTCAAAATATATAAAACTACTAGAAGTCCCGGCCACGCGTTGCTGTGGCCAAGGTATACACTAAAAATTTTAATTAAGTTGCTGTCTTTCAGCCAGATTACTTAAAACTAATACTTACACACGAAATTAATATTATTATCAATATATTGAAAATAAAAGAAACACTGCACACACTTAAATTATGAAATAATCAATATTTGTAATTCAATTGAAATTTGCGGTTACAACAAAAAGCACAGCCATCTGGATCTCTCTTTGTTAAATAATAAACCAATTACCTTACCAAATTACCTTACGCCATCATCTGTTAGAATCGTATGGAACTCACAGATAATTATAACTCTTTGTTAAATAATAAACAAATAATTTGCAGTAAAATTAATGCGACTATAAATTTAGTTATAAACTACCCTAAGTCTCAAGTTGGATCAAACTTCCGGAAACCAAACGCCATTCCTCTCTGTCCATCCATTGATTTTCCTCCAATCCTCTGATATTCATAGCCACTTGTACCTCTTCTATCCAAGTTTTGTTCGGTCTTCCTCCTTTCCATTGGGATCCATTCCATAACAGTTTTAGACAATCTTTGCTCTCAAACAAACTATTCCTCCAATTATTCACATTCTGCTACAATGTTACGCATTTTTAGATATTTTTCTTCGAATTACTGTAGACTGTTATTTCCACTAGAATCTCCACAATTACTTACCCCAATCTTTTTTTTTTTTTTTTTGCAAATGTCACAGGTTGTCTTTCGACATTCCTGGTGTTCTCTCCTGGCATGGCGTACTTGTAAACCCACTTCTGAGGTTGGGGCGCCTGGAAGGTTACGTTGCCCCGATGATATGACGGATGATGATGATAGTGGTGCGTCAGTTGAGTCCCTAATCCTAAGCTTAATCTAAGATGAATATGAATGATGATGATTGCGATGGCCATATGATTTCGGGGACCGTTTGGGCCTTAAAGTTTTCCTGACATTTGCCTTACGGGTGAGGAAAAACCCCGATGAAAACCTCACCCAGAAAAACTGTCCCGACCGAGGATCGAACCCGGGCCTGTTGCGTGACAAGGTAGCACGCTACTTCGAGGCCACAGCGGTGGACTACCCTAATCTTAAAATAACATATGAGGTTAGGATAAGAAATTCTTGTTATCTTAAATTGGCAAAACAATAATTTCTCGTGCCAGTTATTCAAAATGTTTCGGACCGCAAAGAAAACAAAATAATGTATAACTCAAAGTTATTATTGTAGGCTACATTATTACGTAATATGACACAAACTTAAGTAATTTATAATCATTTGTGTTTTATTGTTTTATGAACAAAATAAATAAATAAATAAAATCAATGTATCTTAAAAGATACATTGTGAAGTTAAGGGTTAAGTTTAAATCGGATTATAATTTTTTTTTGTTCCTAGTCAATTTAACCACTTTTTCAGAATTTCGCTCACGTGTCATTAATTCTCAGTTTTCATCATCATCATCATCCATGCAAGTATTAGGCCATGTGGCCTGTTACGGTCTCAAAGAGGAATTTTCCATCCAGCGCTTTTTTGGACGTCCCAGCGATCTTTTGCCTTGGGGGCAGTAGTGAAGCATGGCTTTTGGAATTCTATGAGACGGCATTCGTTGAAGATGAGCTTTCCAGTTGTTCTGGTAGTTTTGTATATGGTGAAGAATGGGTTCTACATCCAACTCTTCCATAATTTCCTCATTTCTTTTATGGTCCCACTTTGTGTAGCCTGCTGTACGGCGCATAAATCACATCTCATTTGCTGTTATTCGGCTTTCATCTCTTCTTCGTATTGTCCATGCTTCACTTACTTACTTACTCACTGGCACTATCGAACCCGTAGGTTCATGGCCGCGCGGACATAAGCTCTCCATACATCCCTATCCTGAGCTAATGCTTTCCAATCATTCTTTGTATAATCTACTTCCCTCAAATCATAGTTAATGTTGTTCTCCCACCTCATTCTTGGTCTACCAACTGGGCGTTTTCCTTCTGGCTTTCCTACAAGAAGTTTCCAGGCACGTCTTTCATTCCCCATACGTGCAACATGTCCTGCCCATTGCAGTCTACGAGACTTAACTGTTTTTATTATATCTGGCTTCCTATAAAGACCATGTAGTTTATTGTTATGTAGTCTTCTCCATTCACCTGTCTCTTCATCTCTCTTTGGTCCAAAAAATTTTCCTAAGTACTTTATTCTCAAATACTCGTAATCTCCTTTCCTCCCTTAAAGTAAGAGTCCATGTTTCGGACCCATATAATATAACTGGTAGAATAATAGTTTTATATATTTTCAGCTTAACGTTTTTTGAAAGGAGTTGGGACATCAAAAGTCTCTGCAATGCATAATAGCATGCATTTCCAGAATTGAGCCTATGTTTAATTTCTTTGTGCATCTCATTCCTATTTGTGATTATTGTTCCTATGTATTTGAATTCAGCCACTTCCTCAAAATTTCCCTCATTTGTTATTAGCTGTCCATTTCCATTATATACTGAATTTCTACGTGTCACCATATATTTAGTTTTACTGATATTTACTTCACTACCATATCTTAATACTGGTCTTGCGAGAACCTTATAAAGCCGTAATCTCAGTTTACATTATTTAATGTAATTCTATGTAAGACCATTGTATTTAGTTTTATTGATATTTACTTCCAGCCCCAATTCTTACTGCTGTGTAATATAATGTGTGTGTTGGCTGTTAGTATTTTCTCGTTTTTGTCTAATAACACTACATAAATACTATATTATAAAAATCAATTTTCAGGACCTGTATTCTGCCACAAACCCACCTTACTCAGATGATAAGGACCGTCAGAGAGGTTACAATGAAGTCCTGGATACAAAGCCTTCCATGAACCACATCTCGTCCAACAGCTGGAGCAAGGACTGCCCACCATCTGCACTACAGGCCATGGGCAATCGTCTGCTGGATTGGTTCTCCGTTGTCATGGCAGAAGCTAAGAGACGACGTATTCATAACAAAGCAAAAGGTACTCATTTTTGTTAAAACAATAAGTAATTGAAATTTGTGTATTATAAAAAAATCTGTCACGAAGAAACTGTGCAAACTAAGGTAATTCCTTTGTATTGTATTGTAAGCCCGTATTTTCCCTTTACAAAGATTTAGGCGCTCTCCCCCTACAGGGAAGAATTTGAACCATACTAATTTAGTTACACTTGTTTTCGTATAGATGTCATTTGAGTGGTCCGTGGTCAGTGTTCCACCTCATACTGACATCTAGGAAACCAAGGTAGTACTAGGACGGAAAAATTTGGTAAATTTTTGCTTAGAGGCCTTTTCATTCAGGCTTAAGGATTTTTTACTAGCCTGAAAATCTTCAGACTCGGGACCCACGGCTTAAAGTCCCTCCCGGAGGACTTGCTCCTTGGATTTTTCCGTCCTAAAAAATCCATCGACCCGCCGGGTTTGAACCCGTGACCCTCGGGACCAGAGGCAAGGAGCATAACCACTAGTCCACCGCGGCCAACCAGGGAATTCCTCAGAAAGTATATCTTATGTCAGATTTTACGAGTTCACAGAATAATAGTATATTACGATGCAAGGTTGGGAAGTGGTTTTTACAGAAGCGAGAAAATGTTTAAAAACCGAGCGAGAGCGAGGTTTTTAATTTCCAAGATTCTGTAAAACACTTCACAAATGTGCATTGTACATTATTTTTTGCTCGATGGTGTTTTCAAAATAATAAATAATAGTAAAATAATAACATCTTTGTAGGAAATATTTGCATTCATTATAAACTGACTAACGTTAAGAGTGTGGGCAATGTTTTATTAGTTGAGACTACAGCAGGCCGTGACACCAACCGGTGATCAAATGGTGGCAAGTATGTATTTATTGTTTTATATTGTTTCAAATAAAGTTCAGTTCATTTAAAATGCAGTGATTTGTTTTGTATAATGTAGCTATATTTAACACTACCTTTCAGATATTTTTTATATACATTATGCGTAGTATACATAAAGGGCAGTGGTTTTACTTCGTCCCGCGCCGTAGCCGAGCGGTTAAGGTAGGAAGCCTTGGTGCAGAGCTACGGGACTTGCGCTGGTTCGAGTCTCCATGGGGGAAGAAATTTTCTCATGGTATTTCGGTCAGTATGGGACCGGTGCCCACCCAGCATCGTGAGGCAATTGGGTAGCTACAATAAGTAGCTGCTCCAGGTTGAGGAGCCAGCTATAACGGCTGGGGGACTCGACATGCTAACCACATGTCACCCCTACACTGGCTGTTGATCATCTACCTCTGTGATTGATACATGTGGATGTGAAGGGCCAGCAGCCGGCTGGTAGAGGGGCAACCGCTGAAAAGTGGAAATACCCTCAATCAGAATCGGGTTTTACTTCCTGCACATGGTTTGTAATATGTAATATTACAGTATGGTTATTTAGGTTGGCAACCCGGAAATGTAGAATATTAAACTTTACTTTACCTTACTACCTACCATCTGCCCCGTGCCCTGACTCACTCCACTCTTACTCAACCAGGGAGTCCATCTGCTCCTTACAGTGGGTTGCCATTGCTGGATTCTGGCTACTATTTCTGTGCCTTGCAGTTAAAAAACTCCAGATAATTTTTTTGAACATGGCCTTGGTACATCACATTGCTGCTCAAGAAGATATTTCTAGGTAGGTTTCGACAAGCAATGATTGACATTTCGCTTGTCAGAAAATATTACAGTAATTTTAGGAACCATATTTTTTTCTTTAAAATAGTTGTCAGTTGTTGGCTGAGAATGAATGTGATTCCTTTGTAACCGGTAATATGAGGTATAAAGAAGCTATTCAATTTATTTAATAAAATACCTCATAGTGTGAATTCCTATCAATTTTGTCTTAGAACCTTTTTTCTTGCATGTTGCCTACACCTCCTCATAAATAATGGGAGCTTTTTGATTGACAATCACTAAATTATTGTGAGTCATGCACTAGTTCCAGGAATCTACTTGAATCCATCTCAAGGGAGAGAAATCCCATCACTTTTTTAAGTTGGTCACATGTGAAAAACAGATAAAAACCAAATAATAATACAGAAATTATATCTCTGATTCGAATACCTGAGGTTACAATAATTTTTCCCTCTAAGGCAGAGCCATCCAAACTACGGCCCGCGGGCCATATTTGACCCGCCATGGCTTTTCGTATGGCCCGCGTAAGCACTGAAATGAACAAATTAATTTTATATTTTAAATTTAGATTTTAAAATGTAACATCTAGTTTGGACATCCCTGTGTGGAATTCATCTCCCTGGAATGTGGAGTTTAGGTGTGACCACTTCTCTTGACAAAGTAGTAGAAACGATTCATCCCTTATTTACCATTTTGCCCCACTCCAAACTTTGAACATTAATTGTTTTGCTTGTTGTATTGTCAATCAAACAGTAACATGTGCATGGAATAGTTGTAAAAATAGTGTTAAAGTGAGAAAATGCTTTAAAAAACACAAAGTTGATTCCGAATGTAGGGAGTTTAACTAATCCTGGACCAGTAAGTACTTCGTGAAGGAGCGTGGAAACAAAGTGTTATGTGTTATTTGTAACGATGTTATTGCAGTTGTAAAAGAATATAACATTAAAAAAACATTACCAAAGAAAGCATAGCCATTTTGATAAATTTAATGGAGATGAGCGTACTGAGAAAGCGAACGAGCTCCTTTCTAAAGTTATGGCACAACAGCAGTTATTAAGTCAGGGTGGTGGCGTAAGACAAATAAATGTTACCGAAGCGAGTTATGAAGTTTCGAAACTAATTGCTGAAAACGGAAAACCGTTTTCTGATGGCGAATTTGTGAAAAGCGTCTGATTGCTGTTGCCAAGAAGTTGTGTCCCGATAAAATTGATTTATTCAACTCAGTCTCACAAGAAACACTGTAGACATATAGAAGAACTAGCATCCAGTGTTCATGATGATGATGATGACGATAATAATAATAATAATAATAATAATAATAATAGAAGCAGCAGTAGCAACAATAATAGTAACGAAATTTATGTTCCGGCCCGCGATCAATTGCACAATCAGTTATTGGCTCGGCACATTAAAAAGTTTGGGCGGCCCTGCTCTAAGGGGTCCCTGTTTAGGGGATGTGTGGATGGCGACCACAAGGTGCCCAAGCTGAGCAAAACATTGCTTCTACTTACTTGTGTTTTGCTCCTTACTTTTATCTTTAACTGATCTGGTATTTGTTCCTTTCTTCCACTTACTTATACCAGACTCTTTTAACTTTACTATCTAACCTCTCTTGGTTAACTCTTGTTTTTTCAACCCTGATGCTATTAGGACATCCAAGGGATAGGGAGTCTTTCCTTTCTTCCATTTCTTCTTTCCTTTATTTTCTTTTCTTCTCCAGAAAAGCCTGACCAGAGGCTATAAGATGGCAGCCCCATCGCTGGTCTTGCCTTCCTTTGGCCAGCAACCAATCGAAGGGACTATTATTATACTTTCAAATCTTATATGAGAATTTCCCAGAAGGATCTAATTATGGCATTTCATGGGAAGGACCCCATACAAAGTAAAATCTGTCTCCAGAATAGAATTTTAGAGAGATCTAATCAATTTAATTATCTTGGATATTATCTCTCTATCTGGGATGAAAAGGATATCCCTGAAAAAATTACTAGTTATAATAAAAGTTTGGGAATTATTAATCAAGTTATGAAACCATCCCTTGTACAAAAAAACACCAGATTACGTTTATATAACACTTTGGCTGGACCAGTGTTGACCTATGACAACATGAAAGCAGAATAACGGCTGTGAAATGAGATTCATGCGCAGAACAGCGGGTTACACCAGATGGGATCGGAAGGGGAGCACCAATATCTTGAAGGAATTGAAGACTGCGCCAATTTTGGAATGTGTTGGGCAGTACCAACTAAATTGGAAGCACCATCTTGGGGGGATGAGTTCGGGTCGGATCCCCAAAGCTGTTTATAATTATATACCAAGAGGACGAAGATCTCTGGGCCATCCTATGAAATGCTGGAGTGAAAATTTTCTATAGGATCATAACAGGCCTTGGCCTAATACTTGGAAGGAAGAAGAAGAAGACAATAATTTTTCATGTTAATTAAAGGTAAATTTAGCTTTAAAAATGTACATGTTTTTATATGTAAATTTATATACACAGGTAGATTGACAATTTTCTTTTTAAATAGAAAATGTTTTATATTTGAAGAGAAAAATTACATGCTCAGGCTGGGACTCAAACCTAGGGCCTTTGGCTTTCTAGGCCAATGCTCTACCGACTGAGCCATCAGGGCGAGTTCCAATCTAAACACAAATTTTTCTCTTATATACGTTGTTGATTCCCACCCACCAAATGCTATGAAAACTTTGCTTCTATCTTTGCAAATGGTGGCTTCTTTATTAAGAAGACTGGCTTTATAATGTAATGTTAAATTCCCAAATAAATGTCTTCTTAATATAGAAGCCGCCATTTGCAAGATAGAAGCAAAGATTTCATAGCATTTGGTGCACGGGAATTAACAGCGTATATAAGAGAAAAATTTGCATTTAGATTGGAACTTGCCCAGATAGCTCAGTCGGTAGAGCATTGGCCTAGAAAGCCAAAGGTCCTGGGTTCGAGTCCCGGTCTGAGTGTATAATTTTTCTCTTCAAATATGATTTATCCATCATTGAGACGTATGAAATGAATAATCTTCTTGTAATCTTGTAAGCCCATGTTTCCCTTAACAGAGATTTAGGCGCTCTCCCCCTACAGGGAAGAATTTGAACCATACTAATTTAGTTACACTTGTTTTCATATAGATGTCATTTGAGTGGTCTGTGGTCCACGTTCTGCCTCATGCTGATATCTAGGAAAGCAAGATAGTACTAGGACAGGAAAATTTGGTAAATTTTGCTTAGAGGCCTTTCCATTCAGGTTTAAGGACCTTTTACGAGCCTGAAAATCTTCAGACTCGGGACCCATGCCTTAAAGTCCCTCCCGGAGGACTTGCTCCTTGGATTTTTCCATCCTAAAAAAATCCATCGACCCCGGCCGGGTTTGAACCCATGATCCTCGGGACCAGAGGCAAGGAGCATAACCACTAGTCCACCGCGACCGATAAGAACATCAATTAAATTAATAATAAAAAAACAATGAGAATAATGTATCTTGATAAAGGTATGCGATGGGCAAACTTCAATTATTTAAAATTATTTTAAACTAAATTGTGTAAGATATCTAAAAATACATGTATAAATAATTAATTAATTCACACAAAAATGTTTAATAACATTAGATAATTAGAATATTTTTATAATGAGACTTTTTTTTGTACCTCTCTTTACAATCAACTCCCATTAACATGAATTGTATGTATAATGAGGTAAATGAATACAAACCTCACATTTTTGTTACTTTTGTTAAATATCAGAAACCTTACGTTGCATTCATTTTAATCCAATTGAATGAGCAGCAGTTATATGGATTCTGATCCTATAACTACCTGAGCCTTTCACACTTATTCAACAAAATATATTCGCCTCCTGCTTTACCCACAGGGTAACTACAAGCAACATTCTAATGAAATTTATCATAAGTAATGCCACGAGTGATTTCCAAATTATCGATATATTCACGACTCACGAAGTGAGGAGTGAATTTATCTAGATAATTTGGAAATCAAAAGTGGGATTTGTTAGGACTATTTAATGAATAAAATTAAGCTGTTTACTCACAAATCATTATTTAACTATAGTTATTTTAAAATATTTATATATTTAATGTAAACGGCGATGTTTGAAAACAAATGAGAAGCGATAGGTATGCTTCATCTGCTTCTTTTGTTTATCACTGCAACCAGATCATACTATTTATTGCCAAAGGAACGCAATATTGTAAGAATGCTCTCTAGTGGAGAAAAAAATGAAACACATCAAACTGTATATTAATTCATTTCCGATGTCGTATGATGTAAATATGACAATTATATTTTTCTGGATTGTTACCTGGGAAAAAATACATTTAAGAAAGTGCAAACAGTGGTTTCTTTTTTTGGTGGTATAATAAATTGCTACAAATGTTTTTATATTAACTCCCACATGCGGCATGTGTTGACATTCATGCACTATATATACAATCTGGTAGCCGTATTTCTCACAGGCTCAGTCACTGCAAAATAATGGTCAGACCTGTTCAGAATATTAAAAAGGAGGAGCTTTCTTTAATATGGTAATTATAACACTGATAAATATTTCGTGAAACACGACTCTGATTGGTTGTAAAACAGAAATCATTGAAACGTGATTGGCCATTGAGTCCCATTTGGGGCATGAGTTAAATAGTCACCACATCATCTTCCTTTCATCTCATAGTCCTGAAAGAACAAAAACTTTTCCAACTATCTCTTTCTTTGCCATCTTAACAATCTTTTACTATTTAGTTGGTAATTTAAAATATGTAACATTTTCCAATACTGTTATTTTAACACAGACAGGGGTTTCAAAGTCAAATTGGTGTGACGATCATCATCATCATCATCAACAATCACGGATTAAGCCCATGTGGCTTGTTCCGGTCTCATAGATTCTCATTCAAAAGTTGGATCCATCTCTTCTTTGGTCTACCAACATTCCTGCGTCCCTTTGGTTTGTATTTAAGTATAATTTTGGGAATGCGATCATCTTCCATTCTTTGAACATGTTCTTTCCATTTTTTTCTAGATTATTTTATTCTATCCAAGAGTTTAAAGATATTTAGCTCATTTCTAATATCTTCACTTCTTCTCTTATCTGGAAGTTTGCAACCAGCTACACTTCTCAGATATCTCATTTCAGCTGCTTCTATGATCTTCTCTTTTCTTTTAGTTAAAACCCAAAATTCACTACCATACAATAGTAAGGGGACTACCACTACTTTATAAAATCTTAGTTTTGTTTATTTTCTTGTGCTTTTAAATATCCTTTTGAATGTTCCACATATATAATTAAATTTATTAAGTTTGTTAAATAGATCTTCATTTTTAAAATAGGAGATTTCATAACCCAGGTACATAAAATGGTTCACTTGTTCGATGGATTTCCCCTCCAGAACATAAGGCTGTAAAAATGTATGTTGTAGTACATTTTTGTAAGAGCCTATTTTGAACTTTTTAGTGCCTATATTAATGATTTTAGTGCCTTTTTCCCTGCCTATTTTGAACTTTTTACTGCCTATATTAATGATTTTAGTGCCTTTTTCCCTGCCTATTTTGAACTTTTTACTGCCTATATTAATGATTTTTAGTGCCTTTTTGCTTGCCTATTTTCAACTTTTTAGTGCCTATATTAATGATTTTAGTGCCTTTTTCCCTGCCTATTTTCAACTTTTTAGTGCCTATATTAATGATTTTTAGTGCCTTTTTCCCTGCCTATTTTCAACTTTTTAGTGCCTATATTAATGATTTTTAGTGCCTTTTTCCCTGCCTATTTTCAACTTTTTAGTGCCTATATTAATGATTTGTAGTGCCTTTTTCCCTGCCTATTTTCAACTTTTTAGTGCCTATATTAATGATTTTTAGTGCCTTTTTCCCTGCCTATTTTGAACTTTTTAGTGCCTATATTAATGATTTTAGTTCCTTTTTCCCTGCCTATTTTCAACTTTTTAGTGCGTATATTAATGATTTTTAGTGCCTTTTTCCCTGCCTATTTTCAACTTTTTAGTGCCTATATTAATGATTTTTAGTGCCTTTTTCCCTGCCTATTTTGAACTTTTTAGTGCCTATATTAATGATTTTTAGTGCCTTTTTCCCTGCCTATTTTCAACTTTTTAGTGCCTATATTAATGATTTTTAGTGCCTTTTTCCCTGCCTATTTTCAACTTTTTAGTGCCTATATTAATGATTTTTAGTGCCTTTTTGCTTGCCTATTTTGAATTTTTTAATTGCCTAACATCCGGACTCTACTCATGAGTCTTCAAAAAAGCTACAAATATGAGGCGAATAGTGCATATCTAACACATATTACCGTATTTTACGGACTATATGACACTGCAGACCATAAGACACACCTTAATTTTTAAGCAATTTTTTTAATAATATATTTACCATTTTTATTATTAGATTGCAAAGCCAGACTTAAAAAAATTCTTAGTTTATAAAACCTTTCTGATCTTTAAAATCCTGAAAATCTACATCTGAACTTTCTTCTTCTTCTTCGTCATCATTGTCCTCTTCATATATATAATGTGGTCTTCACTGCCATCAAGAGGGTTACTTACACCGAACTTTTGAAAGATTTAACAATAATGTCTTCTCTCACTCTAGACCACAACTGTTTTGTCCACTGATACACTTGTTTGATTGTATGTTGTTTTAAAAACTCCCTTCGGCATGAATTCATGTTGGGTTTCATCCATCATCCATTTGTTCAAGTTCACTGGCATCGTAGACTGCAATGATGCATCATAGACTAGACAGTGTTTTGAGTATGTGATGGCAGTGGAAGAGGTAGACAATGTTAGCAAGCTTGTGAATCCCCGCAACTCATGTTTGTCGCATCAGTGCATTGCTGCTTCCAGTTGAATCCAATGTTTCCAGATAGAGATAATTCACGCGGCATCGAATATATGGCCATTTTTAAGTCTGGCAGGAATTTTAAATCAAACACTGGACATCTTTATATTAATTTTGAGTGTAAGATGCAGCTGAATTTTGGAGGCAATTTTTCAAGGGAAAAAATATGTCTTATCTTATATATAAAAATTAATGTTTGTTTGTTTGTTCGTACTTTATGCGCAGCCATACTGTTGATCCGATTGTGATGAAGTTTTTTGCAAAATGTTCAGGAGATTCCCCGGATGAACATAGGCTATAAGAGAGTTGTGATACTCAACTCCTACATCCTTAAAAATCGCCCTTTGTAGTGAAAAACGTGAAAAAAGTAGCTCTTTGGACTCTTAAATAGCTTATGCTGCCTTAACCATAAAAAATACACAAAATTAATGTACACTGAATTGAATATCTCAAAAAGCTCTACAAAAATGTCTGCGACAGCATATGTTTGTTTCTTACGGATAATTCACAATAACCATTTTTGTCTTTCATTGATACCAAGAGAATAATACCCATTCGCGTGAACCTTTGATCTTTATTATTGTTACCAAGATCCCGCGCCGTAGCCAAGTGGTTAACCCCTCAGCGTGGGAGCATTTAAATATATATTTTATGTTAAAGGAAATTTTAATATCTCCTCTATGAGATGGCAGTTTTCTTGGTATATTTTCATTAAGAATCATAATAAAACAAACGTGGTGCTTGTCGAACATGCTCGATCAGCACTCTGCAGAGAAGTAGTGTTTATTTTACGAGGGCACTGCACGTCATTCCACGCTGATGGGTTAAGGCAAGAAGTCTTGGCGCAGAACTACGGGATTTACGCTGGTTCGAGTCTCCATGAGGGAACAATTTTTTCTCATGGAATTTTGGCCGGTATGGGTCCAGTGCACAGTGGGGCAGATATGAAACCAAGCTGGAAAAATACTAGTAGTCCATAAAATGTGGTATCAAAAAAAAATACACTGTTTTCATTACAAGTATTCACTATTTTTAATTAACCTTTTGACCGCCGAGTTTCCATTTTGCCAGCTGGACTGTGGCTGCCAGGTTTTTTAAATTTAAAGTACTACGCCATACTATATAATATAAATAAACCTATATAAAGCATATTTAACTGTCTACATGCCATGCTAAATTGAATTTAAACTCACTATTATACATTTATTTGAAGGTTAGGCAGTGTTGCTTCCACTTGTAAAGATCCCAGGTTCGAATTCAGCACGGTGTCTTCATTGAAATTTGTTATCACTATCACTAAAACATTTATCCTATTGAATGCTTTTGATGGCATTATCACTAAACACTTATAATATTCAAATTGTTGAACATTTTTTATGGTCCTGGGTTCGAATCAGTTCCAGTCAAACAGCTGTTTTATGCCACGTGTTTCGTCTGGCGCGACACACCCACCACTGTCACTCACACCCTGTTCATTTAGGTCTACATCACTTGCTTTACTATTTATAGGCTTAGATTGTAATAATATTCTCTTAGAAACAGGACTACTATCACATTCGTCAAACGAATAACCATTTGATGAACTGTTACTGTCACTCTCATCTTCTGATAAAACTGACACAATAAACTCGCGTATTGTATTTTCGTCAACTTCGAGACATGAATCACTGTGTTTCATAGCGCGACCTACCCCTTGGCCAGGTGTCTTTTCAACTAAAAATAAAATAAATAAAGAGAGAATCCTGAAATTGCAATATTCCATAGCCAAAAAAAAAAGGTCTTGAAACATGAATGTACACCCTCCTTTAGAAAACGCATTTACAACTAGCCTGTACCATTATTCTGTAAGGGATGTGCAAAGTATTGCTAAGAAAGGATGTACAAACACAGCACGAAAAATAATTTTAGTTTATTGAAGTAAAAACTTCGGGAAAAAAATATTTAAAATAATAAGACTGAAAACCGGAGCTTGCTGGGCGTGGCATACCGCTGTACACACACGTTCACCGGCGCATGCCGGGCATGGCATTCAAAAGGTTAAATGAACTTTTCTTGGAGATCAGTGAAACATTGAACATATAGGATAATCAGTCCCTTCTTCCTATCAATTTTGTGTCACACTGTCATCTAGTTAAGGATTATACATGTGAGCATAATAGTAATTCAGTGTTTTTTGTAGTTAATACAAGTGACTTGTATATTTTCAGCACATTTCCCAAGCTCTTGCAAGGGAGAAGTTCGATGGATGTTCCAGCACTTGGATCTAGATGCAGACGAACAGCTGTCACTGCAGGAGCTGTACGATTTGGAACACGACCAGAGTGAAAAATGCATCAAACCCTTCCTCGACGCTTGCGATGCTGATCACGATATCTTTGTGTCTCCTCGTGAGTGGTGCCGATGCTTTGAGAAAACAGACCGGCCATGTGCTGCGGTCAAGAGAAGGATAAGTCCGGACCTCCTAGGTTAGTATCCTCAGACCAACGGATCTGTGCCCCTATAGCACTGACATCGTTCTTAGAAAAGTACGTGTCTATACTCACACCATTTCACTGCACTCCCCTCCCACTACGTCAAACAGCAGCCACAGTAACTTATCGAGTAGGGATGTTGCCAAACTTCCCCCAGTGACATGGCTCTTGAATATTGAATAAAGCAAGGTTGATTATAACTTCTTCATATTTAATTTAAGTAGGTTTAATGACACTGATTGACTTCTACGATTAATGAAAATAATTATAATATAATAGTGAATGATCTTGCAGAAGATTTCTGGGCTGTTGGCCGTGGTCTTGAGGCTTGTAGTTCCCCAACGTTTCGCCAGAGACTGCGTCCGGCATCCTCAAGGGTTGTCTTGAGACTGTTGCTGATTAGAAGGTGAAGGTCTAGAAGATCAGTATCTGTAACTGCGAGGTTCTTGCGTGTCGTGTGTATACGTTCCCTTAATAACGATATTTCCGTGTGATGATAAATCCTATGCGCTTGTGCAGATATTAATGTTCTTTTTATCCTGATGAATTTGGGAATCGTCTTATTGTCTCTATGACGCAGAAGAAATGTAAGTGATGAGAGCAGTCGAACCTTTTTCTTGCGCAATTTCTCAAATCGTCGAATGTATCTGTTGATTTCCTCCCCGTAGAGGCGATTAATATATTGACTTAGGCTTTCACGGCCGGAGTTATTATGATGATCTTGCAGAACATTTCTGGGCTGTTGGCCGTGGTCTTGAGGCTTGTAGTTCCCCAACGTTTTGCCAGAGACTGCGTCCGGCATCCTCAAGGGTTGTCTTGAGACTGCTTGCGCGTTGTGTGTATACGTTCCCTTACTAATGATATTTCCGTGCGATGATAAATCCTATGCGCTTGTGCAGATATTAATGTTCTTTTTATCCAGTCTCAAGGCAACCCTTGAGGATGCCGGACGCAGTCTCTGGTGAAACGTTGGGGAACTACAAGCCTCAAGACCACGGCCAACAGCCCGGAAATCTTCTACAAGATCATCATAATAACTCTGGTCGTGAAAGTCTAAGTCAATATAATAATAGTGGATGTTCATTGGTTATATGGAAATTACATGAAGGGATCTACATATGTTGTTTTTAAAGATAAATGTTTCAATATAGACCTGAATACCTAATTTTTAAATAAATTCATGTCTTTGGAATCAAATGCAGGACACTCAAATAACATGTGAGATAGTCTGGCTGGAGTTTTTTCAAATACAGGTAACTGTACCTATTTTAAATCGTTCCAAATAATGTCCAAATTTCCCTTGTCCAGTCATAAATTGTGTTAATACTAAATTTGGTTCTACGTATTTGCACTTTATTCAGTCAAAAACAGTTGAGAAAAATAACGTTCTTGTCAAAGCACCATTAATATTTATATTTGAAGAGAAAAATTTTCGCCTAGACCGGGACTCGAACCCGGGACCCTTGGCTTTCCAGGCCAAGTGCTCTACCAACTGAGCTACCGAGGCGAGTTACGATCTAGACGCAAATTTTTCTCTTATATACGTTGTAATTCCCTATCGCCAAATGCTTTTGAAACCATTGTTTCTATCTTTGCAAATGGCGGCTTCTTAGTTAAGAAGACATTTATTGGGAATTTAACATTACTTTATAAAGCTAGTAAGACTTCTAATGATGTTTTTATTATTGATTTAACATTTCTCCATGAAAGATAAATTATATTTGAAGAGAAAAATTTTCGCCTAGACCGGGGCTACTAGCTTTATTAAGTAATGTTAAATTCCTAATAAATGTCTTCTTAACTAAGAAGCCGCCATTTGCAAAGATAGAAACAATGGTTTCAAAAGCATTTGGCGATAGGGAATTACAACGTATATAAGAGAAAAATTTGCATCTAGATCGTAACTCGCCTCGGTAGCTCAGTTGGTAGAGCACTTGGCCCGGAAAGCCAAGGGTCCCGGGTTCGAGTCCCGGTCTAGGCGAAAATTTTTCTCTTCAAATATAATTTATCTTTCATTGAGAAATGTTAAATCAATAATAAAAGCACCATTATTACTGTTTAACCACTCAGCATTCCAATTTTGTAAGAGATCATTTTTTAATATTTCTTTAATATGTGATAGAGGACAGAAGGAGTACAAGTAATCCATATTTGAATTAGCAGCTGATTTGGCAAGAAAATCTGCACGTTCATTTCCTGTAGTTCCAGCATGTCCTTTAATCCAGCCTAGGCAAATATGTCCAAGATATTGGTTAAATTTTGTTCTTTTTTGGTAATAGATACTAGTAAAATTCATGGTGATTTTCCGTTGAGGTATTAGTTCACAGTAATATAATGTACGGTTAAAAACTATAATATAGTTACCTTATAGGTCCGTCTCCTCAACTTAAGTTCTTTTAAAACTCTGTAGGTCTTTCGGGACTAGTCCCATCATCAGCAGAATGCATTAGGTCCGTTCTTGTTGACCCTTGTTGAAGAAAACATTCCAACGAGAATAAATATACTGGAGGAAATCGCAATCCTAAGAGAAATCAACAACAACCTGATTCTCAATGAATACACACCTAATTCACACAATCCTCTGTACAAAATTCTCACAACCAAGTCAGTGCTTCAACAAGGATCAACAAGAACGGACCTAATGCATTCTGCTGATGATGGGACTAGTCCCAAAAAGGCCTACAGAGTTTTAAAAGAGCTTAAGTTGAGGAGACGGACCTACAAGGTAACTATATTATAGATAAATCATATTTAAAAAGAAAAATTATACGCTCAGACCAGGACTTGAACCCGGGACCCGGTTCAAGTCCTGGTCTGAGCGTATAATTTTTCTCTTTAAATATGATTTATCCATCATTGAGATGTATGAAACTAATAATAAAAACATCGAAAATAGCCGTACTGGCATTTATAATGTAATGTATAATTCCCAAATATGTCTTCTTAATATAGGAGCCGCCATTTGCAAAGATAGAAGCAAAGGCTTCAAAGCATTTGGTGGGCGGGAATTACAACGTATATAGAGAAAGATTTGCATTTAGATCGGTACTTGCTCAGGTAGCTCAAATGGTAGAGCACTTGGACTAGAAAACCAAGGGTCCCGGGTTCAAGTCCCGGTCTGAGCGTATAATTTTTCTCTTTAAATATGATTTATCCATCATTGAGATGTATGAAATTAATAATAAAAACATCAACTATATTATAGTTTTTAACCGTACATTATTTTGGGTAATTATTTTCTGTCTGAACTGGGATTTGAACCTCTGCTTGGGCACGAAGTTGCCTGGATAGCTGAAATGATAGAGCACCAGTGAATAAAATGGGAGGTCCAGGGTTGAAATCCTGCTACAGGTGGAAATTTCTCTCTTTTGATGTGTTTACCATTACCTACAGTCTGTGTATGTTAACTTACTTATATGTTTATTCGATGGTGTTGAGAAACAAAGTTATGTGATTGGTTGTAAATTACAGGTGTTTACATCCCAGACTGTGATGACGAGGGCTATTACCGTCCTACACAATGTCACACATCAGTTGGGATGTGCTGGTGCGTGGATAAACATGGTGTGGAGATGGCAAATTCACGTACACGTGGAAAACCTAATTGTGGTAAGAAATCATAAAATATACCATAAATTATGTTTTTATACTTCTTTACTGAAACGTAGCTTTTATATAATGAGCATCTGTATTAAAATGGGGCATGCAGTAGCGTTGTAGTTAAGGCACTGCACTACAAGCCGGAAGGTCAAGGATTCACGTCCCAGTGGGGTCAGGATTTTTAAATTGACCAAAACCTTCTTGCGGCACTATGGTCCTGAGGTGGACCCAACCTCTAATGGAAATGGGTACCAGACCCTTGTTCTGGGGGTACAGGCGGCCGTCATGCAGTGCTGACAACCCGGCTGACATCAAGTGTCGATTGTCCAGAAAAAGTGGGAGCCGTAACGTCCCACTATCCGAAGGGCCTCCCGAGGCCTTTAATGGGATTACTTTACTGTATTAAAATAAATGTTTTTTTTAAATTCAGATTTACCATAAATTGAGATAACATTACTCCATCTTCCAGTCAACCCAACCTGAGAGGTGGGTTATATTCTGCCAATGGCAGGAGAGATTGCCAGATATGTCTAAAGACAACTCAGGCCATTGGACAGAAAACTCCATAAATATTAAGTTATGTAGGTAGGAAATAACACGATGAGGTTTTATTTATATTATTTCTAGTCTGATCATCTTACTTCAATATTAATGTTGATTTGTTCTTGAACATGTTTCAAAACAATTCTGTTTTATCATCAGCTTGTCCAGACGATAAAACAGAATTGTTTTGAAACATGTTCAAGAACAAATCAACATTAATATTGAGGTAAGATGATCAGACCAAAAATAATATAATTAAAATAACCTCAAAATATCACTTCCTAATATTAAATATTAATTACAACTATGAGGTTTATTTTAATTTATGTTGAGTTGTTTTTGACTCACCTCACACTTCTTAACTCCCTCGCAGACTCGAGTTTCTTCACTGCATTTGTGACATTCTCAATGCTGTATCATGTTCACAACTGATGTCCAATGGCCTCCTCTCCTGCAGACTGACTTTTGATTTGGAAGTTCATTGATCAGCCATCAGATAGCGCAGATGTCAGTCTGCAGGAGAGGAGGCTATTGGATGTCAGTTGTGAACGTGATACAGCATTGAGAATGTCACAAATGCAGTGATGAAACTCAAGTCCGAGAGGGAGTTAAGAAGTATGAGGTGAGTCAAACACAACTCAACATAAAAAAAAATTCATAAATATTGTTCATTTTGAGAAACATTGAAGTATATATAACAGTTGTTTACACCTTTTCTTGTCAGTGTTTAAAAAGTCACTGTTTTATTTCCTACTATGTAAAACAATATATATATATATATTTTAATACCCCAGGTTGTCCTTTTTTGACATATCTGGTGTTCCCTCCTGGCATTGGCATAATTGTAACCCACTTCTGAGATTGGGGCACCTGGAAGGCGGGGTTACATGGCCCCGATGATATGATGGATGATGATGATAGGTGGTGCGCCAGGAGAGTCCCTAATCCTAAGCTTAATCTAGGATGAATATGATGATGACGATTGCGATGGCCATATGATGTTCGGGGGCCATTTGGGCCTTAACGTTTCCTGACATTTGTCTTACAGGTGAGGAAAAACCCCAATAAAAACCTCACCCAGAAAACTGCCCCGACCGGGGATCAAACCCGGCCCGCTGCATGACAAGGCAGCATGCTACCTCGAAACCACAGCGGTGGACTTGAAATATATAAATGTAATTTTTACTTTAAATGAATTACTTTTAATCTTCTTCTTCTTCTTCCTTTCATGTGATAGACCTAGTGGTCTGTTATGGTCTCAATCCAACGTTTGAAGGGTCTGCCCAAAGATCTCTTGCCTGGTGGCTGGTAATTTAAGATTTGACGTGGTATTCTTGTTCTGCTCTTTCTTCTTTCCAGTTGTTTCTGTATTTTTGTACATATTCCATGATTGATTCTGTTTGTAATTCTTTGAGAATCTCAGAATTCCTTTTATGGCCTGTTCTTGAGTAATCAGCAGTACGTCTCATAAATTTCATTTCTGCTGCAGTTAGTCTTTGTTCATCTACACTGCGAATTGTTCAGGCCTCACTGCCGTAACATAATATTACTTTTAATCTTAAAATGCAGTGAAAATTGGACTTTGATTCATTCAGATAGAAAAAAATAGAGGCAGCAGAGATGAAATTTTTAAGGCCAACGGCAGGCTACACTCTTATGGACCATAAAAGAAGTTCTAAGTTAAGAGATCAATTAAATATTTTTAAATTGACGATAAAATTGACAAACAAAGACAAAATTGGTATGAACATCTACTAACAATGCCAGATGATAGACATTCTAAAATGATTTTAAACTACGGATCCACAGGATGTAGAAGTCAAGGAAGACTATTTGCTAGATGGAAAGAACAAATCTCTTGAAGTCGGAACGTGCCAGAGGGCCTAAGACTTGATGTTGATCTTAAAATGTATTATTTTAGAGCATTTATCCATTTTCCAATTACCATCTGTCAGCCTTTGTATTGTATTGTATTGTAAGCCTATATTTTCCCTTTACAGAGATTTAGGCGCTCTCCCCCTACAGGGAAGAATTTGAACCCTACTAATGTAGTTACACTTGTTTTCATATAGACGTCATTTTGAGTGGTCTGTGGTCAGCGTTCCGCCTCATACTGACATCTAGGAAACCAAAGTAGTACTAGGACGGGAAAATGCGGTAAATTTTGCTTAGAGGCCCTTTCATTCAGGCTTAAGGATTTTTTACGAGCCTGAAAATCTTCAGACTCGGGACCCACGGCTCAAAGTGCCTCCCAGAGGACTTGCTCCTTGGATTTTTCCGTAAAGTTAAAAGAGTGCAAAACACAAGTAAGTGGAAGAAATGTTTTGCTCAGCTTGGGCACCTTGTGGTCACCATCCACATATCCCCTAGATGAGGACCCCTTTTTAATATTCTGAACAGGTCAGAGCATAATTTTTCTCCAACAAATACATTGAATTTAGCAAATAATGAACAGATTCCTTGAATTTACTGAGTTGTTTACTAAAAAAATAATGAATAACCTATTGATTATAAAATTACAGTTTGATGTGTTTCATTATTTCTCCACTAGGGTGCATTCTTACAATATTGCAAACCTATTTAGCAATAAAATAATATGATCAAGTTGCAATGGATGGACATAACCTCACATTTCTGATTTATTTTCAAACATTGCCATTCACATTAAATATAGGTTTTAAAATACCGGTAACTATTTTTAAATAATGATTTTTGAGTAAACAGTTTAATTTTAATTGTTAAATAGTCCTAACAAATGCCACTCTTGATTTTCAAATCCTCTAGATAAATTCACTCATCACTTTGTGACTTGTGAATTTATCAATGATTAGGAAATCACTTGTGGCATTACTTATGATAAATTAACCTGATTAATTGTGATTTACAGAAAACTTCTTGGTGAAGAGCGAAAAGGCCTCTAGTGTGAGCTCTGATAGTGATAACACCGATAACGATGATGAAGATGATGACACAGAGCAGGATATAGAAGGCAGTGCTGACCAGCCACTGGATTTCTAAAACTCTCCTGTATGCCTCCTTCAGAACTGCGACCAATGACAGGTACATTGTTTAATATATAGGTACCAAAAAAATTTTAATATCATTCGTTTTTAAACATCTTAATGATGGACAAATTATATTTGAAAAGAAAAATATACGCCTAGACTGGGGTTTGAACCCAGGACCTTTGACTGTCTATGTCAATGCTCTTCCATCTGAGGTAGGTAGCTCAGATGGAAGAGCATTGACATAGAGAGTCAAAAGTCCTGGGTTCAAACCCCAGTCTAGGCATATATTTTTCTTTTCAAATATAACCAAAAAAATTATATAAAAGATTTTTTTTAAATTTTGTTCTTTTTTTTATAGATCTTTAGACATAATCTTCAGTTGTATCCAGTAGGTTGTGTTTCTGTTATTGCATTTGTTATATGTTTTCTGGAGAAAATTAATTGTGTTTCCAATTAATAAAGTAATACCACTACACGCCTTAAGAGGACTTTGGGGTAGAAGCAGGTTGAGGCTCCAAGCTTTGAAAACAGCAGGGTTGTCAACCTGCCGTTACTCCCAAAACATATGGCTTAGGGTAATTTAAAAATCTAGATCCCAGCGGGAATCGAATCCATAATCTTCCAACTTGTATCATATTGCTCTAAGGCAGCAGTTCTCAACCTTTTACGATTCGCGAACCCCTTCCACAGTGATCTGAGTTGGGTGAACCACTGACTTTTAAATATACATATAGTAGACATGCATAAAATGTAATTCCAAGCAAAAGGTTTAATAACCTTAAATTATTCAAATTCATCGGAGAACATTTTGTTTAAACAACTCACCTCATAGGATTCATGCTTCCATGATATCGCAGTTTCAAACACAGTCGTGTTCATCCTCAGCCATAACTCCAACTGATAAAATGCTTCCATGATACCACAGTTTCAAACACAGTCATGTTTGACGGAATTTCATCAGTCAGAGTTATGGCTGAGGATGAACACGACTGTGTTTGAAACCGCGGTATCATGGATGCATGAATCCTATGAGGTGCATGGAAGCATGAATCCTATGAGGTGCATGGAAGCATGAATCCTATGAGGTGCATGGAAGCATGAATCCTATGAGGTGCATGGAAGCATGAATCCTATGAGGTGCATGGAAGCATGAATCCTATGAGGTGAGTTGTTTAAACAAAATGTTCTCCAATGAATTTCAATGATTATACCTCATAATGTTTACTTCCCAACATTAATTTAATATAACCTTAAATTAACTTAACCCTTAACAGTTAAAACCTAAAGTTTTCTATTTCTCCATTTTTAACATTTCTAAGGTTTTTTCAATCTTGTATTTAAATTCCTTTTCCATAAGGAAAACAAAAAGAAATTTAAATACAAGATTTGAAGGAACACCTTAGAAATGTGAAAAATGGAGAAATAGAAAAATTTACAATAGCTGCACATGCTTGGTCAGAAAAACACAGAATTGAAACTAAGGCAAAATTACTTAAACAGTTAGAAAAATCTAAGGAACTCCAGCCATCCATCCAATGGTTGATTGGCTCAAATTCAAGCTTTGGCCTCCCTTAACTTCTGCCTCCAATCATTTCTATTTTGTGCAGCAAGCCTCCAGTTGCGACAGTTAAGTAGGTTTGCAGCATCTTCCTTTATACCATCCTCCCATCGTTTTTTCGGTCTTCCAACTCGTCTATTCCCCATAAAACTTGCTGTAAGCACCTTTTTTGGTTTCTGAATGTATTTGTTTTTACGAGCTAGGGGTGTCAACCCCACACCCAACCTCCAACAATCCTGGGGGGGTCGATGATTTTCTCTTGGGGTTTTCTCTCTTATCTGGTATGTCCCAATTTTTAAGTGTCAGGAACTCACTTTTTCGCCCATGCACTTCTTAGTATTAACCAGGAGCCACGACAAGGACATGATACATTGGTTTAATCAGCCAGAAGTTGTATCAGCTTTTACACCAAGACTTGGAACAGTTCATGAGTGTAGAACCATCTGTAGGGGCAGGAATAAATGGTATTTATCGGGTTTTATTAGTGTGCACCCAATCTAACTTACTTACTCACTGGCACTATCAAACCCGTAGGTTCATGGCCGCGCAGACATAAGTAGAACCCATGTCCGCATTTCTTGACGGTTGTATTTTTACGGTGAAAGATCGTCACTCTTTCGACCAAGGTACTTATTTCGTCTGGCTTATCACCTTCGACAAGTCCGGCATGGGTAATCCTATCGGCAGCAATGCTACCGCCGGCAGCACCCAATGTAAGGAACTCACAATTTGGAAAAAAAATTTACATATGCAAGAATAAAAAAGAAAACCATGAACTTTGAAATTCCTGGTGAAAAGGAAAGAGGTTTGATTTGGAAGTGCATCAGTCAGCCAACAGAGGGCGCAGAAATCAATTTGCAGGAGGGACAACTGCAAGACGGCAGTTGTGTGGCATTGAGAATATCACAAAGTCAGCGACGAAATGTAGGTCTGCATAAAAATCAAGAGATATGAAGCGAGTCAAAATAACACAACTCAGTATTAAATTAATGTTGGGAAGTAAACATTATGAGGTATAATCATTAAAATTCATCGGAGCACATTTTGTTTAAACAACTCACCTAATAGGATTCATGCTTCCATGATATCGCGATTTCATACACAGTCGTGTTCATCTGAGGATGAATTTATGCGGGCGGGTGAGGGAGATAACCCAAACCACGCTACTGCTACCATTTCTGCAGGCTAGGAACCACGCTTCTACTACCATAAATCCGGGTTTTGTTACTGCTGTCTGTTATTAATGTGGATCTGCTTCCATGCACCTAGAGGTTCAATCAATCCAGCCGAGGGAGATTTGCCTTGGGCCCATAGTAAGGTCCAAGCAATCGATTCATCTTTCTCATCATCTGAGGATGAACACGACTGTGTTTGAAACCGCGGGGGTTATCAGGAGCATGATGAATCCTATGAGGTGAGTTGTTTAAACAAAAGGTTATCCGAGGAAATGTTAACACCAATCAAATTTACTTACAATGACCCTCATAGTGTTATTTCCTACACATATTTCCATTACATTCCTGCTGACTGCTGGTTTTTATTATTCATTTAACACTTCTCACTGAAGGATAAATTATATTTGAAGAGAAAAAATTTCGCCCAGACCGAGACTCGAACCCGGGACCTTTGGTTTTCTACAGTTCGATTCTCGGTTTGGGCAAAATTTTTTCTCTTCAAATATAATTTATCCTTCAGTGAGATGTGTTAAATTAATAATGAAAACATCAACTGAAGCCCTACTGGCTTTATAAAGTAGTGTTTAAATTCCTGATAATATAGTCTTCTTAACTAAGAAGCCACCATTGCAAAATTAGAAGCAAAGGCTTCATAGCATTTGGTGCTGGGAATTACAATGTATATAAGAGAAAAATTTGCATCTAGATTGGAACTCACCCTGGTAGCTCAGATGGTAGAGCATTGGCCTAGAAAGCCAAAGGTCCCAGGTTCGTGTCTCAGTCTGGGCAAATTTTTTTTTTGTTTAACCCCTCAGCGTGGGAGCATTTAAATATATATTCTATGTTAAAGGAAATTTTAATATCTCCTGTATGAGATGGCAGTTCATAAAGCCTGTTTTCTTGGTATATTTTCATTAAGGATCATAATAAAACAAACATGGTGCATGTCGAACATGCTCGATCAGCACTACGCAGAAAAGTTGTGTTTATTTTATGCGGGCACTGCACGTCATTCCACATTGATGGGTTAAATATAATTAACGATGATCTTTAAGTTGTCGACCCTGGATGTCTCTCTTTTTGAGGTCCAAAAAATGTATGTATTAAGTAAAGATAGAGCATGAGTAAACATCCACAGTCGATAATTTAAAGATCATCAGTCTGTACCAACTGAAGATGGAACGAAGGTGCTTTGAAACATGTCTTACAAGAAACAACAAAATATGAGGTAAGATGAAGACAGACCAAAGTTATTTATTAAATAGAACCTCGTAATGTTACTTCCTGTTTTATTTTCATAACCACATTTATAGCTGGAAAGTTTATTTTTGATCTTACATATTAAATTTATCACTTAAAATAAATTTAACCCATTGGAGACTTTTAACGAGTCTCCCTCGTGAGCAGGTAGAAAGTCCAAACAGCTCCTCCACGACCTACACTCGTTGTTGTGTTATAACCCCCACTGTAAGACGTTAGGTTTTTTTAGTGGTTTAAATTTTCGGTTCACCATCAGTAAAATTTGTTGTTTGTTTATGTAAAGTAAATATGTATAGGCCTAGTGTATTGTATAGTTTATTTTAGTTATTATTTATAGAATAGTAGACTATAGTTGTAGGCATTTATTACGGTAAAATATAAGTGAATATAAATTCAGTGCTTATTTGTTAAAATTCACAGTTTTAAATTTAATTTTTTTTCTTGCAATATGTGCGTAAATAGGAGAGAACGTATTGCTTTTGAGAAACTAAGTGAAGTAGTGGATGAAATGTTATGTGACAGTGATTGTAGTGAATTATCATGGAACGAAGATTCGAACGATGAAATAATATACAGTGACAACGTAACCGTGCATGCTACTGATGGTAGAAATATTAGGTCAGTTTCGTCCAGTTTTTATCTGTAGTATTTTATAATTTACAGGTCGATATATAACTATGATAATTAAAGAATATACGAAGAACTTTTCCTGATTTTATAATGTATAGGTCTATGCTTATTTTATTTCATATATTTATTTTTATTATGTACAGTATTATATTGCATTAGTTATTTTTTTCGGTCTTGTTTGAACATATGATTTGTGTTTACTTTCAAGGCAATGTCCGAGAACTGTTACAAAAAGATGGTTTTTGAATTGTTTGTCAACTTTCACAGCCTTGAAAATAACAAAACATAACGGTTTACAATGCACAACAGAGGGTAGCAGGTAGGCCACATTCCTTTGCTATTCGTAAAAGTACAAGATACTAAAAGAAATTCAGGGGTAAACAAAATATCTGAAAACATAAGTGATAGAACACAGTATGTGTATTTTGTATTCTGATTTAAAGTCCAGCGCAGCCGGAGTAGCGGTGAGGAGATTTAAATGGGTTCCCAGTGAACATGCTAGGCGCTTTAAACGTGTCTCCAGTGGGTTAAGGGGAGTGATGGGTGAAATTTCTATTTTCTACATTTGTTGAGCTAGAGACTTGAAGTTTTGTACGAACATTCACTGCATGATACATAATGATGTGTTTAAGTTTCATTCTTGTGAGACATTTATTTTACGAGTTATTAAATATTTAAAAACTTACGTATATTATAATTAAATAGGTTCCACGATTTTTTAATAAAATGTCTGATTTTCACGCTAATTTAAGTGCAGTTTTTCCCTAATAATTTAAATAAATATTGGTTTTGAATGTGAAGAGTGAATTAATATTTTTCAGAGCTCCAAACCACTTAGTCTGAACTGGAGGCTGACTCCTATAGCCTGCAGAGGGAGAAGAGGAGAACTTCGTAAAACCTTCCTTAGAGAAAGGAATGTCTTTATTAACTGTATAATTTACGGCTTCAGAGACAAAAAAAAAAGAACAATCCAACACAAAGACTTTAATTAATTACATAAGTAAACACATTGTTTGCACTGTTGTCACTCACAGCGTTGTATGGCGTAGAGCATCGTTTTTGTAGCTGCGACAGGAACAAGAGAAAGAACAATTTGGGAAGTTTCATAACTCACTCTATTATTAATTGTACTACTTATAATCAACTGCTTCATAATATGCACTACAAATCACAAAGATTCCTAAGCCTTCCCGTGAAAAAGCACATTTGTAGATGATGTTGCTAGTGTAAAGACGATGAACAAAATGACTTGCTGGATAACCTGTGTTCTTAGTGCTTATCACGTATCTCTTGATTTTGTTTCTTGTCAGTGGAAGCTCACCTTATAGTAGGGTTGCCAACTTCCAAAACTGAAAATAAATCTTCAGGCATTGAGAAAACAGTTCAGGCTTAATAACTCAAATTCTTGGATCCAAACTATTATGATTTTTATGACGACAAATGACACTATGAGATAAATAACAATAGAATATAAATGTGAATCGTAAACTTTACGTCTCACTTCATAAAATATGATCCTCTCACCTGAAAATGGGTATGATGATCTCTGAAACATCCAGGTGAAAGGGTCGCATTTTTGTGAGATGTGCTGTAAAGTTTTCAATTCATATTTGTATGCCCTGTTATGATCTATATTAATTTGTTATTACATCAATAGAAATATGTATTATTTAAATTAATAATAATGATATTTATTTACAATATTAAAATTTGTAGCATATATATATATATATATATTATATGATTAAGAAAGTTTTCTTGGGTTTTCCGCGTCATGGATTCAAGTTCGGCCTCTGGCTACTGATTCCAATGTTTTGGCATGATCCCACATGCCATTATCAAGGAATGATAAGTTCAAGTCACAGGTTTAGGTCTTATATAATTAGACATTGAACATGTGACTCAAACATCATTCCTTGATAATGGCATGTGGGATCATGCCAAAATATCGGAATCAGTGTCCAGAGGTCAAACTTGAATCCATGATGAAGAAAACCCAAGAAAACTTTCTTAATCATACTTATATCCACGAAAATCTGCAATATAACATATATATATATATATATATATTCTTTAACTATTTTATGTGTTGCATTATTTAGGTTAATTGTTTTCTGCAGCAGTCCCTGTCTCTTTCTATTCTTCCAGGTTTCTTACTCTTCTACCTTAATCCACTTTTTAACCTGATATTTCTATATATTAATTGGTCTACCATCATCATCTTAAGGCACGACAACTTCAGAAGTGAGAGTTTTTGGCCTTCTCAATAATCTTCCTCCATACCAATCTGTCTCTTGCCGAATTCAAACTAGTCACTTTCATATTCCTTATTCATATTCCTTTTGGCCCGTTTGTGTCGTTTCCTATTCTTGTTGAGATTTACAAGCATGTTTTCTTTTACTGTGCTAAGGAGCTAGCCTAATGCCAAACCCCCAACCTGGAGGACCAGGTCATTTGATTTTATGGTTTCCGTCCCTTAGATCAGTTGCTTCCACCACAGCTACTGAGTCTGATCCACCCCTTGTTTTTCTGTTGGAGTTTTTCTCCCTTAACCTTTGTAGTTCCCTCTACCCCGCAAAGCAGCGGTTTTCCTTGTTAACCTAGGGAGTGGTTGCCTCTTCCGCCTTCAATGCCGTACCGTAGGACTCCTACTCCGCCATATCTGCCATTGAGGTCTTCACCGTAACCCTGGCAAGGGGCCCTTACAAGGTACTAGCTGGGCAAGCTGAACCAAGGTTTTTTAACAAGATCGTTACTCCTCCCCCTCCTTTCTCATCCAGACTTGGGACCGGCAATGGTGTGGTGGAGTTTTTATTGGTCCATACCTTAGTCTGTTTCCTGTCGTCTTTCCCAATTCCATTTCCCTGAGAGTGTCAATGACATTTTGTACTGAGCTTAAAACTCTGGTATGCTAATATATCTATATGCAAATAAGGGATATATATATATTTTAAATACAGTATCCAGTGCATTACATAACGTGTGGTACATGATATGGAAAAGTTGGTAACCCTACCTTAAAGATTGGCAATATGGAGTCTGTAGATTCCAAATAATTTTGTTCCCAAGACATTTTTTGTGGTGATAATTGTCCGTGATGTGTCGGTATTGTCTCTAATATTATAAGCTTTGGAAAACAAGATATTTTGGAATCTTAATTAATGTTAAAAAATACATAGGTTATTATATAAATGTTAATTAAAAATTACTCTGATTTTTTTTTAACAGTGGTAAGAAGACAGTGTACGGTAACATCAATAATTGATCTTTGGTAACAGAAAAGGAAACCAAGTTATAATTTGTAATTGTACGATAAATAATGCAAAGTAATATCTCATAAAATATATTTTTAAGTAACAATCCATTCCACGTTTAACATTCCATTTATATAATTAACATATTATTTGCACAAATATTGCAGATTTGCCATAACATATATTTACTTCTCTTACAATTATTTTTAAGTTTTAGCTATTTGTTAAGCTGTTATGTTACATTCTCGTTAGAAATGGGAACAACTTATTTATTATAGGTACTTGCTTTTTTATGTTTATCGTTGTTCTAGACCGTCCAATGCTTGATTCACATGAATAGATGTTTAGTCTTTTCCCGCAAAAAATGTAAATAACATTATGTGATGTTACATTCCTATTCATGTACATTTTTTTTTGGCCCAGTTCATATCTCCCATGGGACGTGCGGATTCTGTAGTTCCTTCCTCAATTGTTTTGCATATTAATGCAGAAAACTGATTACAACCGGTTATTAAAAAGAAACATTGTATGAATGATGAAAAAGAACTGTTCTATTAGTGATGTAACCATGGTAATTTTGAATTTCAGCATTGGAATGTTTTATTTGTGAAGATAGCTGACAAATATTGTCTGTTACTATTTTTCAATAAAAATTAATTATGTTGATAGATTACTTATTTTAGGAATTCTCACTATGAGGTATATTCATTAAGGTAGAATATTTTTTATCACTCACCTCATATTGTTCTTCTTATTTGATTATAAACTAGTTTCGGAACATAGTTTCTGTTACATCCTCAGTATCGTCACGACCGTTGTTCTGTCGTCTTGAAGAGCTGTCCTTCTCTTCTTCCATTGGCTGACTGAAAAACCTCGAAACCAGGTCATTCTCACCGGGAATTTCAAAGTTCATTAATTTGTTCTTTTCGCTCTTTTGAATGTAGATATTTTCCCAAACAGTAAGTTCTTTTGGTTTTTCTATTTGTTTTAATAATTTAGCTTCTTTCTCATAAGATATTTTTCAGACCATGCATGGGCAGCCACTGCAGATTTTTCTACTTCTCCTTTCTTGACATTCCTGAGATGTTCTTTCACTCTAGTTTTTAAATTTCTTTTAGTTTTTCCTATGTAGAATTTCTCACATTCTTCACAATTAATTTAATAAATCCCTGATCAGGGCTGCCCATGCATGGTCTGAAAAACATCTTATCGAGAAAGAAGCTAAATTATTAAAACAAATAGAAAAACCAAAAGAACTTACTGTTTGGGAAAATATCTACATTCAAAAGAGCGAAAAGAACAAATTAATGAACTTTGAAATTCCCGGTGAGAATGACCTGGTTTCGAGGTTTTTCAGTCAGCCAATGGAAGGAGAGAAGGACAGCTCTTCAAGACGACAGAACAACGGTCGTGACGATACTGAGGATGGAACAGAAACTATGTTCCGAAACTAGTTTATAATCAAATAAGAAGAACAATATGAGGTGAGTGATAAAAAATATTCTACCTTAATCTTGATAGATACATTGCAATTAAAAATAATTTTATACACAATACTAGTATTTGTTAGTCTGAGCATATATTTTTCTTAATTAAATATAATTTGTCCTCCAGTGAGTAGTATTTAAAGTAATAATTAAAGCATTTGTTAGATTATTAAGTAATAAAGGAATATTATTATACACACAAGAGACAAAAATAATAACTGGTTCATTTAAGAAATTTTAAAACCTAACCAAAATTCAACCTAACCAATAACTTACACTAGTAAAAGGATAAATGTAAGATTAAGGTAAGTTACTTTCTTAGTTTTTTATTTTTTATTTAAGACTGATTGTGTAAATGTAAAGTAAACTCAAATTGTTAACAATTAAAAAATGGCCATCTTGAATGTGATATTATTTAGTGACAATAGTTCATTGCCATGAATACTGAACTTTATTCAGCTGATAGTTCAAATAAACTGAATTGATTCTTAAATTGTTCATACATTATTTTATTTTGAGTCTGTTTATCTTACCTCAGTATTAATGTTGATTTGTTTTTGAACATGTATCGATTGGATCCCAATCATCTTCAGCATCTTGTCCAGGCTGGTTGGATTTATGTTCCCTGGATGTCGATGACAGCTCCTTCCTGTGGTTGGCCAAAGAACCTCCAAACAAGGTCATGTTCCGTCGGTATTTCAAAATTCATTACTCTGTTTTTGTTCTTCTGGATATAGATTTTTTTCACAAATAGTCAGCTCTTTTGTATTTTCTAACTGTTTTAATAATTTAGTGTCTGAATTTATATTATGTTTTTCAGACCAAACATGAGCAGCAACTGCAGATTTTTCTATTTCCCCATTTTTAATATTTCTTATGTGTTCTATGGTTCTAATTTTAATTCTTACTTGTGTTTTGCACTCTTTTAACTTTACTATCTAACCTCTCTTGGTTAACTCTTGTTTTTTTCGACCCTGACACTATTAGGGCATCCGAGGGCTAGGGAGTCTTTCCTTTCTTCCATTTCTTCTCCAGAAAAGCCTGAGCAGAGGCTATAAGATGGCAGCCCCATCACTGGTCTTGCCTTCCTTTGGCCAACAACCAATCGAAGGGACTATTATTATGCTTTCAAGTCTTATACAAAACACTGGAGGGAAAATTTTCTATAAGATAGTAACAGGCCTTAGCCTAATACTTGGAAGGAAGAAGAAGAAGAATATTAAAATAGGAAAATAGAAAAATCTGCAGTTGCTGCTCATGTTTGGTCTGAAAAACATAATCTAAATTTGGATACTAAATTATTAAAACAGTTAGAAAATACAAAAGAGTTGACTGTTTGGAAAAAATCTTTATTCAGAAGAACAAAAACAGAGTTATGAATTTTGAAATACCGACGGAACGTGACCTCATTTGGAGGTTCTTTGGCCAACCACAGGAGGGAGCTGACATCGACATCCAGGGTGTGCAACATAAATCTAACCAGTCTAGACAAGATGCTGAAGATGATTGGTATCCAATCGAAACATGTTCAAGAACAAATCAACATTAATATTGAGGTAAGATAAACAGACTCAAAATAAAATAATTAAAAGAACCTCAAAAATATTACTTTCTAAAATAAAACATTGTTCATACATTGTTTTGTCATTATTACCCAAAAAGTTTAATTAGGCTGAACCCTATAGTGTGTTGGCTATATTTATTGTTCCAAAAACCTTTGCACATTTTATGGATATTGCAGGAAATATGTCGAAGTCATTGGTATGAAAAAATGTGCCATTTATATGTTGAGTTGGCATCCTATAGCTTGTAAGCAGACAGGGTGTATGATAAGAGCTAACTCCTTATGTATTTATGTACCACGAAAACCTAAGTGTATACTCATTTTAACAATGTATCAATGTGCCCAGTTTTTATAAGCATTGTAAATCTAATTTAATTGATGTGTCATTTGGTTTTTTGGTCGGTAGAAACAAATACATATGAATGACATACTTTTGCTAAGTCAAAATGGTAGCTTTGAAGAAAGAGATGCAATCATAGACCAGTGTTAATTAGTATGTTTTATGTAATTTTAATGTTTCAAATATTGTAGGAAAATGGAGTTTTTGGGAGTGTTTTAACTTGAGCAATGCTGAACAAATCCATGTAAATAAAAAAACCTAGATTTATCTTACATTCAATATGTTCAAAAAACCTTATAATGCAATTAGCTGCTTTCCTAATGTATCAGTAGAAATGGGACGAAGGAAAATTAAAAAAGGACATAATTAATAAGGTAGACTAAAACATAGAAACTGTGTAAGTAATGGAAATAGAATTGTATACTAACTCCCTTGCAAAGTATCTATGAGATTGGAATGGATGCATTATCTAATTTGTGCACTTTGCAGGGGCAAAGAAAAAAAATAATCATACTTAATTTTTTTTGTTAATACAGTATATATATAAGGACATGTGTATGTCAGAATGTTTATTTATGTCTTACAAAATGATATGGTACTGGTAACTTGATTTTTCACACTGGAAACAGATTCCTTCTTACAAAATGGCAACCTCTGTGGCAATAAAATGTCTAGATTTTTCAGTCTTTAATTGTCCAAAAGGCTGATCTTTAACTGGTGTATATGTTTTGAAAAATAATGATTAATAAAAACATCAAAAGCTTCTGTATTTGAAGTGTATTGTCATTTTTAAATTCCTTCAGTTTCTTTCTGAATTTCTTCCTTTCATTCCTTTCCAGTGTACAAAATGTTTAACACTCCTATATTGTTTTACATATCAAACCATAATTCAGAGCATTTTAACATATGGTGCTGAAGTCTGGCAAATTCCTACCAGGGAAATGAAAAGAATTTTCCGATCCGATTGAGGGTCTTTCCACTTTTCAGCGGTTGCCCTTTTACCAGCCGGCTGCTGGCCCTTCACATCCACATGTGTCAATCACAGAGGTAGATGATCAACAGCCAGTGTAGGAGTGACATGTGGTTAGCATGTCGAGTCCCCCAGCTGTTATAGCTGGTTCCTCAACCTGGAGCTGCTACTTATTGTAGCTACCCAATTGCCTCACGATGCTGGGTGAGCACCAGTCCCATACTGGCCAAAATACCATGAGAAAATTTCTTCCCCATGGAGACTCGAACCAGCGCAAGTCCCGTAGCTCTGCGCCAAGGCTTCCTACCTTAACTGCTCGGCTGCGGCGCGGGACAAAAGAATTTTAAGTACAGAAATGGATGTTTTAAGAAGATCAGCTGGAAAATCTGGAATGGATAGAATATGAAATAAAGAAATAAGGAAAATTATGGGTGTACAAGAGAAGCTGGACATCATAGACATTATAGAAAAGAAAAGATTACAGTGGTATAGCCATGTCAAAAGAATGCCAGAGCAAAGATTGCCTAAAATTGTTATGGAATGGATCCCAATGGAAAGGAGGAAGAGAGGAAGACAGAAGAAAACTTGGATACAAGGGGTACAAGCAGCTATGAATATCAGAGGATTGGAGGAAGATCAATGGATGGACAGAGAGGAACGGCGTTTGGCTTCCGGAAGACTGCAGCAGCTGCCATGATACCGGATGATGATGATGATATTGTTTTACATTAAAATCATTGAATATTTAGGTATAACAATTAGAATATTGTATAGGCCTCAGTGGTCAAGGGTTAAGTTAAATTAATGTTAAGAAGCTATTACTGTGATTGAAATAAGTAAATTAATGTACACATCTATACTATTGTAATCAATGAATGGTAAAGAGAAAAAAATTTGCCTTAACCGGGAATTGAACCCCGAACCTTCAGCTCTCCATGCTGATGCTCTGACCACTGAACTAATTCATTGTCCATTATATCCCTCCTCATCACACTGTGTATTATTCATTATCTTTTACGGTCTCACTTACCAAAACATGGAATTGACTTCCGACCTATGTCAGAGACTGTCAAACTATAACATTCTTCAAAAACAAACTAAAGAATTATTTAATAACAAACTAACTTATACACCTCACTGATAGTATTCTTTTAACATTTAATAAATTTAATTATTTATGAAAATAATATTAAGATTAACAAATATTTTCTTTTGTTTTGTTTTAAATATTGTATACTCGTAATATTAGTTTTCTATATCTCATTATTTTTCTTTGTTTCTTATATACATTAGACAGGGACATTTAATACCGTATGTCTTGCTTGTATACATTTTATTATTAGTTTTAGTCTTAATTTTAACTAACATTATCTGGTTGCATTATAGATCATAATATAGTAGATATTACCTTTTTGATCAAATTTTTATTTAGTATTTAATATTAGAATCAATTGAGATTGTTATATTCTGATGTAATATATGTTGTCCTGGTGAGTGGAAGAGAAGGCCACATGGCCTTAACTCCATCAGGCTAAATAAATCTAATCTAATTCAGGCTACATTCCTCCCCTTACCTTACTCTCTTGGGACCAAGTGTTTGCATAAGTTCATCTTACTTATCTTCTTACTCGAAACATGGAGAAATCACATTTTTATTTATGATCCTACCTACTGCACATCGCTTTGAAGTCTCCATGCATTGTTGAACATGCAGTTACTACTTTCAAAGGTGAGTGTGTGCCAGATGTTTTATTATTGTTACATTTTGATATTTCAAGTTAGTTTTCAGTTGTTCACTCATATTGTAGTGTCAGTGTTAGTGAGAGATTTGAAGAATATAATTAGTTCTGTGATTTTTATAAGTGTTAATTATGGCTTCTAAGTGTAGTAACAAGAAAAGAAAAGTTTTAGACAAAGGTAGATCATTTCACATAAAATGGACAAATTAGTACTTTTTCTACTGAAGTTAACAAGAAAGCAGTGTGTTTAATTTGCAGTCAAACAGTTTCATTGTTTAAGGAGTATAACATAAAGTGACATTACGGCTCGAATCTATGAACGCATTAGGCCGTAAAAGTCATTCTCTGCCTGTACTCTGCTGAGAAAGTTGCATCCAAATACGTTTTTGCGTACTCAAAAATCTGTTCATGCGATAATAGTTGTTGAAATTCCTAAGCTACCTGGTGAGGTGACTTAGCAGAGAAATGAATCGTGAGCAACCCAATGGGAACCTTGCCACGTACCTTGCTGCTTTATCCAAGATGTCGGACCTTGAAGACTTCGATCATGTTTTCGGTATACGCGGAGAAGAGGAATTTGATAGAGTCTACCAAAGAATTCAACTGGAAGAACAGGAGAATTGGCGTAATATTGCACGATGCAGACATCGTCCTATACGGTATTATTTGCGGGACACAAGCGTAAATGCATTCCTCTAGCAGATGAAAATAACGGAAGTGGTTTTATCACTGAGAATTCTAGGTAATTTCTTGCCAATATTACGAAAAATTACGACTTTCATGCATGACCAGTTAGTGGGTCGCTAATTCGATCTTTGCACTTGCTCACGGAAAGTCAGCTCACCGGTGATTGGAAGTAATTTGAGTAGAGACTAATGTATTTGCATGCGGCCCTACGACACCAAACATGCGTCTTCATATGATAAATTTGAAGATTAGTTTCATCAAGACAATGTATCCGAACTTGTAATTAAACTTTTGGGACAGCAGTTAATTTTTAAGAATGCGTCACTTCAAACTGAATCTCTGGTAAAAGTGAGTTATGCAGTAGCAGACATTATTGCAAAAAAATCTAAACCATTTTCAGATGGCGAGTTTGTTAAAGAGTGCATTGGGATTGTTGCTGATATTATTTGCCTGACAAAAAAACGCAGTTTGCAAAATTAATTCATAGTTAAATATGGGAAATAACATTATGAAGTTCTTAATTCATAAATTAATGAGTAATTTTTTAACATCTTACCTCATATTTTATGTTTCTTCAAAAGGGAACTAGTTTTCGAGAGAAGGATCTCTCTCATTTTCAACCGACATTATGACTACCGGATTTTTGTTGGGATCTCCATCAATAACATTGCCATCTGGTGTTGATTTGATGAACTTTGAGATGAGATCACGTTCATCAGGAATCTCGAAATTCATGGATCTAAATTTGTTGTTCTGAATATATGTCTTCTCCCAAATTGTCAATTCTAAAGGTTTTTCCAAATGTTATAAAAGAAGGGCTTCTTTTTCAATTTTATGATTCTCCAATAAACTATGTGCTGCAAAAGCTGATTTTTCAATTTCACCATTTTTAATATTTCTCAAGTGTTCCTTAGTGCGAGTGTCCAAATTTCTTTTTGTTTTTCCTATGTATACTTTATTGCAGTTCTTACAATTAATTTGATAAATTCCAGATTTTTTGCTATCTGGGATGTTCAATTTCTTATTAGTTATTAATAGATCACCAAGGCTAAATTTATTTATCGGTGCCAATGTAATAATGAATTTCTTGAAAATTTTTTTGAAATTTATGTATTTCAGGATGATACGTAATTTTCTTAAACTGTTTTCCTTTCTTTGAAACAGATTGCAGGGTAGTGTACTGTTTCAATCTTCTTTGTTGTCTGAATTTTTTAAATTTATTTACAATTATTTCTTTTCCAAAACCATTTAAATTGGCTATGTTCAAAATGTGATTGTATTGCAAAATTAAGCTTTCTGCAACAGACTGTAGCTTGCCGTATTGACGAATTAGTGTCCAATATAGAGAGAACTTTAAAATACCGAGCCATGAATTTCCAGTTTCCAGTTCTATTCTCTGGCACTGGATGAGAGTAGTGATGGTAACAATACTATCCAATTAGCAATTTTCTTAAGGGCAGTTGATAAAGATTTCAATATTGCAGAAGAATTGACTACTCTTGTTCCTCTTAACCTTTATATTCCGGGGTATTTAAAAATACTGCATGAACTGCTGGACAGAATTTAAATCCCAGTCCGTGATATTAAATGGATGGTAGAGCGCGCATACTAACAAAAATTTTTTTTTACGATAAACTATAAGAGATATAAGTATAAAATAACTTTTATTTAATTCATAAAGGAGTGTATTATTCAATTAAATGTTTTATTTTTACATACAATAGAGAATTTTATTATTAAAAGTTAAAATTTATTTTGCGAGGTCTATATTTTTTGGTTTGACTTTATAACGGGTTCAGTTTATGATTTGAAGGTGACTATAACTCTTGCAAGGGGAATTTTATGACATAGTGTGAACACGTGTGCCTTGAAAAATCTGCTTTCAAACCATAAACAACGGGTACCCAGTCTTGTTGACGACAGAGTTATCAGCAAATTTTTTTTTTCTGTGGCAGTCAAACCTTAGCAAGTTTGTACTAACCACACTAGCATTCAGTCTTGAATTAGTAACTGTAGACTGTGGTTCGTTTTTTAAAATATAAAAAATGGCTTCAAGTATACTAGTTACGGAAGAAGAAATTGTGAAAGAATTAATACGCTGATAGTGACTCTGACGCCTATGATACGTGTAGTGAATTAGCGTGTAACATAATATGCAAACAGGATTGAAAAGATTAACGTTGGGTTGTGTATATTCAAGGACTATCATACAAAAAGACAGTTCTAAACGAGTAACCAAGCATCCTGGATTATCAAAATAATGTAAGTAGCATATCAGATATTTTTTAAAAATAAATACTAACAAGATATTTACCATGTTAACTCATTATAATTTAAATACAAAATTAACATGTTTTATTATTTTATTTTTTATGAATACTTGATATAAAAAACAATAGGTTAGAGCCACAAATAACTTCCTTGCAACATTTTCAGAATTTCTATACTTTTACAAAGAAATAATGTTATCAATGGACAAATATGTCCACTAAGTCCTTTAAGGCTTTACATTTTATGGACAAATATGTCCCACAAGTCTTCTAAAGGTTAAAGGTACCACTAAAGCCAATGATTTAATGGGGGTGTCACTGAAACCTTAAACTAGCTTGGCTTGAAATATAATCTCTCTGGTGTAACAACACACGGAGCTCCTGCATTGCAGGAAAACGAGAAGGGTTAGCTTAAATTACTGCAAGTAGAGGCAGCTCTAAAGTAGGAAATATTTATGTAATGCAACATCACTGCTTAATACACCAAGAAAACCTTTGTGCTAAATCCCTAAATTTAGATAGTGTTTTGAAAGTCGCTGTAAAAGTAGTGAATTCCATTCATTCACATGGTTTGCGACATAGAGAATTTCTTACCATTTTGGGGGATTATATATGAATCAAACTCTACTTTCATAAAATCTGAATATTCAAAAAGCTCGATTCAGAATTAGAAGATATTGTTTATTATACTGAAATAAGATGGCTGAGCCGTGGCAAAATGTTGAAGCGAGTGTTTGATCTCAAAAACAAAATATAAACATTTATGGAGGAGAAGGGCAAACGTACTGTTGAATTTAAAGACAAGGAATGGATGGGTGATTTTGCCTTTTTGGTAGATATAACAACACAACTGAACGATCTTAATTCACGTCTCCAAGGTAAACACCAATTGATCACTACTGTAAATTAATAAGTCATTTTTTAACATCTTACCTCATATTTTATGTTTCTTCAAACATGGGAACTAGTTTTCGAGAGAAGGATAATGCTGTCTGAAAATGAGAAAGTTCCTTCTCTCGAAAACTAGTTCCCATGTTTGAAGAAACATAAAATATGAGGTAAGATGTTAAAAAATGACTCATTAATTTACGAATTAAGAACCTCATAATGTTATTTCCCATATTTAACTATGATCACTGGGGGCACGCCGTAGCGTAGTGGTTAAGGCACTGAGCTACAAGCCAGAGGGTCGAGGGTTCAAGTCCCGTTGGGGTCAGGATTTTTAAACTGACCCAAACCCTCTGGCGGCACTATGGCCCTGGGGTCGGAAATGAGTACCAGACGTTTGTTCTGGGGGTAAAAGCGGCTGTCATGCAGGGCTGACAACCCGGCTGACATAAAGTGCCGATTGTCTAGAAAAAGTGGGAGCCTTAACCTCCTACTACCCCAAGGGCCTCCTGAGGCCTGTTGTGGGATCATTTTACTTTAACTATGATCACTACTGTGTTTGATCACGTGAAGGCCTTTGAAACTAAATTGCAACTTTGGGAATCACAAATAGAAAACAACAACTTTGTGCATTTCTCAGCCCTACAAAAGTGTAATAATCAAAATTCTCAAAAGTACGCAGAAATTATGTCAGAATAAAGAAATGAAATCTGCGTTTGATTTCAAGATTTCTAGGAGAATTTTATAAGTTTCAATCCATTTTCTATTCCTTTCTCCTTTAAAATAGACGAGATCCCCAAGAATCTGCAAATGAAGTACGTTCATTTTCAATGTGCATCTGACCTAAAGAATCATATCATCATCATCATCCATGGAAGTATTAGGCCGTGTGGCCTGTTATGGTCTCAAAGAGGAATTTTCCATCCAGCGCTTTTTTGGACGTCCCAGCGATCTTTTGCCTTGGGGGCAGTAGTGAAGTATGGCTTTTGGAATTCTATGAGACGGCATTCGTTGAAGATGGGCTTTCCAGTTGTTCTGGTAGTTTTGTATATGGTGAAGAATGGGTTCTAGATCCAACTCTTCCATAATTTTCTCATTTCTTTTATGGTCCCACTTTGTGTAGCCTGCTGTACGGTGCATAAATCGCATCTCATTTGCTGTTATTCGGCTTTTATCTCTTCTACATATTGTCCATGCTTCACTACCATATCTTAATACTGATCTTGCAAGAACCTTATAAAGCCGTAATCTTGTGTTCTTCTGTACTAAAGATGGTTTCATTATACCGTTAATTATCCCCGTTGTTTTTGTAAAATTTGTGTTTTTCTTTGATATATCAGCTTCATCTTGAATTGTTAAATTATAACCCAAATAATTAAATTTGTTTACTCGTTCTAGAATTTCATCATCTAAGACAATTTTGCTAGGTATAGGGTATTTCCCACAAAAGGCCATCACTTTAGTTTTCTTTGTATTGATTTCCATATTGTACCTTCCTACAATTATATTAAAACCTAAAGAATAAATTTAACAATATCCCCTTACTACAATTCTATTGCTATTTCCCAGAGAAAAATATCTGGGCATTAGTGGAAAGCAACGGGAAGCTACCACACCTACAATTCCCTAGTAAAGCTGCAAGCATAGCATGAAAATGCTATGATTTCAGTGAAGGACCTGCCCTCGGGCAGAATTACTATGGATGGAATAGTCATGCACTCCCTTTTACATCACTTTTCGGTAGCACATACGTATGCGAACAAGTGTTCTCCAGGATGAAATATGTGAAGTGCATAATGAAAACGAAAATCACAGACAGTCATCTGGAGAGTTCGCTTCCAGTTGCTACAACATCAGTCAAACCATATATTGGATGCCTTGTTTGTGAAAAGCAGTGCCAGGTGTCACATTGAAAGGTAAACAATTAATTATTTTAATATATCATTGTTATTTAAATTTTAATCTAAAATTTATAATAAACTTACGAGGTTTATTAATGCTTTATTTATGATGTTCAGTTTAGATTTTAGAATTAGATTATACATGAAAAAATATATGTATATATAATTTAATTTTGAACAATAATCACAAATAGGAATGAGATGCACAAGGAAATTAAACATAGACTCAATTCTGGAAATGCGTGCTATTATGCATTACAGAGACTCTTGACATCCCAACTCCTATCAAAAAACATTAAACTGAAAATATATAAAACTATTATTCTACCAGTTATATTATATGGGTGTGAAACATGGACTCTTACTTTAAGGGAGGAAAGGAGCTTAATTTGAGAATAAAGTACTTAGGAAAATTTTTGGACCAAAGAGAGATGAACAAACAGGTGAATGGAGAAGACTTCATAACAATGAACTACATGGTATTTATAGGGAGCCAGATATAATAAGAACAGTTAAGTCTCGTAGACTGCAATGGGCAGGACATGTTTCACATATAGGGAATGAAAGACTTGCATGGAAGCTTCTTGTAGGAAAGCCAGAGGGAAAACGCCCAGTTGGTAGACCAAGAATGAGGTGGGAGAATAACATTAACTATGAATTGAGGGAAGTAGATTATACAGGGAATGATTGGAAAGCATTAGCTCAGGATAGGGATGTATGGAGAGCTTATGTCCGCACGACCATGAACCTATAGGGATGCAGACAATACATCAGTTTTTTTAAAAACATTGATGAATTGCTCTTTATGAACAATATTTTGTCACGCCTAGCACCATTTATTGTATTATTTTCCCTGCTTGTTCGCTTCCTCAGCCAAAAAGCAGATGCTTTAAAAATGTGGGATAACATGAAAGTTTTTTTTTTCCTGTGCTGTATAAACTGGCGATGATATATTTGTCTATCATAACAACATCGATACTCAGAGAGCGGCTGTTTTCAGAGGCTGGGGCTATGATTACCCAAGAAGGAAACCGATTACTTGGAACAAAATTGTCAAAATTGTTGTTTTTAAACTGTTTTGCAAAATAAATAATTGACAAATATTTTCAACATTATTTTGTGTTTTTTAATTGTTTTCCCAAAACATCGATATTTCAATTTTGAAAACATCGTTTCTTTTTTATGAGTGATGCTGATCCCTATGAACCCCTGATTTAGAATAGTACAATTGATTTAGAACCTCAGGGGTCCTCATCTAGGGGATATGTGGATGGCGACCACAAGGTGCCCAAGCTGAGCAAAACATTTCTTCCACTTACTTGTGTTTTGCACTCTTTTAACTTTACTATTCAACCCCTCTTGGTTAACTCTTGTTTTTTTCGACCCCAACGCTATTAGGGCATCCGAGGGCTAGGGAGTCTTTCCTTTCTTCCATTTCTTCTTTCCTTTATTTTTCTTTTCTTCTCCAGAAAAGCATGACCAGAGGCTATAAGATGACAGCTGCATCACTGGTCTTGCCTTCCTTTGGCCAGCAACCAATTGAAGGGACTATTATTATGCTTTCAAGTCTTATACGAAAATTTCCCGGAAGGATCGGAAAATTTTCTATAGGATCGTAACAGGCCTTGGCCTAATACTTGGAAGGAAGAAGAAGAAGACAATTGATTTAGTTAATTATCGATTTTAGAGCACGAACTCAAAATCGAACCCAAAAATTAATTTGCTACAAATGGCGCCCAACGTGTATAGCGGCGGGCGATAGTACTTCAAGTATGGCGAAAATGATTGCAAGTATATATAACTGCAGCCGTATTAAAAAAAAAAGATCAAATTATCCAATGGTGTGATATAAAAATAAAGCATTTTATTCACTCCGTAAGGAAAATATATTAAGTATGAGAAATATATTACAGGTTAGTAAAAATGTATGATTAATTTATTTTAATCTGCCAGGAATTGTAAAAGTAATTATAACTGATTGCTGTGCCATCTATGCGAAAGCTCTAGTACCATCTAGCATGGTGATCGGCAAAAGGGGCAAGGAGAATAATATCTGGCGTGAAAAGTTGGAACTATATCTATTACAGCTGTTTCATGTGTATATTACCCGTTTATGGAATAAGTGCAGGCACTGCAGTCGTGTTTATGCAGGAATAGAACACGTGACACTGCTATCTATGAGTGCAGAGGGGAATGGGACGTGGGACGCTGACAGTATACACTGCCTTATATGACGTCACGTGTAGCAACAAACAGAGCTTCGAAATTCTTCCGCCTGCAGAGATATTTTGAATGACTAGTATCATCATCCACCTGATCTGTGCAGCAAAGATTATACCATTCATCAAGTGAAGACTGTGTTTGTATGTTTTGTGGTGGTTCAGTGTGACAGATATCATACTGGGACGTGCACAAAAAGAGCAACCTCACTCACAGAGTTTTTCAAAAACTAAACATGCACATTGTGCGCACTTCCCTTTATTATATATCATTATCATAGTACATTCACGGATTTAGTCCATTTGTTGACCTGTTCTGGCCTCCAGAGAAACACCATCCAGAAGTCTTTTGACTTCTGTTTTATATCGCCTACAAAATATGAACCCTATAGAAAACCGAATATAAAGAATTACTTACTAAGACATGGTGCATGATATATAAAAATTGTACAATACAGTAGGCCTATTCGACATTGTTCTACATATTAAAGTAGTTTATATGAATATAGTTTTATTAGTTAAGGTGATTAAATCAGTTTAGCCAATGTTTGTTACATTATTACTCTATATTGATCATTATTATTAATATCCATCCATACTAATTCTGCTCAAAGGCAGGTCTTTCGCTGCAATCATAGCATTTTCATGCTATGCTTTGCAGCTTTAATAGGGAATTACAGGTGTGATAGCTTCCCGTTGCTTTCCACACCGATGAAGGATGATCATATATGGAGAGCAATATAGGCTCATGATGGGGATATATGGAGAGCTTTATGTCCACGCGGCAATGAGCCTATACGTTCAATGGTGTTATGTTGTTGTTTTCAAATGTGGGCCTTGACAACGACGCCATTAGCGTCCTTGCTCTCCAATATTCCTTTATGGTGGATCCAACAGGTAATACTTCACAGGTTTGTTGATGTTCTCCATTCATGTCATCTTTGTTGCATAGAGGACAATAATATGGATTCGTGTAGATTCATATTTTATATAAATGTTTGGCCAGATAGTCATGTTCTGTAAGCAGTCTTAATTTTGCTACTGTAGTTTTTTGTGGAATTTCTGGAATAATATCTGGCTTCTTTACTAAAATATATATATTTTTTTTTGTCTTTGGCTTTATTACATAGGTCTTGGTTTTGTTTGATTTTATATTTGTTTTTATAGTTGCGGAAGGTAAGCTTTTAGTAGTATTCTGAATTAAATTGGAGCCTTTTTTGCAAGAAAATCAGCAGTGTCATTTCCAGCAATTCCACAATGTGCAGGTATCCATTGCCATTGAATTATTTTCTGTAGTTGTTAAATCACCCCGTAGCACTCTTTAATTTGTATTGACTTCATTTTATGTGAATTTATTGATATATTGCTGCCTTAAGGTACGTACACACCTGCGCGCCGCAAACACGAACGGCGCGCGCGCCGCACCATGTTCGTCAGATTTGGACGGGGTTTTAAGGTGCGCGCGAACGGCGCGCTCGCCGCGCGCGCGTCTCTCACCACGATCCACTCATTGTCGGTTTTTTCCACGAACACTTTGATGGTTCGCTGTTTAGATTTGGACGGGTACCTGAGAGGTTCGTTGCTTTCGGTGCGCACCTATTATTTGAGTATGGAGTGGTCAGAGGAAAACGTGTTAAAACTTGTTGACATTTATAGAAGCAAGCAATTATTGTGGGATCCACAACATAAGGATCATTTTAAAAAATCATTGAAAGGAGATGCCTGTTTTTTTTCTTTCAATGATATGTGTTTTTTTTTTCGTGTGTACTGTAATTGTATAAATAAATTAGAATTATTTAGAAAACATTATTTATTTAAGGCGTTCATTTCATAATATTATATATGAAGTATCACAAAACAATACAATATATAAACACATTTATTGCTAATTACTTATTTATCTCTTCAAAGACTCCAAAGAGCAAGACTGCTCATGTTAAGGGGCAATATACAAAAAATAATGGCCATAAAACAATTAACAATAAAAACAAGAAAACAAATTCAGGCATAAGTTTAAGTAATACAAACTACTATAGATGCACAATATATATACACATATAAATACAATATTTAAACAGGATAATATTAATAATAATAAAATTAACAAAATTAACTAAGAAAGCAATGAGAAAAAATATTTTTAATACAATTAGAAAAATGTTTAACATTCGTGAAATGTTGATATTCAATAGGTAAGTAGTTATTTTAATGGTTGATTAATGCATAACGAATCCCTTTTATACCTTTTTTTTTTTTTTAGAAACTAGTATCTTTGTGCAATAAAGTACAACCTCTAGTATAATAATCATGTACATTTTTATTAAAAATTAAGGTCATGTTATGGTGAGATAGATTCTTAATAATTTTAAACATATATATACAAATCATGTCCACCGCTGTAGTCTCGAGGTAGCGTGCTGCCTTGTCACGCAGCGGGGCCCGGGTTCAATCCCCGGTCGGGGCAGTTTTTTTGGGTGAGGTTTTTATCGGGGTTTTTCCTCACCTGTAAGACAAATGTCAGGAAAACTTTAAGGCCCAAACGGTCCCCGAAATCATATGGCCATCATCATCATCCTTATCATTATCATATCATCATCATCTCATCATCCTTCACCGGTGCGGAAAGCAACGGGAAGCTACCACACCTACACAATTCCCTAGTAAAGCTGCAAGCATAGCATGAAAATGCTATGATTTCAGTGAAGGACCTGCCTTCGGGCAGAATTACTATGGATGGATATACAAATCATATATTTTTTTAAATTCCTTTAATGCTATAATATTTGAAAAAGTATAAATAAAGTTATAAGATGTAATAAGTAATAAGCGTGACCAGACGTCCCGATTTTGGCGGGACAGTCCCGATTTTTAACAATTTGTCCCGCGGCATTTAAAAAAAAGTCCCTATTTTTGGGAAAGAATGCAGGACAAGCGGGAGAACGGAAAGGGAATAGACATCGTTGGTTACACCTGCTCTGCAAAATGTCTACTGAAGGTTTGTGGGTTTCCTATGGATCGCAGGAGGTTCGTTGAAATTAATAATTTCGTGTTCGCGGCGCGCATATGTGTACGTACCTTAAGATGGCAGCCCCATCACTGGTCTTGCCTTCCTTTGGCCAGCAACCAATCGAAGTTTTTCATTTTTTTTTTCCTGGGCTGTATAAACTGGCGATTATACACATGTCTATCATAACAACGTCGGTGCTCAGAGAGCAGCTGTTTTCATAGGCTGGGGCTATGATTACCCAAGAAGGAAACCGATTACTTGGACTATTTAACACATGCCACAAATGCTAGTCAATGATCCATCACGTTTCAATGAATGTTGTTTTACAACCAATGACAGTCGTGTTTCAACTCGCTCTTTATAGATTTCCTTTTTCAGCTCCTGCTTTTGTGATAAAGGAAGCTCCTCCTTTTTAATGTTCTGAACAGGTCAAAGTATTATTTTTCTCTAACAAATACATTGAATACAGCAAATAATGAAAAGATTCCTTGATTTTACTGAGTTGTTTACTAAAGAATAAATGAATAACCCGTAATGCTGATTATGATATATAGTTTGATGTGTTTCATTATTCCTCCACTTGGGTGCACTCTTATGCTGTGGTTTATCTACGACGCAACGCGCCAGCGCAAAAATTGCTCCCCATGTATTTAAATGGAGGTGTTTTATCTACAACGCAAATTGCTGGCGCAAAAAAATTTGCGCTGACATGTCGCGTCGTGTTTTGGAATCTCTTGAATCCAGGACGCAATTTGCCAGCGCAAACAAAGAATATAGAAGATATTACCCGTACTCATTGGTGTAATTGCTAAAAACAAACTAAGATTTGTTAACAAAATGTCGCAAATACAGTACTTGTTTTATAACTTTCCAATTTTAACGACGAAAGTTAGACAGTTTTGTTGCAAATCATCGAGATCTATACATGTTTTTTACAATATGAGCATGAAGGAGTACAGAGATGTACAGAAAAAAGTTATTGTGGCTTGAACTTAGTTAAGAGATAAATAAAAGCTGTAAATATTGTATCTCGGGGATATTATGGATGTGCATAAATTTCGTCTTCTATTAAATTCAAAACCTGATAAAACTGCTCAGGCGAAAATCTGAAGTATTCTAAAATTTGGTATATTCATCAACCATATGTTTATTTAAGAACTAAAGAATAATTTATTCTATGATTTTCCATACAACATTCATATGATGCTGTTGCTCTAGGTACTTTTTCTGTCTTTACTAATATTTCGAACTATTTTAATCGTTTTGCAACGACACTTGAAACTTTTTTAATGAAGAATTTTAATATGTTTATCAATGTACACAAATTATGACTTTTCCTCTCAATTTATTTTCAAAGTTCTTTATTAGAATTGAAGTTGGCATACGTGAACGCTCATAAAATTAAATCCACCAGATGGCAGGACATATGTGTGAATTACCAACATTTGCATTTAATTCCAAACCATATTTTAAGAAATAAATATTCAATCACTTCATTTTTGTTAGATTCCGATGGGTCAGTTTAGTGTACATCAGATTAGTTTACAGTTTACTAAATAGTATGTAAGTAATTTATTTTATTAGGTTATGCAGGGACAGGTTTGTATACATTAGTTTTTGTAAACACATTTGGAAATTTATTATGAACGTTGGTCATTTTGATTTTCCATATATGTGGTTCCATCTGGCGACAATTCCATAAACATATGCGCTGTAGCGTATGCGCTCCATGTGGAACCTGCATCACGCCGAGCGAAACGCGAATTCGCGTCACGTCGGGCGCGACACGCTGTATAATAAACCGTAGCATTACAATATTGCGATCTTATTTGGCAATAAATAATATGATCAAGCAGCAGTGAATGAACATAACCTCACATTTCTGATTTGTTTTCAAACATTGCCGTTTACATTAAATATATAAATATTTTAAAATAACTATAGTTAAACAATGATTTGTGAGTAAACAGCTTAATTAATAGTCCTAATAAATGCAACTCTTGATTTCCAAATTCTCTAGATAAATTCACTCCTCACTTCGTGGCATTACTTATGAACAAGATTGTCGAAATTGTTGTTTTTAAACTGTTTTATTTCATGCCATCAAATCTTTAGAGGATGAAGAAAGCCTACAACTGAATGGTATTAATAAGATGTTTATGCAGATGATGTAGTACTACTGGCCGATATCGAGGAGGTACTAAAGCCCAACGCGCACACACTACTTAGTAACACTATAATGGAAATGGACAGCTAATGAAAAATGAGGGAAATTTTGAGGAAGTGGCTGAATTCAAATACCTAGGAACAATAATCACAAACAGGAATGAGATGCACAATCCTGGAAATGCATGTTATTATGCATTAAAGAGACTCTTGACTTCCCGACTCCTTTCAAAAAACATTAAACTGAAAATATATAAAACTATTATTCTACCAGTTAGGCCTATATTATATGGATGCGAGACATGGACTCTTACTTTAAGGCAGGAGAGGAGATAACGAGTATTTGAGAATAAAGTACTTAAGAAAATGTTTGGACCGAAGAGAGATGAACAGACAGGTGAATGGAGCTGATTGCATAACAGTGAATTACATGGTCTTTATAGGAAGCCAGATATAATAAGAACAGTTAAGTCTCGTAGACTGTGATGGCAGGACATGTGGAACGAATGGGGGATGAAAGACGTGCATGGAAGATTCTTGTAGGAAAGCCAGACGGAAAACGCCCAGTTGGTAGACCAAGAATGTGGGAGAATAACATTAACTATGATTTGAGGGAAGTAGATTATACAGGGGATGATTGGAAAACATTGGCTCAGGATGGGAATATATGGAGACCTTATGTCCGCACGGCCATGAACCTACGGGTTCGATAGTGCCAGTGAGTTAGTTTGCGAAATAAATATTTGATAAACATTTTGAAGTCGGCCGCGGTGGACTAGTGGTTATGCTCCTTGCCTCTGGTCCCGAGGATCGCGGGTTCAAACCCGGCCGGGGTCGATGGATTTTTAGGACGGAAAAATCCAAGGAGCAAGTCCTCCGGGAGGGACTTTAAGCCGTGGGTCCCGAGTCTGAAGATTTTCAGGCTCGTAAAAAATCCTTAAGCCTGAATGAAAAGGCCTCTAAGCAAAATTTACCGAATTTTCCCGTCCTAGTACTACCTTGATTTCCTAGATGTCAGTATGAGGCGGTGCGCTGACCACGGACCACTCAAAATGACATCTATACGAAAACAAGTGTAACTAAATTAGTATGGTTCAAATTCTTCCCTGTAAGGGGAGAGCGCCTAAATCTCTGTAAAGGGAAAAACATGGGCTTACAATACAAAATAAACATTTTGAACATTATTTTGTGTTTTTTAAATGTTTTCCCAAAACATCGATATATCGTTCACAAACATTGTTTTTATGAGCGATGTTACATCCTAATGAACCTTTGAGTTACAATAGTACCTTTGATTTAGTTAATTATCGTTTTTTAGAGCACGAACTCAAAATCAAATCCAAAAATTAATTTTCCGCGCTACACATAGCGCCCAACGTGATAGGCGACGGGTGAGGATACTTCAAGTATGGCGATAATTATTGCAAGTATATATAACTGCAGCCGTATTAAAAAAAAAGAGACAAATTATCCAATGCTGTGTTATAAAAATAAAGCATTTTATGCACTCCGTAAGGAAAATATATTAAGCATGAGAAATATATTATAAGTTAGTAAAAATGTATGATTAGTTTATTTGAATCTACCAGGAATTGTTAAAGTAATTATAATTGATTGCTCTGCCATCTATGCGAAAGCTCTAGTACCATCTAGCATGGTGATTGGCACCAGAAAACTTTCTCTATGTAGAAAACGGCACAAGGGTCAAGGAGAATAATATCTGGCGTGAAAAAGTTGGATCTATATCTTTTACCTCTACAATTTTTTACAGCTGTTATACTTCGTTCTCTATGTTGTTATATGAGTGTATGTTTTATATCATAGAGAACTGTGCCACGTGTTACAGAACTCACATTCAATTGCGTCGTCGTCGGCATTGATGTCTGGTTTGCAGCTGTTGCATTGAGAGTCTTTTTCTTTGGTATCAGAGGACATAGTTGCTGTGTCTGTGGTTCGTAGCCTTTGGTTTTATATTTCTTCGTGACTTCCGGTTTGCTGGTTCTCGATTATAAGATTGTTCCCACGTGCGTGGACGTCCTTAATCTCTTTTGTACTTCCGGTCTTTCTTTTGAGAATAACTCAACTGTAATTCTAACTTAATTTGTTTTTCTTTATCTATCGGTCTCTTTGAGTATTTTATGTATATCTATTCTCTGACTGGTTATTTAATCTGTCATTACCTGAATAATTTGCACTGTTATTTCATTATCACCACTCTACTTCCATTACACGATAACTTTCTGAATCTATTAATTATCGATTTTAGAGCACGAACTCAAAATCGAATCCAAAAATTAACCAATCGGCGCGTAACGTTAGACTCTGTTAGAGTTATTGAATCTGCTAATTATCGATTTTTGAGATTGAGCATAAGCTCAAAAATCGAATGCAAGAATTATAACAACAAATAGAGTTAAACGTAATTGGTGGCGGGTAACAACATTTTAAGTATAGCGTAAATTATTGCAACCGGTTATAACTGCAGCCATTAAAAAAAAAAAAGATCAGATTATTAAATGTTGTGTTATAAAAATGAAGCATTTTATTCACTACATAAGGAAAATAAATTATGTACGAGAAATAATTTATAAGTTAGTAAAAAATATATGGTTAGTTTATTTTAATTTGCCAGGAATTGTAAAAGTAATTATAACTGATTGCTGTGCCATCTTTCCGCGAGAGCTGTAATACCTTCTAATAGTATTGTCAGGGATCATACAGAACCGATTCCTTTAATCTATGGCATGCTTACTGTATTATCGGCAAAACAATTTTCGCCATCTATCGGTAAAAGTATAACTAATCAGTATTGACCCCGGTGGCTGAGTCGTTACTTTCGGCGTTTGTAATACCACATTTTAAATAATGCCTGGAATAATATTAATCAATCAGATTTTACATCTCACCTCATATTATTGAAAAACTCAGAACTAGTTTCGAAAGGGAAACTTCTTTCGAAACTGGTCCTCTGTTTTACAAAAGTATGAGGCAAGCTGTAAAATTTGAATAATTATTATTAAATAAAACCTCACGATGTTATGAATATATCAATTCAGAACTTCATCTCAATTTCCAAGACCCTCAACTTACTCTTTATTCAATACATCAGAAAAACAGTTGATTAGTTTTAGAAAACTGGAAAAATATTTTATAATTCAATTACTCTTTTAAAGTATTCATTTAAACTGTTTTTTTTTTGTTCAAAATTTTCTTAAAAATAACATTATTTTTTGCATTACATTTTCTTAGAATTAAAAGAAAGGATGACCTTGATTATCAAGGAAAGGTTCAAATAAAAATAGAGATATCATTTAATAATCATTTATTTATTTTAGACATATGAACAAAAAATAATAATAATAATAATAAACAATAAGAGAATTTAAGTAATTATGAAGAATTAATGCATTGAGATTTTTTAATTTCTTTCCCTACATATTTTACCAACAAAATTTGGTCCCTTACAAAAAAGGTAATTAAAAATTACAGGTATCTTACTGTTCTTAACATATGATAATCTCAATCAAACAATGCATTAAATCACAATAAACCATTCATTTCACTGTATTGGTGGTGAATTCAGTTATCAATGACTCCTTTCCAGATGGAGGTTAAGAGCAGCATTACTGGACATTTGCAGATCTGAATAGAAAGAAAAAAACAGTTATACAAAGTACATACTGTAATGGACACTACATAGTTTTTGAATCTTTATAAACATACTACAGTTATATGAACATTAAAAAATACAGAAATCCTACGTATTAATATTTAATTTTAGGAAGTTATATTTTGAGGTTATTTTAATTATATTATTTTTGGTCTGGACATCTTACCTCAATATTAATGTTGATTTTTTCTTGGACATGTTTCAAAACAATAATTGTTTTGAAACATGTCCAAGAACAAATCAACATTAATATTGAGGTAAGATGTCCAGACCAAAAATAATATAATCCTACGTATTATTTCAACAGAACAACCATAAAATAAGCTATAAAAGAACTGGTAGAAAATAAACATTCTCCTGTCTAAAAAAACAGTTCTTTTGCTAAAATAAAAAAATTATAAAACAAGTACCGTACTTATAATTAAATATTCCTTCATTGTTTTTTTTAAGTTTTAATTACTGTAATATCTTTTCAGTCTCAAGATACACATTCTGGGGTTCAAGTTACAATATATATATATATATAAATTCAATATATGGTTATCCTTCGATAGCAGACAGTTATCTATTATGGCTTGCTATGTCTTACGTAACTTTACTCGCTCTATTAACACCGTCTTTCAGAGGTTGACCAAGATATAGACAAGGTCTGAAGAACAAGTTAAGGAGAATGTCTAGAAAAGGGTAATTCAATGGATGGAAATTATGGAAGAGTAGACATGGAATAACCAAAATAGATAGAGAATCTTATCCAAAACTTGATCCCAGAACAATGACAGGTGGCTAGATGAATAATAATTCAATATAATTACATCAAAGATATGGCATCAATGTACCTATCACTAAAAAAAAATAAGTTACATAAAATTGTATTATTTCTAACATTATATAAAAGCATGTTTGCCCCCTAAAATTTCTGTATGCACTATATAGGCTAACAATCATACATGGAAGATTTTCCACTAGATCACGTAAGTAATGGAACAGTCGCATAAGAATCTTGTATTATGCGCAGGAAAAAAATTTAGAATTTTAACTAGCATTAGAAATTTTTTTATAAAAGTAGGAAATGTAAATAAAAACAAAACCATAACATAATAATTCCGTAAAAGTAATTTAAGGAATTTTAAAAATTCCGTGACCTAATGGAAACATGAGCCAATTCACATATTTTAATATTTATTTTAATGTATTTACGTATTAATAATACTTACTAGAAAATATTCTTTTAACAGAAAATTAATTCCTTCTAATTAAACAAACAAAAATTGATGCACGATGCTCCTACATTTTAAAATACACAGCCAACATAATAGAATAAAATATACAGTTTATTATGATATAAATAAAAGAAACTAGGTATAAAAATTATTCAAAGCTAATATTACATGGAATAGTTTAAACAAACGTTTTATGAAGATAATGTTTCTACTTAAATTAAGAGTAGGTCAGCTGATTTCAAATAATAAAAAAAATATTTAATTCAGGGAGTCTGTTGGCTGTAATGTTGAGTGATTCCGGGTTGGCTGCCCTGTCACTGTAGACTGCGTATTTTAAAATGTAGGAGCATCGTGCATCAATTTTTGTTTGTTAAATTAGATGGAATTAATTTTCCGTTAAAAGAATAATCCCTAATCACCACTCTACTTCCATTACACGATAACTTTCTGAATCTATTAATTATCGATTTTAGAGCACGAACTCAAAATCGAATCCAAAAATTAACCAATGACGAGCAACGTTACACTCTGTTAGTGTTATTAATAACAACAAAACAGAGTGGAACAGAATTGGCAGCGGGCCGTAACATTTGAAGTATAGCGTAAATTATTGCAACTGGTTATAACTGCAGCCATATTAAAAAAAAATGATCAGATTATTAAATGTTGTGATATAAAAATGAAGCATTTTATTCACTGCATAAGGAAAATATATTATGTACGAGAAATAATTTATACGTTAGTAAAAATATATGATTAGTTTATTTTAATTTGCCAGGAATTGTAAAAGTAATTATAACTGATTGCTGTGCCATCTTTACGCGAGAGCTGTAGTACCATCTAATAGTTTGGCCAGGGCTTATACAGAACCGATCTCTATGGAACCGATTCCTGTAATCTATGGTATGGTGATCATAGAGATCGGCACAAGCATTAGAGAACATAGAGAACGGCACAACAGGCAAGGCGTGAAAAGTTAGAACTACAGTATTTCCCCTGGCTATTTCTATACAGCTGTTTTATTTGTAGGTTTCGTGTATATTTTATGTTCTGGATATGGAAAGGTGATCTGTGCATGAATATATCTATTGCTGTATGACAATTGTGCACTAATGTTAAACAAAACGTCCAAAAATAAAATCTGCACCAACAGATATTCATTAAGAGAACGTATTTACATATACGTCACATACATAAAGAACAAGAATTCGTGTGCTACAACCAGGCGAAAATTCAAACGTAAATTTCCTGACAGGCCGGTAATCTGTAAAAATACCATATTAAGACTAGTTAAAAGATTTCATGAAACAGGTTCTTTAAACGACAGAATAAGAATTCAAAGGCGACGTGTTCTTACTGAGGAAAAACTTGCTGAAATTGGTGCAGCATTAGAGCGTAGCCCACGCCAGTCTCTGAGATGTTTAGCTGAGCAGACGGGAGTGTGTAAAGCATCAGCAGGAGTGGCAACAAAATTATTGAAAGGTATTTTGTCAAATGCACATACATCCTGGCTTTGAGTAGCTACAATCCCATAAAGATGGGAAGGAAGCCAGGATTAGCTCAATGGTTAAGAGCATCAGCATTGAAAGCTGAAGGTTCGGGGTTCGATTCCCGGTTCAGGCATAAATTTTTCGGATGTGGTAGGTTTTATGTCTCTCACAATTCTACACTTACACTCTTATGCCACTGATGCACTAAACACTTGTAAACACGTTTTGTACTGTTTTAAATATTTTCCAATGATCTTCAAGCTTTCTTTACAATATTTTATATTTATATATTTACGTAAAACATGATCGTGGATAAATTAGTTGCTTGCTACTTTCCCATATTGTTCCAACGTTGCCACCATTTGAAAATAATCCCAAACCATATTTAGTGTTAGTGTACGTAAAATTAGTTTATAGTTCATTAAATAGTATGCATGTAAATTGCTTTGTTACATTAGGAAATGGGAAGTTGGTTTACGTCCATTTTTTTAAGCATTTGGGAATAAATAATATGCATGTAAATTGTTTTCTTTAGTTAGAAAATGGCAAGTTAGTTAACATCCATTTTTCTTTTGCATTTGGAAATTTATTCACAACGTTGGTAGTGCCCACTGCAGAGCCATCTACCGGAGGCTATATTAACCATTACGGCAATTCCTGCAACTCGTGCATGCGCACTGCGATTCTGTGGAACTTAGAAAAATTTGTCTAAGACATATAACCGACTTTTTCCAATTTTTCTCTTTACCATTTACAATAATTTAGTAGTGTAGTGTACTTTAATATACGTATTTCAATCATAGTAACAGCTTTAGCTTCTTAATATTAATTTAATAAATAATGCTATAGCTATGTGGAGTCCCTTCAGGTCTTCTTCAGGTAGAAGCCATTCATTGTGTATTTGTGAATGATGATTCATAGCATTTGAATGTGGGACCAAGACAGTAAGGTAAAGGAAGGATTTATGCTTGGATGGGAAGGAAACCTGGATTAGCTCAATGGTTAAGAGCATCAGCATGGAAAGCTGAAGGTTCGGGGTTCGATTCCCGGTTCAGGCATACATTTTTCTGTTTACCATTTGATTACAATAATCTAGTAAACTGTAACACTTCAAAATTGAAATTTCTATATCCACTCAGCTTTTGCAATCAGCCAATTCACATAACAATGATGGAAATTTAATCCACATTTCAGTTCTTCCCTAAATTCTTTGTAACTGTTATACTTACAGTGCTTGGAATGCCTGCTGTACCATTTTGAAATCTTAGAGCAGCTATATACAGAAGATAGAACTTCGCCCTTAAAAAGATGAATACACCAGCATTTCTTTTTTCTGTTTCTGGTAAAAAGTGGACTTCGACATTTTCTTCACATAACCTTTTTAAAAGTTTATAATCTTCAAGAAGGCAGTATCATTTTTGTAATAGGTTGGGAAGTGGTTTTTACAGAGTCGAGGAAAAATGTTAAAAAACCGATTGATAGCAAGGTTTTTAATTTCCGAGATTCTGTAAAACACTTGACAAACGTGCATGGTACATAATTTTTTTGCACGATGGTGCTTTCAAAATAATAAATAAAAACATCTTTGTTGGAAATATTTGCATTCATTATAAACAATTGACTACAAGTTAAAAGTGTGGGCAATGTTTATTAATTGAAACGACGAGAGGCCTTGTGAACAATTATTGATAACCTGGCCACAAGTATGTATTTATTGTCTTATATTGTTTGAAATAAAGTTCAGTTCATTTAAAATGCAGTGATTTGTTTCGTATAATGTATATTGACACTATCTTTTGGGTATTTTCTGTATATACATTGTACATAGTATACATAGAGGGCAGTGGTTTTACTTCCCGTATGTGGGTATAAATGTAATATTACAGTATAGTTATTTAGGTTGGCAACCCTGAAACGTAGAAAGTTGAACTTTCAATAATGGTTGCCATTGCTGCTAAGTACAACAAAATGCACTATCGTGCAAAAAATATTTTACTGTGTTATGGAGATTACCATATGAGCTACTTCTGTATTTCAAGATGAGGAGCTTATCATAAGTAATGCTACGAGTGATTTCCAATTTATCTAGAGAATTTGGAAATCAAGAGTGGCATTTGTTAGGACTATTTAACAAATAAAATTAAGCTGTTTACTCACAAATCATTATTTAAATATAGTTATTTTAAAATATTTATATATTTAATGTAAACGGCGATGTTTGAAAACAAATGAGAAACGATTGGTATGCTTCATTTGCTTCTTTTGTTTGTCACTGCAACCAGATCATATTATTTATTGCCAAAGGAACGCAATATTGTAAGAATGCACTCTAGCCCAAAGGAACGCAGATTTTGTAAGAATGCACTCTAGTGGAGAAAAAATGAAACACATCAAACTGTATATTAATTCATTTCTGATGTCCTATGATGTAAATATGACAATTATATTTTTCTGGAATGTTATTGCCTGGGAAAAAATACATTTAAGAAAGTGCAAACAATGGTTTCTTTTTTTGGTGGTATAATCAATTGCTACAAAGGTTTTTATATTAACTCCCGCATGCGGTATGTGTTGATATTCATGCACTACATATGCAATCTGGTAGCCGTATTTCTTAGTGAGTCAGTCACTGCAAAATAATGCCATGATCTATTCAGAATGTTAAAAAGGAGGTGCTTTCTTTATTATGATAAACTTTAGTTGGTAAATTCTAGGCAAAACACAACTGTGATTGGTTGTAAATCAAAAATCATTGTAAAATGATTGGTCATTGACTCCCATTTGGGGCATGAGTTAAATAGTCAACCTAACTTCATATTCTTTTTAAAGATTTTCTTAAAAGAAGCAATTGCTTCACTTTATTCGTATATTTTTTTCTAATCTTGTAGCAAGTGCTTTCAAGGTTGAGCTTCTATTTTTGCTTTGGAAACAGATGCTTTTTTTTTTCTCTAGAACCTCACTACTGGTATATTTTAATCTTAAATTCTGGAGTATAGGCTTTGGATATGCTACACTTCGGGTCACACGAAAATTTTTCTAAGTTCTATAGAATCGCAGTGCACATGCGCTAGTGCTCCAATTATCCCAGGTAGATAAATGCAACCTCCAGCTGTTGGCGGTATATGTATGTGAAATCAGTATGACCAACATTGACACAAAATTCCCAGAACTTGTCTAAAAATGTATAATTAACATGAAATGAACTAGTGGAAATATGATTTTACGTGGTAACCGTCCGATATTTTAAATTTTTCATAGAATAACAGATATGAAGAGGTAATTTATTTTACGTATCAAATCACATTTAAAAAGCAAGGAACCTAAAAGCTAACCAAACCTAAATCAATTACTGTAACACAAATCAGTTACTCTAACGTAGGTGAAATCCAGGGAACGTGGAATCACATTTAAAAAGCAAGGAACCTAAAAACTAACCAAACCTAAATCAATTACTGTAACACAAATCAATTACTCTAACGTAGGTGAAATCCAGGGAACGTGAAAATGGTTTGCAACATCTGGAGTATTTTGGGTTGTTGATGGTGGCAACATAGGAAGAGGAGGGAAAATAGCAGTAAGCAATGTAGCACGACCATGTTTTACGTAAATATATAAATATAAAAAAAAGATTGTTGCAACATTGGAAGATGTTTAAAAGTGTTGCAAAATGATGATCTTGAAGAAGATTTTCGGGCTGTAGGCCGTGGTCGTGAGGCTTGTAGTTCCCCGACGTTTCGCCAGAGACTGCGTCTGGCATCCTCAAGGGTTGTCTTGAGACTGGCAATTCTGTCCGCTGTCTGTCTTATTTATACGTTCACCGCAATGTGTTCATACGTTGTATCTGCCTTCTGATTGGTCAGCGTTAGGGACTTCCATTGCTCCAATGAGATTGCTGTTTGATGGTCTAGTCGACTGTACGTTATATCTGTCTTCTGATTGGTCAGCGGTAGGGACATCCATTGTTCCACTGAGATTGCTGTTTGATAGTCTAGTCGACTGTGGTTGTAGAGGTTTACATTTTGCGTTTTTTAGAACCGGTATCCATACTTTGTTGACTTTTAATGATTCTTCTTTTCTGTTGAAACTGTTATTATGTTTGAATATTCCTCACGACCACGACCTACAGCCCGAAAATCTTCTTCAAGATCATCATAGCAACTTCGGCCGTGAAAGTCTATGTGAATACAGTGTTGCAAAATGTTTTAAACGTGTTTAAAAGTGTTTAGTGCATCAGTGGAATAAGATATTAAATTGAAAAATTTTTGCGACCTGAAGTGTACAACAGCCTAGGCTTTAAAATAGTAAGGAAAAGGATTTATTCTACTTGAATCATGTGACCCATCGTTTTTAAACTTGTATTTTTCAGATAAGTTTATCATTTTTAAGTTTTATCCTGCTCATACCAGACTTTATCTGTCTGCAGATAACTACAAAAACTACAAGAAAGATGAGATTTGCTGACTGCAGAACGATGATGAACAATATGAAGAACAAGAAACCAGTGGAAGAAAGAATAAAAATCACAAACGAGGTATCAGGTGTTACCTGATGATAACCAAATGAATTATTGTGAAAAGATTGAAAAAAAAAAAGTAAGAACTGACCTTTACATTCCATGTATATGTGTATATATATATATATATATATATATATATATGGTATGATAAGAAAAATAAATGCCTGGACGGGATTCGAACCCGGATCTCTGAGTCTTACCTCAGTGTGATGTCCATTACACCACCAGGCGAATCCAATTCAAACATTTATTTTTCTTATATATGTATTATATTCCCCATTATTACTAGATGTCGCGAGAACTCGGTCTTCACTGCCATCTAGTAGCTGACTATAACAAGTAAGCAAATTAAAGAGAACATTTTTACTTTATAGCAGTGACGCTTTATCGATGTTATAATTAAATATTTAACATTGAGCAATGCAAGCTTAATATGGTATGATAAGAAAAATAAATGCCTGGACGGGATTCGAACCCAGATCTCTGAGTCTGTACCTCAGTGTGATGTCCATTACACCACCAGGTGAATCCAATTCAAACATTTATTTTTCTTATATATGTATTATATTCCCCATTATTACTAGACGTTGCGAGACGTTAAATATTTAATTATAACATCGATAAAGCGTCACTGCTATAAAGTAAAAATGTTCTCTTTAATTTGCCTACTTGTTATAGGTTCGAATCCCGTCCAGGCATTTATTTTTCTTATCATACCATATTAAGCTTGCATTGCTCAATGTTAAATATTTAATTATATACATATATATTATCATTCCTTGATAATGACATGTGGGATCATGCCGAAATGTCGGAATCAGTGGCCAGAGGCCGAACTTGAATCCAAGATGCGGAAAACCCAAGAAAACTTTCATATTCATATATATATATATATATATATGACATGATAAGAAAAATAAATGCTCGTATGGGACTTGAACCCGGACCTCTGTATCGATACCCAGTGTGCTTCCAATTACGTCACTGAGCAAGTCTAGTACAAACATTCATTTTTCTTTTCATATATTCTCATTATTACAAGATGTAGTGGGAACTCGGCCTACACTGTCATCTGATAGCTCCTATGACACATAAGCAAATTAAAGAGATTATTTTTACTTTATAGTGGTGACACTTTATTGATATATATATATATATATATATGACATGATAAGAAAAATAAATGCCTGGACAGAATTTGAACCCGGATCTCTGAATTGGTACTTCAGCGTGATATCCATTACACCACCAGGCAAATGTAATACAAACATTTATCTTTCTTATATATACATTATATTCTTCATATATATATATATATATATATATATATATATATATATTAATATTATTTGTTTTTAAACATCTTAATGATGGACAAATTATATTTGAAAAGAAAAATTTATGCCTAGACTGGGGTTTGAACCCAGGACCTTTGACTCTCTATGTCAATGCTCTTTCATCTGAGCTACCTAGGCCTCCAATCTAAATGCGTATTTTTCTCTTACACATAGTTAATTCCCTAACCCCAAATGCTACGAGCTGTTGCTACGATTTTTGCAAATGGCAGCTTCTTTATTAAGAAGACTTTTTATTGGGAATTAAAACATTACTTATAAAGCCAGTAGTGCTTCTTTCAATGTTAATATTATTTGTTTTTAAACATCTTAATGATGGACAAATTATATTTGTAAAGAAAAATATAATATATATGTATATCGTTGCTTAAGAAACAATACCGTGTAACTAACAAAATGAACATTTTACACGAGAAACAATAAACTGTTTACTTTTCCCCTTAGTACCTATGCATTGAAACCATTGTTTCTATAAGTTTAGGAAGGTCATGGTACAAAATTGCATCCCAATCTATGTTGGAACTGAGCGCACTTCTTCCGTGATGCTAACAGTATAAAAATGTCAATTTCACCAAAAGTGTCAGTTATGCGGCATTGTTTCTTAAGTGACGATATATGATTTTTCTCATTTTGAGAAATGTTTCTATGACTGAAACTGTTAAAAATAACACTGACAGTTTTAACTTTTTGTCTGGGCTTTTTATTCTAATATGTCATTGTCTCTAATTTGGCTGTTGAATTACAATTTGAACTTAGCTTGTCTTCATCACGTACCAATTTATACAATATAAGAAATGGTAATATATACATTTTATACTAGGTTCAATGAAATTTATGTTATATTATTAAATATCAGTTAAATCTGCAACATTCATCACTAAAATATTCTGAATTAATTAATATTTCATCTCTGTTCTAAATAATCACTGAAATTTGAACATTAGCCCAATTTTTTTCATGCTGCTTTGAAATGAACACTTCTTAGATTTCCTACAATGAAAATAATTTGATACATATCTTTTCAGCGACCAGCAATAGTCAAAATTAATATAAAATTATAGAATATTCACCTGAAAGGTCCGTCTCCTCAACTTAATTAATCATTTAACTGTAGCGCTTTCGGGACTTGTCCCATCATCGGCAGGATTCAAAACTGGTGTTTCACTGAAGATCTGGTAGAGGGGGTTGCATGTATTGGGTTCGTTTTCGTTTATCAGGCTGTCGTTGTGAGCTGCTTTCATGATTTCCATCTCTTCGAGTACGTTTATCTTCGCTGGATTATTTTCTCTGTGCATTACTGTAGGGTGTTTTCAATATTTAACATGCGATGTCCTTCATGGATAACGTGTTTTGCATAGCTTGATTTCCCTTCTGCGTGAATGAAGTCTCGAAAATGTCCTTTGAATCTGATGTTAAAACTCCTGTTTGTCCTTCCTATATAAAATTTGTTGCAGTCCTTACATGTCAGTTTATAAACTCCTTTGCTGTTGAAAATGTTATTTTCTTCAATGTTATTGTTTATTATGTTGTTTAATTTGTTATTGGTTCTGTATGCTATTTTTACGATGGGACAAGTCCCGAAAGCGCTACAGTTAAATGATTAATTAAGTTGAGGAGACGGACCTTTCAGGTGAATATTCTATAATTTTATATTAATTTTGAATAAACCTCAACGGAACACATCATGAATCTTATAAAAGTCAGCAATAGTCAGCTATCATATTCACATTCCACTTTCCCTAGTAACGTCTTTCCATCTCCTTTATGTCCGGTGAAATCTTTCACCCTGCTCCTCGCTGACACAGCTGAGATTTTCTGGGAAAAAGTCCAAATGAGAGTGTAGGAAATGTACTTTAAAACTCATATTGCAGCCCAGCTTTCTAAATTTCTCAAGCATATCTTCTACAATATTTTTGTACTTTGGATCCATGTAATTTCCTAGAAAGTTTTTGATGACACTCCCAAAATCAATCCATGCTTGTTTTTTCAATATCTGTCATTGTTTCTTCAAATAATGTATCAAAAATCAACTTCCTAATTTGTGGCCCAACAAATATTCCCTCTTTAATTTTAGCATGAGATATTCCAAGAAAACTTTTGCAGATGTATTTGTAGCAGTTGCCATCATTGTTTAAAGCAGGGCCGCCCAAACTTTTTAATGGGCCGGGCCAATAACCGATTGTGCAATTGATCGCGGGCCGGAACATAAATATCGTTACTATTATTGTTGCTACTGCTACTTTTATTGCTACTACTACTATTACTGTTGCTACTGTTACTGTTATTATTATTGTTATTGTTTGAAGGAGTATAGTATATGCCCCTCGTTGTGGCGACAATTTGAAGAAGTATTTAGTCAGTTCTTCATTATTTTCACGTTGTGGGCGCAATTTTGAAGGATTAGTGTCCAAAAATAATAAATAAGAATTACTGGTTCTGGTTGGGTTTGATTTTCCGGTAGAGCTGGATTCTCTTCTCAAGGTCGAAGTTGGTACACATGATAGGAAAACACTTAAAAATCACTAATAACTGAACTAGTAATAAATTTATTCATTTTGTAGGTTCCCAGCAGATTAAGTAAATTTAAATGGGATTATTCTTCACTGTCAATTAAATATATTATTTTCTTGTCTGAAATCAATTACTCTTCTGGTATTAAATTTCACATTTTATCAGGAGAGTTGTTATAGCTTCTATCTTTGATGAAAGTTATATGCAGACTCCTAGAGTAATTCTGTTGTTATATTAAAGAACATTATTACATCACATGATTTTAATTTAAATTCTATTGGTTAATGGTCCATTAAATACCAGGTTTAAATTTGATTGGTTAAATCAAAAAGTTAATTGTTTTTAACATCCAATCAGAATTTAGTATACTTTTATTTAAAAATATTAAGTTAAAAAGCCTGACCAGAGGCTATAAGATGGCAGCCCCATCACTGGTCTTGCCTTCCTTTGGCCAGCAACCAATCGAAGGGACTATTATTATGCTTTCAAGTCTTATACGAGAATCACTGGGCCGTCCTATGAAACGCTGGAGGGAAAATTTTCTATAGGATCGTAACAGGCCTTGGCCTAATACTTGGAAGGAAGAAGAAGAAGAAGAAGATATTAAGTTAAGCAGGTGTTCTTATTACAGTTATAACAGAAAGCTTTATATTTCAGACAACAATGACTTAAGACACAATTTTAAAAGCATTATTTAGAAGGACTGTTATATAATATAATTTCTTTAATTGTTACTGAGACATTTTTATTCAAAAATAAACAACAATTAATTATTTAGATGTTTTTCTTTATTTAAGTTATATTTAAATATTAAAAGAATTTTAAAATATAAAATTATTAACTTAAACTTTCATATTTATTATGATATTAAAATTCTGCTATATGTTGTTGTTATTATTATTATTATTATTATTACAATAAAATTACATGAACATACAGATGGTAATAATTTAGATCACTGATATTTTGCCACGGCACTGATGACTCCCGTCAGCGGAATGAGGGAAAGTTTCTTACATAAACAAAAAACGACACTTTGTTAACAGTTAAATTAAATGTTATTTTATTAAAGTTTTCACTTCTGTTTAGATGAATCTTGTAAATGATCAATAATTAAAAATATTCCGGCTTAAATTAATAAATTTCACTTATAAAAGATTATTACTTCATATATGTAATGGATGACTATTTACAACGGTCAATTTTTCACTAACACTTCATTTTCACTTTATGGATTATTTATACTCCATGTGAATTCAATTTATACCACAATATTATTTTCCGTAACTTTGACACCGTTTTGTCAACTAATATCAAGAAATGAACAATAATTCTCTTATTTCTTGATGAGCCATTGTTTAACGTGTCTAACTTCTTTCAAGTATTGTAGCCATCTTGTTGTTCTGGGAAAAATCCCATTTCATTTCTGTTATACTCTGGAAGTTCTGATTGGTCCAACTGAAAAGGAAGGAGTACTACTGGCTGACTCCCATCCAATTCATTCAATCCCATTTATTTGTTTATAAAAAGTATTAATTCAAATATTTAAAGTATTTTTACATATATTAAATCAGTTTGAAATACATCCAACTGTATTAACAGTTTATATTGACCAGTTTGAATTTTTTTATACTTATAAAAAAATTGAATTCTCTAAATCATTCTTATTTCCATTCTTCTTCTTCTTCTTCCTTCCAAGTATTAGGCCAAGGCCTGTTACGATCCTATAGAAAATTTTCCCTCCAGCGTTTCATAGGACGGCCCAGTGATCTTCGTCCTCTTGGTATATAATTATAAACAGCTTTGGGGATCCGATTTGAACTCATTCTTTCAAGATGGTGTTTCCAATTTAGTTGGTACTGTTTAATATATTCCAAAATTGGCATAGTCTTCAATTTGTCATTAGTTTGATCCTTCCGGGAAATTCTCGTATAAGACTTGAAAGCATAATAATAGTCCCTTTGATTGGTTGCTGGCCAAAGGAAGGCAAGACCAGTGATGGGGCTGCCATCTTATAGCCTCTGGTCAGGCTTTTCTGGAGAAGAAAAGAAAATAGTGGAAAGAAGAAATGGAAGAAAGGAAAGACTCCCTAGCCCTCGGATGCCCTAATAGCGTCGGGGTCGAAAAAAAACAAGAGTTAACTAAGAGAGGTTAGATAGTAAAGTTAAAAGAGTGCAAAACACAAGTAAGTGGAAGAAATGTTTTGCCAATAGAAATAAATATAATGATATTTAAATATTAAATAAACAAAACCAAAACCACTCGATGCTATTCTTTTTGCAGACGATTTAGCTCTTCTGGCACTTTCCGAAAATGATTTGCAACGATCAATTTATAATTTACAAAAAATAGATGCCAAATTTAATATGGAAATATCAATTAACAAAACTAAAATTATGGCATTTCATGGGAAGGACCCCATACAAAGTAAAATCTGTCTCCAGAATAAAATTTTAGAGAGATCTAATCAATTTAAATATCTTGGATATTATCTCTCTATCTGGGATGAAAAGGATATCCCTGAAAAAGTTACTAGTTATAATAAAAGTTTAGGAATTATTAATCAAGTTATGAAACCATCCCTTGTACAAAAAACACCAGATTACGTTTATATAACACTTTGGCTAGACCAGTGTTGACCTATGGTAGTGAAGCATGGACACTAAAAAAACAACATGAAAGAATAACGGCTTGTGAAATGAGATTCATGCGCAGAACAGCGGGTTACACCAGATGGGATCGGAAAAGGAACACCGATATCTTAAAAGAATTGAAGACTACGCCCATTTTGGAATATATTAAACAGTACCAACTAAATTGGAAACACCATCTTGAAAGAATGAGTTCAAATCGGATCCCCAAAGCTGTTTAATTATATACCAAGAGGACGAAGATCACTGGACCGTCCTATGAAACGCTGGAGGGAAAATTTTCTATAGGATCGTAACAGGCCTTGGCCTAATACTTGGAAGGAAGAAGAAGAACAAAAACCATTATTACTTCTATATGGGGATAAATATCCGGTTTTAACCATCCCATCAGATTGTGAATGAAGGGGGGGGGGTCCTAGTTTTATGTACCCCAAGCGTTGCAGCAGCTCCTTCATTAACTGGAACTCGAAGTTGCATCCCTGGTCACTATGCAGCTCCATTGGTACCCCATAGTGACACACTAAGTTGTTTATTAGTGTGTCAGCTACAGTCGAGGCTTATTGGTTGGGGACGGCATAGACTTCTGGCCAACAACAGGTACTGGTTCCCTCAGTCTGTCTCTGGAAAGGGGCCAGCCACATCGATGGTGATTCTCTCAAATGGTGCTCCCATGTTGTACTGCTGCATTTTTGTGGATCTCGGCTAGCTACACAGATGTCACACTGTTGGCACCATCTCTCGACGTCACTCCATGGGTGCAGCCAGTAGAAGCGTCGATGAACCTAGTTAAGGCCCATCTCCCTTTAAGGGGTAGCATGATATATTTTGTAGCCGAGGACACAAAAAAATGAGATGGGCTTAACATTAAATCAAGGTCAGGATATACCTATCTTTGCAAAAGATAGCAAAAACTGGGGAATTAAGGCAGACATAAACAAAATAAAGCTAAAAACGAAAATATATTTAACAAATGTAAAATAATGTTAGAGAGTTTATAACAGAAAGACAAGTTGAAATATTCTGAAACATACAAGACTTAAAAATGAGCCTGAATAAAATATATTAGCTAAGACTATATATAATAAGTCTCTTAGGCATGATATCTTAAAGCTTGAGTTTTAGGCCTATCTAAAACTAATGCCAATACTACTCTATGAATAAGTTTAAACAAGTACGCCGGCTTACGCTTGTCCATGGTAGGTGACCTTGGAGTCGAGGACGCTCGCTGCAAACAGCCACATGTGGATCAGAGCCATCTCTCCAACCCCAGACGAGTCTGCTTTAGGGGTTGAAACCCCAAGTTTATATATATTTCCAAGTGGGTCGCTTCCACCTGACATGAAAGCATTAAGAATAACTCTTCGTGCCGATACGTGACTAGTACACGTCAACCAGATATGCATTTATATTAAATAAACTATCTAAAAAGCCCTAATAATTATAATAACCAAATATTTATAGGGGAATAATTAATTTTTAATAAAGCCTATAAACTTTGGGTTATAACAAACCTTGTCTAGGGTTTTGTTAACCCCTCAGGACATTCCACCATGGGTTTCCCTTAAGCACCTCCCGAATTTTAGTTCTGGGCAGAACCAGTCATTCAGTTATTGATTTCCCATAAGCAGACTCCCATTTTCGTTTTAGGATCCCATTCTTCACATTTAGGGCCCAATAGTTCTTGTAGGTGGTGCTGCGGTCTGCTAACTCTGCCCAGACAGGTCGTTGCCCAGATTCTTTATCATGCAGAATCTGCCCGATGTCGATGTCTTCTAGCTGCTTCCTCCTCAAGGCATCTTCATCCCAACCAGTGACAGGCTGAGTGGTTACAACATTCCAAGTGCCTTCACGTTGATCAACTTCGGTATAATGGTGTAGTTTTCTGGGCAGGATCGACGAGATAAGGCGTTTGCATTGGAGTGTTTCTTGCCCTGTCGATGCTCCGAGGTAAAGTTGTATTCTTGGATTTGTTGGATGCTAGCAGTCTGTCTTTCCAGGTTGCAGAAACTTAGCAACCAAGTGAGTGCAGAATAGTCTGTTCTGAGGTGGAATGCCTGACCATGTAGATACTTGTGAAAATGTTTGAGGGTGATCACAATGGCAAGTAGCTCCCGACAGGTGACACAGTAGTTCCTCTCAGTTCCTGCCCACCTTGGTCTTGGGACAGCATAGCTCTGATGCCCACATTGCTGACGCTGGTGTCAATGATGAACTCCCCATCCTGCTTCGGATATCCAAGAACAGGGGCAGTGCATAGGGCTTCCTTCAGATTCTGGAATGCCATCTTGGTTTCTTGAGTCCACTGGAACGCCCATTTTTCTCCAGTCAGTTGGATCAGGGGCTTGGCGATATTTGAGTACCCATTGACGAATCTTATGTTGTAGGTACACAGGCCTAAGAAACTACGAAGCTCTTGTTTGTCTCTTGGTCTGGGCCATTCTTTTATAGCCTTCATCTTCTCAGAATTCATGGCTACTCTGTCGGTCCATACAGTGTGTCCCAGATAAGAAACTTCCCGTTGAAATAGCTGGCATTTCTTGGGATTTGACTTAACCCATTTAAATCGGATGACGAGCTGAGGTCGCATGACATTTTTAAGCACTAAAATCGTATGACGACCTGTGGTCGCGCAGTGCAGAGATCGAAAAAACGCATTTTTAATTTATTTTGCTGCTCATAGATATCTGTTACATACACTTTTTCTTCTTCTACACATTCACAAGAATGCTATTTCATCCTCTCCATGCCATTTAGAAATTTCCGGAACGAGTTTTACCCTCAGAAAAAAAAAAGTGTCAGTAGTAAGAAAAATGGCGCCAAGGAAAGTTAAGGGTATTGACAGTGATGGAATTAGGAAATTATTAGAGTGTGAATTAGGCAGTGATTCAGAAGTTTCTGATATATTTATTTAGTGATGAGAGAAGTATTCATGAATCTATAAGTGATTCAGAAGCAACTTCTGCTGATAATGAACTTATTGTCCCGCCACCTGCAAAAAAACAAAGCCATATCACGCCAAGTGATTGGAAGTGGGTGAAATCTGAGAATAACCCTGTTGTATATCAGTTTAGTGGTTTTTAAATCCATTTTTACTTACTGGAGGCAATATTAAGTTGCTGCGTTACATTTAAATGCCATGCAGTAGGACTTGGGATTTAAATCAGATTTCTGGGGTAGCAGAGCTCGACTTTAAATGAGAGGTGGATGGTTTAAGTCTCTCAAAGACCCTTCATAGATTGGCAGCTGTTCTTTGAAGCTTTTTCCTATTATGATTATGTCTTCCAGATACAGCAAGCAGGTGTCATATGTGTGTGGTATCTCATGACTGCTTCCATCAGATGTTGGAGAGTGGCAGTGGCATTACACAATCCAAAGGGCATAACTGTGAACTGCCATAGCCCATGTCCGGTGGAGAATGCTGTTTTCTCTTTATATTCTGGATGAAGTAACCCGATTTAAGATAATATGACTGCGATGAAATGCAAGTTTGCTGTCGGGAACAAGTGTCATCTAATAAGCGTGGAATCTGGTCCACCTTTGTTAGAGTTTTCACAATTGGTACTAATTATTCAGTGTGGGAACCTCGTGCTTAATATATTCAGTTTCCTCTTTAACAGAAAATGCTAAAGGTGGGTTGTTGGATGTTGTAGATATATGATTGTAATAATTTAGATCACTGATATTTGCCACGGCACTGATGACTCCCATCAGCGGAATGAGGGAAAGTTTCTTACATAAACAAATAACGACACTTTGTTAACAGTTAAATTAAATGTTATTTTATTAAAGTTTTCACTTCTGTTTAGATGAATCTTGTAAATGATCAATAATTAAAAATATTCCGGCTTAAATTAATAAATTTCACTTATAGAAGATTATTACTTCATATATGTAATGGATGACTATTTCCAACGATCAATTTTTCACTAACACTTCCACAATATTATTTTCCGTAACTTTGACACCGTTTTGTCAACTAATATCAAGAAATGAACAATAATTCTCTTATTTCTTGATGAGCCGTTGTTTTACATGTCTGACTTCTTTCAAGTATTGTAGACATCTTGTTGTTCTGGGAAAAATCCCATTTCATTTCTGTTATACTCTGGAAGTTCTGATTGGTCCAACTGAAAAGGAAGGAGTACTACTGGCTGACTCCCATCCAATTCGTCCAACCCCATTTATTTGTTTATAAAAAATACAAATTCAATATTACAAGTATTTTTACATATATATTAAATCAGTTAGAAATACATGTAACTGTATTAACAGTTTATATTGACCAGTTTGAATTTTTTATATATACTTATAAAAAATTTGAATTTTCTAAATCAATCTTATTTCCATTCTTACTAGAAATGAATATAATTATATTTAAATATTAAATAAAAAATCCTTATTATTATTATATGGGGATAAATATCCGGTTTTAATGCTGCGACCAAATTCTCAGTAATTTCTTTTTTAATATCTGTGTTTTGAATTTCATCTTTCACAGCATCTGTTGCAATCTTGAGTTCTGCTTCCTCGGAAGTTGGAAATGTCTCCTAGAGATTAGCAATGTGGTCAGTTTTATCTCCTCTTTCTGATTTTACTTCTATTTTCACATCTTGCCCAGTTCTTCATTTTGTTTTAGAATTTGTATTGTATTTGTTCTTGTGTCCTGCGCCATAGCCGAGTGGTTAAGGCAAGAAGCCTTGGCACAGAACTACAGAACTTGTGCTGGTTCGAGTCCCCGAGGGGGAAGAAATTTTCTCATGGAATTTCAGCCAGTATGGGACCGGTGCCCACCCAGCATCATGAGGCATTTGGGTATTTACAGTAAGTAGCGACTCCAGGTTGAGAAGACCAGCTATAATGGCTGGTGGACCCGACATGCTGACCACATGTCACCCCTACACTGGCTAGATGATAGTCTACCTCTGTGATTAACATGTGGATGTGAGACTAGCAGCCAGCTGGTAGGCCAAGAGCCTTCTAGGCCTGTCATGCATGGAGTAATTTGTTCTTGTATTTGTTCCATGTTTTTTTTATTACTTACTGATGTGAAGAAGTTACTCCTTTCTGTTAATAGATGGCGATGGTTTATGTCCATAATTCTACTTTCCACAAATAGTTGGCAATCCAAAGCAGCACTCTACTTTACCGACTTCTTTGACATTACCTGCAGGTACATAATCCAGCAACTGATCAGAAGGTGTCACAAAGGATGGCAGGATTTTTCTTTTCATTATTTTTATGTAAATGAACACACTGATGATGTTTAAAATCTCACACTTTATTTTCTTTCTCAAATTATCAGTAAACTTTTTTATTACAATTTTCACTCACAATTAATCTTCTTTAAATGTTTATCTCAGCCACAATTATTTTCACAGTCACTGATGGATCTATTCACTATTTCTCATACACAACACAAGACACTGATATTGCTGTCAAACGAAGACTAACTCGCTGATATCTCTGTGAAACCAAGATTGACTGGCCTCCTACATTTTCCCCATTTATTTAAACGTCACTATATAACACATAACAATATTTTAATATATTTTCCAAATTATTTTTATTATATTTCACTAAATTCCAGCCACTCTGTTAAGGTATTCGGCGGTTTCCCTTAGCTCTAAGACAAATGTTGGAGTGGTCCCCTACAGTCCACCATTAAATTACAACTTCCTAAAATATTTCCAAAATTTTGCAACAGATCAGCTTAACCTGAAAGGAGCCGTTCTGGTTTGGCCAGCAGTCCTCCCGATCTTGTCCCTTCAAGGATTGACAGCGGCCATGGAGGCTGCGGTCTTCCTTTTGGCGACATAGAATGTAGAACAACAACATAGAACATCAATCAATAGACCAACGAAATAAGGCTTGCTAATGTCCGACCATTGGATCTTTGTCTCCTGATCTACGGCTAGTTACGACTGGTGGCAGGATTATTACTTAAACGACGACGAATAAATAAATATTAATGGGCTGAAGAGGGCATTTAAGTCCCTATAGCAGCCGGAAGTAACAGGCCACGGGCCCTGCACATTAATTCCTCTCGGCTGCCAAGTGAACATGCAGGTAAAACTGAGTGTTCGCTTGGCTGGCTGGGCAGAGAGCGTGTATGGGTACATAAAGGGTAGTCCTGCACTTCCAACCACATATGTATGTTGGAAAGGGTTTCAATTAGGGGTGGGCAAATGATGATGGATTTTGGATGTGGGATTTATCTCAGGATTCCTCGTAATGTGAGGATTTTAGGCTCGTGGTCTAGTCAAGGTTATTAGGTTCGGTGAGCGATGAGGATCACTTTTTCTCAGGGATAATGGAGTTAGTATGGGCAACAATAGTTTTATAAATAATTGTAGTTCACAAATCACTCGATTTATTTTGTATAAGAGTCACTATACACACATTTAATATAATGAAAACACTTGTTGATGTGATGTTGCGTTCTCATCTCTCAATGGAATAATGAAGAACTATTACAATTAATGTTGTAATTTATAAACAAATTCCGTGTTATTTGTCCTAAGTTATGTCTGTCCTCGACTAAGAGTTATAGTTCTATACTTGAACTAATACCAGTCATCATTTTCCGCAGTTAAACAAGACTTAATTGATGTTCTCCCTTTGCTATCAAGGAGGCTTGTGTATTTTTTTGTATGCATCTCAGTTTTATATGATGAAAATTTCAATATCCCCTCAATCCTTCAGATCGCTATACGAGAAGGGGTTACAATTTATTCCTATTGGTTTATACATATGTGGACATATATTACATATAAATAAAGGGTGTGACTTTTCTTTGTTTCTGTTAGTGATGCAGCTAATAGTTGGCATTTTTCATCTCACACTATTTACTGACAATGTTGCCAAGTTGGTTGGTTCACAGTTAGACCTTTGGGTTTTCCCGATGAATTTATATTAAGGCCTAACAGCCTATTTAAAACCGTTAGTTTCTCTTAGTTACAAATATATGTGATCGGATTGTTAATTTTAATGTGACATTCGTAGTGATCTTTTAACTAATATATGTATATATATATATATATATATATATATATATATATCAAAATTTTAATTTGAAACTTGGTAGTGTAACTCCAGTTGTCCACATTCTGTCATACTTATTATTCGTAGACATGATTTTAACTTGACATTCTATCTGATTTCGAATAGACGTTCTGAGAAAATTCTATTAGCAAAGAGTTTGGTATTTGTTGCTTTCTAATGTATCTGAGTACCTGCTATCCATGTATTTCTTTGTCATACAATATGTTTTCCAGACTTTCTGGCGTCGTATGTATTGGAATAACCGAAATTGACAAAAGGAAGTATTTGTCATTCACATAGATTTATCTTAGTCATAAGAAAACGGTTTCCTAGCTTAATTACTTTTTTTGCAAACAAGTGTTAGTGATTTAAGGGGTAAAGAAATCAACTTTAATATGATTAATAGATTGCAAATGAATTCCTGAACATTTTGAGTCTAAACTCGATATGTTTATACGTATCATATCTCCATCTAGAATTATGGGCCTATATTAAATAATAATTTAGAATGAATTAATTATTTAATTTATATAACGAAATAAAACAATATGGCAGTAATATCGGCTTACAAAGTATGCATAACAATATTTTACAAAGGTGAGGAGACAGAGCTACAACATAACAATTTTATAATTTTATACTATAATTTTAAATTTGTTGCAAGTTTGGAGTGGGGGAGGAAACAGGACATTTGCATATCCTATTAAAAACAATTTTTTAGGACATCTAGACAGATTATGAGAAAAATGGCTATTCCCATTAAAAGTAAGGTATCTGGTCACCCTACTATGTATTTGTGTGTTTGTATATTCTACTTTTTTTTCATGTTTTTTTTATATTTTATTACAATATGTGTATTCTAGGTATAGTGGTGCATTTTAGGCCATTGTAGGGCCAGCTTTTATATTTTGCAGGCTATGAGACTCTCAGACCTTGCCTTATGACATATAAGGGATTTGTGGATCACAACTCATGAGCTGGGATTGCCCTCTGGGAGCTTTCTAGATGCATCTATGCATCATTTTCTAGAAGTATTGGTCTCTCGAGGTTTTGATTCATCTAGGCTGGGTTCTGGATGTTTTGGTCCTTGCGCATATAAAGGGTTGGTTGACAATCAGTAGTGGTCTGGCAGGCAACAAATGAGTTCTAATCTGAGGAGTAAAGACGAAGATAATGTTTGAAGTCAGTGTTGTGAGTGTGTAGAAATAAACTACAAAGTTTTAAAATTACAATAGGACAGCACATTGTCCTTTATGTCACTCCTCATCTCACTGTCTATTATTCATTATCTTTTACAGTCTCACTTACCAAAACATGGAATTCCCTTCCGCCCTATGTCAGAGACTGTCAAAAATCAAACTAAAGAATTATTTAATAACAAACTAACTTATACACCTCACTGATATTATTCTTGTAACAATTAATAAATTAAATTATTTATGAAAATAATATTAAAATTAACAAATATTTTCATTTATTTAAATATTGTATAACCGTAAAATTAGTTTTCTGTATCTCATTATTTTTCTTTTTTTTTTATATACATTAGTCAGGGACAGTCTACCAACAATTTAATTTATCTTGCTTGAATACATTTTGTTATTAGTTTTAGTTTTAATCTTAACTACATTGGTCAACATGATTTTTGTCTCATGAGTACCAATAGTTGTACTTAATACAGTTTTTTTATCGTGTTTTCAAATATGTATTTGGAATTTCTCCATCACCCACAGTTTTTTTTTATTTCAATTTCAGCTAATGGATTTAAATAATCATTTTTTTTAATAAACCTAGATTTCTTCCCGGAAAATCTTGGCGCAGTGAGCGATGAGCACGGAGAACACTTTCATCAGGAGATTTCAGCTATGGAAAAGAGATATCAAGGCAAATGGAATCCTAATATGCTGGCCGATTATTGTTGGACCAACAAGAGGGATGCTCCACAGGTGAAATATAGCAGAAAATCGTTATTTCTTACTTTCTAGGTGAGTTCGAATGTTCGAATATTGTGTAGTTACAAATGTAGAAAATATTAAAGTGTTTGAAATTGAAAAATTTCCTGTCTCTCGGAAACCTCTCGTGATGGAGAAAAACCGATGTCATATTTGAATTCAGGAGAAAAAATACTATCTGAATCACATATTTTTCTTTCTGAGACAAAACAAAAATGTCTTTTTTTGTTGCTTAGTGCTATCATTAACTAGTTGTGTTATACAGGGCTTCCAATATAAAACCGGACCGGCCTTACGGAGTTTCACCCGGCACGCAGTGCTGTCTCTTCCTCCCGCAATTCACCCTGCCTGCCACCCGTCCTTGAACTGTTTCTTACCTTATAGAAAATGCTGGAAATGTTGTCCTCCCGCAGTTAAACAAGCATTATACCGAGTAAACACATTTAGATTGACACGCTGTAGTTCGGGCACTGTCAAGTTTCTGATTTCATTTCTTATGTTGTTCTTCAGTTCTTCCAATGTGTGCGGATTTGTTTTGTACACTTTGTCTTTCAGGCTACCCCACAAATAAAAATCACACACTGTTAGATCGCGTGTGTTTCTTATTTTGTACTGAACCAGTGGTCTCAAATTTAGTCACAAGATCGTGGATTGTCGATCTGGAAGGAGGTAATTGTCGAGGGAAGTTTTGAATAAATTCCTCGCGAACGCGACGAGCTGATTCGTATTTATAATAACATTTACACACATAAATGCGCTGCTCTAATGTCAGCTAACGTCTCATCTTGTCGAACGATAGTAAACCGACTAGTTCAAGGACGAACGGCTGGCAGAGTGAAATGCGGACGAGGAGAGAGCGCTGCCTGACGGGTGAAACCCTGTGAGGCCGGTCCAGTTTTATATTGGAAGCCCGTTGGATTGTAATATAATGGTATTATCTCATTAATCAATCTTTATTTAATATTTAATATTAGAGTTAATTGTGATTGTTATATTCTGATGTAATATATGTTTGTCCTGGTGAGTGGAAGAGAAGGCCACATGGCCATAACTACAGGCTAAATAAATAAAAATAAATAACATTATGAGGTTCTTCTTAATAAATAATTAGGGTCTGTATTCATCTTACCTCATAATAATTGAGTTTTTTCAGGACATGTTTCAAAACAAATTGTCTTTCTATTGTCAGATAAGATGAACACAGACCTTACTTAATTATTAAACTACAGATCTCAAAAAAAGAAAAACAGAAATATAATTTTTGTTGTGTTTTATTCCTTAAACTTTCAAAATGTACACCTTCTGCGACAGTACACTCCCAAATATGACGTCGAATAGAGCAACATACCATCTAGATTACTCTCAGGGGTTCCCAATGGCGACCACAAGGTGCCCAAGCTGAGCAAAACATTGCTTCCACTTACTTGTGTTTTGCTTCTTACTTTTATCTTTAATGATCTGGTATTTCTTCCTTTTTTCCACTTACTTATACCAGACTCTTTTAACTTTACTATCTAACTTCTCTTGGTTAACTCTTGTTTTTTCGACCCCAATGCTCTTAGGGCATCCGAGGGCTAGGGAGTCTTTCCTTTCTTCCATTTCTTCTTTCCTTTATTTTCTTTATCTTCTTTTCTTCTCCAGAAAAGCCTGACCAGAGGCTATAAGATGGCAGCCCCATCACTGGTCTTGCCTTCCTTTGGCCAGCAACCTATCGAAGGGACTATTATTATGCTTTCAAGTCTTATACGAGAATTTCCCACCATCTAGATTATTGCTAATGGAATAGAATTTATCGCATGTTCAATCTGATCTCTCAGTTCTGCCAGTGTTTGTGGTTTTGTGACGTACACAAGTTCCCCAAAGATAGAACATTATTGCTTCTAATTCTAGTAAGGTAAATTGTTCAAACAATACTTTTTGAATGCAAATCAAATGTTATACTTAACTATTACCCTAAATTTCTTAGAGAGGTTAAATCGGGAGATTGAGGCAGGAACTCCATAGCACTTCCTTTTTTGTCCTATCCAATTTGTGATTGAAGTGTGACCGAGAAAATTTCTCGTATCGCTATGAAAGTACCTTGTTGGAAGTAAACCTTATTTTCGTTCTCAAAGAAATCATTAAGACATGGGATCATGAAAATTCTTTCTTCAGTCATGGTGTGGAAGACAGACCACACCTTACAGTGTACAGACCAGTACACACAATTATGTTGATTAATTGTACCATTGAGTTTAATTGTGGATTCATGTGACCAAAGAATTGAATCTTGAAAAAATCTTCTCTTTCGTCACACTTGTGCAGGAACCACTCACAAAATTGCAGTTGCCTGTATGGGTCATCCTCATTAAGTCTGTGGACAACTTTCTGAATGTACGGCTTCCATTTTCTATCTCACAAAATTCGATGATCACTGGATTTTTCTGTACTAATCTCACGAGAACATTGCCTCAATGACTTCTTTGGGGATCATGCAAAAACATAACTGCATCAGCACTCTCATTATCAGTGGAAATTCTTTCTTCTGCACTTACCTTTCAACACATCTTGCACTTTATTTAACACTTTCCAATACTGTTATTTTAACACGATTCCAATAATGGATCATATTATAATGATATTGTGAAAAGAAAAATTAATGTCTGAACCAGGAATCGAACCGTGGACCTCTAGTTCTCCAGACTAATGTGCAGCCCGCTAGAATGGTGTAATGGGCTGCACACTAGTCTGGAGAACTAGAGGTCCACAGTTCGATTCCTGGTTCAGACATTAATTTTTCTTTTCACAATATCATTATAACATCTTGCACTGTTCCATTGACTTCAAACTTATCTCGGATTCTTATTATTGTTACCCTTGGTGGCGTGTACCAAATTCAACCCTCCGTCAAACTTCAACAACATTATCCGCTTTCCAATAAAACTTCAGTAACCACTTATGTTTATCAAATGATAATTTCAATGCTATGTTTGTTTATAAATACATAAACAACAATTAACATGTTGCTATACTCTTTCAGTGCCTTCTGGATCATACAGAGCAAAAATTGTATTTCTGTTTCATTTCGTTGCTGAGAAATAATGTTTCTAATAGTGTACACATCAATTTGAGACACTGTATAAGAGATACTGTGTTATGTGAAAGACCTAAAGCAGTACAGGGTGGTGCATAAGTCTCCATGCAGATGGTGTTGCCTTTTCATTTACATTTATTTATATTCTATTGTATATATTTATATTAACCAATGCATGACATGTGATGGGGAACATTCAAACATATTCTTTAAAAGTAGACCTTATTCGAGTCTGTTACCTGTATGGAGACCTGTGCATCACCCTGTATAATCATATGTGATTGTTAAGAATATCAATGTGACGGACTAAATAAAGAAAATTAGAAATTGTTGTGTAAAAGCATGTGAAGTTATTAAAGAAATGCCACCTGTATTGAACTTTTATAGGAAAAAATCACTATGAGGTTTAATTTAAGATTACATTAAATGTTTCATACCTCACCTCATATCCAGTCTTCTACGTAGACTGCAGTTTCAAAGCCTTGGCAGCTTCATCTTCAGTACCCTCTCGATTATTGTGATATTATATATATAATGATCTAAACCATGACTTGTCGCAGAGACTGCAGCGTGTTCATAATGCTTGCGTTCGATTCATTTTCAATATCCGCCGTTATGATCATATTTCTGAACACTTCAATAACCTCTCTTGGCTCCGTCTTACTGACAGACGTAAATTGCACTCTCTTTCACTACTTTCCAAGCTTCTGAAATCCTACACTCCTACTTACCTGGCGTCCAGATTTGAGAAGTTATCCTCTTACCACAATATTGACACTAGGTCACAAGATAACAGTCTGCTAACAATCCCTCTTTATAGCACTTCCTCTTATTCTTCTTCCTTCACAGTAGCCTCTGCCCGCTCCTGGAATTTCCTTCCTCAAGATATCAGGAGTTGCCGCACACTTGGCACTTTTAAGTCACGTTTATGCAGTTACCTGTTGTCTAATAACTAATTTTTCTCTATTTATTTAAATTTATACTATGTCATTAATAATTTTTTTCTCGTTTTTTATGTATCTTGTACGTATTATACATTAAATTTGTTAAATCTAGAGTAAATCAAAATTCATTATAAATATTAATTGTATTGTATTTATAACCCCTCCATGATATCTTTACCTTGTCGTGGTGGAGTGGCTTGCATGCTTAAATGATCCTGAGAGCTATGCCAGCGGTAGCATTGCTGCCGATAGGGTTACCCATGCCGGACTGGTCGAAGGTGATAAGCCAGACGAAAAAAGTTCCTTGGTCGAAAAAATGACGATCTTTCACCATAAAAATACAACCGTCAAGAAATGCAGAGATGGGTTCAACTGGGGTAAAATTTTCCGGAGGTCAAATAGTTCCCCATTTGGTTCTCCGGGCGGGGACTGCTTCAGGGAACCCATGCCAAAGGCTCAAACACAGGGACATGTTTCTAGGAACATGGAATGTTAGGACTTTATATGATTTGAGGGAAGTAGATTATGCAGGGAACGATTGGAAAGCATTAGCTCAGGATAGGTATGGATGGAGAGCTTATGTCCATGCGGCCATGAACCTATGGGTTCGATAGTGCCAGTGAGTAAGTAAGTATTGTATTTATAACATGTAATTGTTTATGTTTATTGTAATTTAGATATAAGACCATTTTTTTTGTAGTTTTTTAAAAACCTGGTTGAGTGGCAGACAAGGACTTAAGGCCTTAACTCTGCCAGGTAAAATAAAGCTATTATTATTGACTGTTGCTATGCCTATCAGAAGAGGAAGTGGTTCTTCTGATCGACCTAACATCAGTCAACGAGAGGGTACTGATGATGAAGCCATGAAGGTTTCGAAACTGTGGTCTGCATAGAAGACTGGATGTGAGGTGAAGTATGAAGTATTTAATTTAATTTTTAATACCACCTGTTTCAACGATACCGCTACTAGTGACAGCTGCCCAGAACAAGGTTGTAAGCTTTTTTTTTTTTCAAAGTTGGTATTTAACAACCTTTCTTCAATGAAATTTGGGGGAGGGGGAAGGATTGTGAGTGTTACAACCTTGTCCTGGGCAGCTATTTAATTGTAAATCTCTATTTTGTATATTTGTTTAACTTTCACAGGGAAAAAAAAACACTATGAGGTTTAATTTAAGAATTAAATTAATGTTTTTATTACCTCACCTCATATCCTTTTTTCTTCTAGACTGCAGTTTTGGAGTTTATCTCCATCATCAGTAGCCTCTGGTCGACTGGTGTTATGTCGTTTCTTGGCGGTTTTCTTCTTCCTTCTATCGGTGGACCGATGAACCTCTGGATCAGGTCAAAATTTGCAGGAGTTTTGAAATTCATGAGTTTATCTTTTCTTGTTTTTTTATGTGGATTTTTTCCCAGACCATGAGTTCTTTCTGTTTATCTTTCATATGAATTTTGAAACACCTGGAAATTTTGACTTGATCCAGAGATTCATCGGCCCACCGATAGAAGGAAGAAGAAGAAAACTGCCAAGAAATGACATAACACTGGTCGACCAGAGGTTATTGATGATGAAGATGAGCTCCGAAACTGCAGTATAGAAGAAAAAGGATATGAGGTGAGATAATAAAAACATTAATTTAATTCTTGTATATTTGTGTTGGTTGAGTGGAACAAAATGTCTTATGATACAACCTCTGCTAGAATAAATGATCATTATTAATATTTTTATCCAATGCCACCAGGTTGTCTTATGACATTTATGGCATTCATTCATGGCATTGACCGAATTGTACCCACTTTTGTAGTTAGGGTGTCTGAAAGGCAGAGTTATGTTACCCCAGTATATGATGGAGATGATAAATGATAACAAAACATCAGGTGAGTTCTTAAACCTAAACTGAATATTAATTCCAGACCATGGTATTATTATTATTATTATTGTTATTATTATTATCATTAATATTATTATTATTATTATCATTAATATTGTTATTATTATTATCATTAATATTATTATCATCATTAATATTATTATTATCATCATCAACATTATTATTATTATTATCATTAATATTATCATTATTATCATCATTAATATTATCATTATCATTAATATTATTATTATTATTATGTTGACGTCACTGGGTGAGTTCTTGTTAAGCAAATGAGTGTTTCTGGTTTCTTTTAGTATCTAGATATTTTCGAGAATGTTGATTTTCAGTTTTTTTTTTTTTTTCTCTATATGGATGATGGATAAAGTGTTGTCAATGGTATTGAATTAAATATTATTTATAGGGTTGATTTAATTTTAAAATAATTTATTATTATTATTATTATTGTGATAATGTCCACTGCTGTGGTATCGAAGTAGTGTGCTGCCTTGTCATGCAGCGGGCCTGGGTTCGATTCACGGTCGAGGCAGGCTCCTGGGTGAGGTTTTTTGTGGTTTTTCCTCACCTGTAAGAAAAATGTCAGAATGCTTAGGGCCCAACGATCCCCGAAAATCATCTGGCCATCATCATCCTTATCATTATCACCATCTTTCACCGGTGTGAAAAGCAACGGGAAGCTACCACACCTATAATTCCCTAGTAAAGCTGCAGAGCATAGCATGAAAATGCTATGATTGCAGTGAAAGACCTGCTTTCGAGCAGAATTACTGTGGATGGATGGATTATTATTAATATTAAATGTGGAAAGCAATGTGAAGCTACCACACATATAATAATTCCTTAGTAAAGCTCCAAAGCATAGCATGAAAATGCTATGATTGCAGTGAAAGACCTGCCTTCGGGCAGAATTACTATGGATGAATTTGATAAACATCACCTGGGTAAAAATATTTGAAGAGAAAAATTCTTGCCTAGACCGAGACTCGAACCAGGGACCTTTGGCTTTCCGGGCCAAATGCTCTACCAACTGAGCTACCGAGGCGAGTTGCGATCTAGACGCAAATTTTTCTCTTTATATTTATTATATTTATATTTGCGTATAGATCGCAACTCGCCTCAGTTGGTATAGCATTTGGCCCGGAAAGCCAAAGGTCCCGGGTTCGAAACTCGGTCTACGCGAGAATTTTTCTCTTCAAATATAATTTATCCTTCAGTGAGAAGTGTTAAATTAATAATAAAAAAAACATCACAGTAAAACTTGTTTAATCCGGGACATGAATAATGCCTAAATCTGTCCAATGTGAATAAATTTATTGGTCCCGGCGAAATAATAGTAATTTTACGTGTATTTATTTTGCATAAAACTGAATCTGTCCAACGTGGAAACAGAATGACATTTTTACACAATTCATGAAAAAAATGTTTATAAAACGGAAAGACTGAAATAAATTAGCTTCCATTTCAATGAATTTCCATTATGCCAAAAATCAATAAGGAGTGATTCCTGCCGCCGGGTGAAATATAGATTTTTACCTGTACCTGAAATTTTATTTCGGCAAATAACCATTGCACTGTAAAATCTTAAATTAGTTTAAGTTCTGAGACCGATCTTTCACAGGTAGCGTTCTGAATTTACGAAATAAAGATGGCTAAATCGTATGTATCATTGTCATTAAACGAAAAGTGAAAGTGATTGAAGATAAATTTCCGGACCGATGTTCCGATCGTCGATTTCAAGACATCTTCAGGTTGGCTCGACAGTTTTAAAAGACAACATAATGTAGTGTGAAATGAAATTTGCAGAGAATCAAAGGATGTGGACGAAAGTGCAGTTAGTGAGCAGAAACCGAAACTGCATACTGTTTTTTCGTGCGTTACCGCTGAAGTCACTCATATGTATAAACTATACTTCACTTTTCAAAGGCAGCGGAATTACAATTAATTCAATGTACATAAAAATACGAGTACATATATGGCACTCTGTAATCTAAGATTTTTATTAAATTTCAGTTTTTTATAATGCGGAATTTTGTCTAATGTGGAAAAAAAATTGGTCCCATGCGATTCCACTTTGAGCAAGTTTTACTGTAATAATAATAATTAACTCACTGGCACTATCGAACCCGCAGGTTCATGGCCGCGCGGACATAAGCTCTCCATATATCCACATCCTGAGCCAATGTTTTCCAATCATCCCCTGTATAATCTACTTCCCTCAAATCATAGTTAATATTATTCTCCCACCTCATTCTTGGTCTACCAACTGGGCGTTTTCCCTCTGGTTTTCTTACAAGAAGCTTCCATGCACGTCTTTCATTCCCCATACGTGCCACATGTTCTGCCCATCGCAGTCTGTGAGACTAATGTGTTCTCATATCTGACTTCTTATAAAGACAAGAAAGTAAAATCCAAGCAGCCGAGATGAAATTTTTAAGAAGAGTAAAAGGCTGCACTAGAATGGACCAGATAAGACACGAGGATATCCGTGAAGAACTGCAGATCTACTCCATAAAAGAAAAGATATTTAACAACATGTAGAAAGAATGGAAGAAAGAAGATTAGTGAAGACGGAACAGGCAACTCTTGCCTAAACCCAGGAAGTGAAGAAGAAGAAGAAGATCAACTCAGTCCCCTCTACAAGTCATAAAAGTTTGTTTAGGGAATTTTAGTGCACTCTGTAGACACAGTTGTAGAATATATCAATGCCCTTACTTTATAGAATTTTTTCTCTTTTTTTTAACGATTTTTTTTTTCCTCTCTAAATTTTAGATTTTTTTTTTCCTCTCTAAATTTTAGATTTTTTTTTTCTCAGAACAGCTTTTATATAAAAGTTATATAATGGCATTTTTATATAAGAATATGTTCGTAATTGACAAATATCGAATGGGTTAGCTGTTAGCAAGAATTTCAACAACAAGAAGTGGCCTTGTACAACTCACTTGAGAGATTATTAGAATCCGGGTCTAATTTTTCATATTGCATCTCGAGTTACGTAAGTTAAAAAGAAATTGATTCGTTGATTCAAAATGTGCATGATGGTGAACAAGATTCTTTCTCTATACCCAAGAGACACTTGTTTTACATTTTCAAACCACTTTTGTACATCTACAATATTTTCAAGTATTGATCCATCTACCATATCATAGTGTAAATTTAATTTATTATTTTTGCCGTTTTCTAGATGCTCAAGGAATTACACTGGTCAACATGATTTTTGTCTCATGAGTACCAATAGTTGTACTTAATACGGTTTTTTTTATCGTGTTTTCAAATATGTTTTCGGAATTTCTCCATCACCCACAGTTTTTATTTCAATTTCAATTAATGGATTTAAATAATTATTTTTTTAATAAACTTTTTTTCATCCATTTGTCCATTGTAAAATAAAACCAAATGAGCTAACTCAGGAGATTTCAGCTATGGAAAAGAAATATCAAGGCAAATGGAATCCTAATATGCTGGCCGATTATTGTTGGACCATCAAGAGGGATGCTCCACAGGCGAAATATAGTAGAAAATCGTCATTTCTTACTTTCTAGGTGAGTATGAATGTTCGAATATTGTGTAGTTACGAATGTAGAATTTTTTTTTTTTCAAATGCCCGAGGTTGTCTTTCGACATTCCTGGTTTCTCTCTTGGCATGGCGTACTTGAAACCCACTTCTGAGGTTGGTGCGCCAGGAGAGTCCCTAATCCTAAGCTTAACCAAAGATGAATATGAATGATGATGATTGCGATGGCCATATGATTTCGGGGACCGTTTGGGCCTTAAAGTTTTCCTGACATTTGTCTTACAGGCGAGGAAAAACCCCGATAAAAACCTCACCCAGAAAATCTGTCCCGACCGGGGATCGAACCCGGGCCCGCTGCGTGACAAGGCAGCAAGCTACCCCGAGACCACAGCGGTGGACTGTAGAAAATATTAAAGTGTTTGAAATTATAAATGCCTGTCTCTCGGAAACCTTGCGTTATGAAGAAAAAGTGATATATTTGAATTCAGGAGAAAAAATACTATCAGAATCACATATTTTTCTTTCTGAGACAAAAAAAGAGTTTCTTTTTTCTTGCTCAGTGTTATTTTTGTCGTTCACTTTTGAAGTGCGTTTTCTAGGTGCTCAAGGAATTATCCTAACAGTCAAATTACATCCTTAAATACTGTATATGGGGAATGTGATTTGTGTTTTTAACCCGTTTATGGTCGTTCTCTTCTTCTTCTTCTTCTTCACGGTTTAGGCTTACTTACTAGCCTGTTCCGGCTCCAAATTGCTACTGTTTCCATCTTTTCTTTGGTCTTCCCAAACTTCTTCCTCGTGGTGAATAGCTGTATGCCGCTTTTGGTATTCTATTCTCAGTCATCCTTGCCAAGTGTTCTTTCCAGTTTGTTCTGTATTTCTCTATTGTTGTGTTTAATTCCTCTACTTTTAGTTGCCTTATTTCTCTGTTATGTTTTTTTGTCTGTTCTTTGATATCCTGCTATTGGTCTGAGGAATCTCATTTCAGCAGCTTGTATTCTGGCAGATTTTTGTGTTGTCACTGTCCATGTTTCGGATCCATAAGTAACAATAGGCACTGCCATTGTCTTGTATAATTTCATTACAGAGTCTTTCCTGGCTTTATTTTTCATAGTTCTTTTTAGTGTTCCTGTTATATAATTAAACTTATTTAGTTTGTTATTTATATCTGTTTCCGCTGTGTATGATATTTCGCAACCTGGGAAGTTATATCTTACCACTTGTTCTATTGGTTTATTTTCTAATATTATCTTTGTCCGAACTGGATGAGCGCCCTTGAAGGCCATTGTTTTTTTATTTCCCTGATGATATTTCCATGTTGGATTTTTTTTTTATATTTCATTTAGTTTATGTAGCATTCTTTGTAGTTCGTCCTCTGTTTTTGCTATTGAAACCTGGTTATCTGCAAAGGCTACTGTTTTTATTACTATATTTCCTAAGTTAATTCTCCATGATCTTATGTCGTCGAAATAAATGTTAAATAGAGTGGTTGGTAGTGGACTATCTTGTCTAACTCCTCCTGTTATAATTGTCGTTCTCATAAAATAAATATAAATAATTTCCTTTTTTTAGAAAAGTAGTTAGAAAGGTTGTGATAATAAAAATATATTTTCGAAAAAAAATAAAATCTTCATCGAATTTACTTACAGAGACTTCGAAAATGTGTGTGTGAGTACTATCCGTTAATGTTGTAATGACCGAAATGTTTTTTTTTTTCGGAACCAAATTCGACATATAGCAATTAATTTCGAGTTCGTTAACCAACAATTTTTTTTTCTCCAATATCACCAGGTTGTCTTTTATGACTTTTGGCTTTCTCCCCTGTCATTGGCGGAATTGTAATCCATTTCTTAGTGTAACATACATAACCGTTGGTAGTCTCGAGGTAGCGTGCTGCCTTATCACGCAGCGGGCCCGGGTTCGATTCCCGTTCAGGATAGGCTCCTGGGTGAGGTTTTTTTCGGGGTTTTTCTTCGCCTGTAAGACAAATGTCAGGAAGCTTAGGGCCCAACGGTCCCAGAAAATCATCGGTCATCATAATCATCCTTATTGTCATCATCATCATCATCATCCTTCACCGGTGTGGAAAGCAACCACACCTATAATTCCTTAGTAAAGCTGCAAAGCATAGCATGAAAATGCTATGATTGCAGTGAAAGACCTGCCCTCGGGCAAAATTATTATGGATGGATGGTAGTAAATAACCGTTTATAACACGTAGTCATTATAATGTATGACTATTATATTATAATACCCTTTATTGATCAAATCCATATCATCATCCATGCCGTGTAGCCTGTTACGGTCTCAAAGAGGAATCTTCCATCCAGCGCTTTTTTGGACGTCCTAGCGATCTTTTGCCTTGGGGGCAGTAGCGAAGTATGGCTTTTGGAATTCTATGAGATGGCATTCGTTGAAGATGGGCTTTCCAGTTGTTCTGGTAGTTTTGTATATGGTGAAGAATGGGTTCTACATCCAACTCTTCCATAATTTCCTCATTTCTTTTATGGTCCCACTTTGTGTAGCCTGCTGTACGGCGCATAAATCGCATCTCACTTGCTCTTATTCGGCTTTCATCTCTTCTTCGTATTGTCCATGCTTCACTACCATATCTTAATACTGGTCTTGCGAGAACCTTATAAAGTCGTAATCTTGTGTTCTTCTGTACTAAAGATGGTTTCATTATACTGTTAATTATCCTCGATGTTTTTTTTTGTAAAATTTGTAGTTTTCTTTGATATATCAGTTTCATCTTGAAATGATAAATTATAACCCAAGTAATTAAATTAATTTACTCGTTCTAAAATGTCATCATCCAAAAAACCAATCTATATATCTGATTAAATATGCTAAAAGAATACCTTTTAATATGTTCAAGTTAAGGAATCCATCCATAGTAATTCTGCGCAAGGGCTGGTCTTTCACTGCAATCATAGCATTTTCATGACATGCTTTGCAGCTTTTCAAGGGAATTATAGGTGTGGTTAAGGCAGGAAGCCTTGGCACAGAGCTACGGGACTTGCGCTGGTTCGGGTCTCCATGAGTGAAGAAATTTTCTCATGGTATTTCGGCCAGTATGGGATGGGTGCCCACCCAGCACCGTGAGGCATTTGGGTAGCTACAATAAGTAGCGGCTCCAGGTTGAGAAAACCAGCTATAACGGCTGGGGGACTCGACATGCTGACCACATGTCACCCCTATACTGGTTGATTATCATCTGCTGTGATTGACACATGTAGATGTGAGGCCAGCAGCCGGCTGGTAGGCTAAGGGCGTTGTAGGACTGTCGCGCCAGGAGTTTTATGGGTGTGGATTAATAGCATAATAATTGAATATGTGTTACAATTGTAATTATTTGTTATAGTTAGGATATAGGGAAGCGTTTCTCAATGAGTAGCCACACACAGTTATCACTTAGCTGTTAAAATATCAAAGAGGTTAAAGATATTCAGATAATAATACTTTTCCAAAAGGGGAGAACTTAGTCACATAAATAATATTATGCACTCGAATTGTGTCACACGTCTCTAATCATTACGTCATCATGCACACGAAAGATGGGCGTAACTAAATAGCGTCCCTTTGCACTCCACTAAGGGCGTTGTCACTCAAATTATATATACAGTAAAACTCGTTTAATCCGGAACGTGAATAATGCGGAAATCTGTCCAATGTGAATAAACTTATTGGTCCCGGCAAAAATTAATTTTGTATAAAACGGAATCTGTCCAACGCGGAAACGGAAGGACATTTCTACACAATTCATGAAAATAAAATGTTTATAAGGTGGAAAGATAGAGAAATAAATTAGTTTCCACTTCATCCAATTCCCGTTAGGCGAATTAACCCTTAAATTCGTAATGTATCCTTTTGGATACATTAGTTTGTTCAATTAATTTAATATTTTAAATAAATCAGAAGAAAATGAACGAAAAGAATCCACTTAAATGTGTGTCTAATTATACAATATACATACTAATAACAGTTACACAAGATTCCGTTTTCACTGCGGTCCGCAACATTCAAATAACTAACAGAAGAAATTTGTGTTTTGTCAATTTAAGAGTTAACAATGATTGATGGCTCCTGCTGCTAGGTGAAGTAGAGTTTCTTCCTGTATCTGGAATTTTCTTTCGGTCTCACTGCACACCCGTCTCGCGAAATTGTATGTATTTGTCCCTTCAAGGGATATATAGATCCACTAACTAAATATATTTAATCCAAGTTAAAATTGTACTTCTCCACCATCGAAGTGCCAGAATCAGCAGGAAATCTTTGACATTGGCTGCACTGGCCATGGATTGACAATTTGAAAAATGTACCAGTTACCAATATATGAGAGTAAACAACAAATATTATAGACCAAACAGTGCATCGTGCTCATACAACTAGCGCTCTCTAGCTTTCATATTTATAATTACACAGTACAAAACGTAAGTCGCCATTCATAAATACATTGACAAAGCATCATCCCAAAAGCGGGACATTTGAGCGTCTCCAAAAAAACTTGGGACACGGGACATTATCCAAAAAAACAGGACTGTTCCGGGAAAGATGGGACGAATGGACACCCTACCTTGTGGCTGCTCCGTGGAGCAAATGGTTAGGCATTTGCTCTCCACATCTGGGTCCCGAGTTCCCGTCTCGGTCACTCCGTGTTGGGTTTTCGGTGAACGAATCGGAGCAATGACAGGTTTTCTCGAATCTCTCCCGTTTTCTCCTGCCAAATTCTCCATTTCTCCATACTCATGTCATCAGTTTCATTTTATTTGTTCTTGTGCTTGTACAGCATTCTTGTATGTCAGTCACAGATCTTAAATAATAAGGCTTCATCTCGTCCCATCCTTTTACATTACATCGGATTCGAGTTCTGGAAATACTCGTCGATAATGAACAAACGTGGTAACTTTTAAGGAATAAATATAAATTGCAGCGAGAAATGTCATGATTTCCTAAATGAAATGCCTTGTCATTCTTTTTTATTTTCAGCTAATATTTTCATTTCTTGATAGTCCTATACTCTTATAATTTCTATTGTGTTCTAAAATGATTTTCCTCGGTCTTCCCCCCCCTTTTTTTAAATTTGGCTTTTAAGAAAATTATTGTGACGGCTTAAGTAACCAATGATAAGATTAATATAATGAGAAATTCTTCTTCTTCTTCACGGTTTAGGCTTATTTACTAGCCTGTTCCGGCTCCAAATTGCTGTTGTTTCCATCTTTTCTTGGGTCTTCCCAAACTTCTTCTTCCTCGTGGTGAATAGCTGTATGCTGCTTTTGGTATTCTATTCTCAGTCATTCTTGACAAGTGTCCTTTCCAGTTTGTTCTGTATTTCACTATTGTTGTGTTTAATTCCTTTGCTTTTAGTTGTTGTCTTATTTCTGTGTTATTTTTTTGTTTGTTCTTTGATATCCTGCTATTGGTCTGAGGAATCTCATTTCAGCAGCTTGTATTCTGGCAGATTTTTGTGTTGTCACTGTCCATGTTTCGGATCCATAAGTAATAATAGGCAATGCTATTGTCTTGTATAATTTCATTATAGAATCTTTCCCGACTTTATTTTTCAAAGTTCTTTTTAGTGTTCCTGTTATATAATTAAACTTATTTAGTTTGTTATTTATATCTGTTTCCGCTGTGTATGATATTTCGCAACCTACGAAGTTATATCTTACCACTTGTTCTATTGGTTTATTTTCTAATATGAATAATGAAAAACATCGTTTTTATAAATAAGATTCTTGCATGTTCAGCTAGAAGAAAAATGTGAATCCCCCTCTTCTGTATTCGATATTAAAACCATGCATTTACATCAAGGTGTTCATGATGGAGCAGCGATAAGCCCTACGACAAACGATAAAAGCGAAGCGACACGAAACTTTAATTTTCTTCGCTCTTATACAACCAGAGAGTATAACAATTTTTATTTATCGTTGCGTGCAACTCGTAAATGTCAACAAACCACTATAAGTTTTATTAAATCAATTAAAAAAGTAAAAATGGATATAGATAATTTAATCAGTAGCGTATTTTTGCTTGTAGCGTTGTAGGTTCACAAAAAATTAATCTCGTCATAATATTTAATGTATCTTTAATTTAATATAAAGTCATATTGCGACATTAATGACCGTTTCAGTCCCAGGTAGACAAGGTCTAGAAGACGTCGCGTCGTACATGTGGGTGGTTTGGCAATACAAAAATTAAATACACATAATGGAATCCCAACATAATTCGCAAAAGCAGGGACACATTGATGGACAAGATACATCGATTGCTTAATATGATTACGTTAGGAGGTGTTCTAAATGAATTAAAATATTTAATTATCGTAACTGAATACCAAAAAAAAAAAAAGATAAAACTGATTCCAACAACTATAAAGACATAGTTGAATGCAGGCTTTCACGGCCGGTAATCATAATGTTGAGTGATTCCGGGTTATGTGGCCGTGGTCCATAGTTGGTGTTGATACCAGACGTTTCGCCCTCAACTGCGGAGGGCATCTTCAGTGGCGAGTGCTTCTAGGCGTGTTTCCTGGTCGGAAGATCTACTTAGAGTGAGCGCTGTGGACGTAGAGGACGTTGTATTAGTGGTGCGTGCAGGGTGAGTGGGCGTGGCTCTTGCTGATTGGCTAATGGTCGTCTCCTTGTTGTCACTGGTGTTAATGCCAATCAGCAAGAGCCACGCCCACTCACCCTGCACCCACCACTAATACAACGTCCTCTACGTCCACAGCGCTCACTCTAAGTAGATCTTCCGACCAGGAAACACGCCTAGAAGCACTCGCCACTGAAGATGCCCTCCGCAGTTGAGGGCGAAACGTCTGGTATCAACACCAACTATGGACCACGGCCACATAACCCGGAATCACTCAACATTATTAACTATAAAGACACTTCATATCTGTCAACTTCGAACAAAATCTATATATTAATACATAAGAAAAAACTTTGTATCCCTTTTTAAGCACATTGCGCGCACGGAGGAGTGTGATATTTGTCATAATTAAAGTTCATACAGAGAACTAGAGCAGAAAAATAAAATTTATGTATGATGTGTTACAAATAAATTGAATTAAACAAAAGAAAATAAATTGTCTCTAAGGGATTTAAGTGTATTGTTCATTTATGTACTCATTCATTTATTTACGTTCATACTGAAAGTGCATTGTTGCAAAAAGAAAATTTGCCTCTCGCGTATTTATTATTATTAGTGGTTCAAAAAAGTGAGTTAATGGTATTATTTAAATTAAACCCTGCCTAATCTTCGTTTCAGTAATTTCATTACCAGTACATTTTTTCTTATATTTAGATATTCGCACCTACTTCCATTATGCCTCGACATAAAACATTGACGGGTCGCAATGAGAGACAAAAATGGGGGGAAATATATTATCGTACACATAATAATAGGCTAAATCCAAATTTAAATAGTAAACAAATGTCAAATGACGCATTATTGTTTTTTAAATATGGCTTAGCCATACTATACCGCATATTCCCTATCGTTCGTATTTTTAAAATAAATCGAAAATCAATGCATAATGACGTATTTGTCACAAACTTAAAATTTAATGAATTGTGGTCGAATTTCGACCACTGGGCGACCACTAGTTCGAATAAATATGTTACAATCAGGGTTTATGTCGATGACCTAATAGCTGATAATCAATCTACAATTTTTATTAAGTTATAAGAGAGTATCTACAACAGGAATTGGAATATGATGGCCCAGTAGGGCCTACATTAACTATGTGCAGATTTAAAAATTACTGAAAGTTAAACATATTTGGAAGTGTCTAAATAGCACAACCGTTAGAGAGTGTAATTTCCAGATATATATATATATATATATATATATATATACTTACTTACTCACTGGCACTATCGAACCTGTAGGTTCATGGCCGCACGGACATAAGCTCTCCATACATCCCTATCCAGAGCTAATGCTTTCCAATCATTCCCTGTATAATCTACTTCCCTCAAATCATAGTTAATGTTGTCCTCCCACCTAATTCTTGGTCTACCAACTGGGCTTTTCCCTCTGGCTTTCCTACAAGAAGCTTCCATGCACATCTTTCATTCCCCATACGTGCAACATGTCCTGCCCATCGCAGTCTACGAGACTTAACTGTTATTATATTTGGCTTCCTATAAAGACCAAATAGTTCATTGTTATGTAGTCTTCTCCATTCACCTGTCTCTTCATCTCTCTTTGGTCCAAAAATTTTCCTAAGAACTTTATTCTCAAATACTCGTAATCTCCTTTCCTCCCTTAAAGTAAGAGTCCATGTTTCGCACCCATATAATATAACTGGTGGAATAATAGTTTTATATATTTTCAGCTTAACGTTTTTTGAAAGGAGTTGGGACATCAAAAGTCTCTGCAATGCATAATAGCATGCATTTCCAGAATTGAGCCTATGTTTAATTTCTTTGTGCATCTCATTCATATTTGTGATTATTGTTCCTAGGTATTTGAATTCAGCCACTTCCTCAAAATTTCCCTCATTTGTCATTAGCTGTCCATTTCCATTATATACTGAATTTCTACATGTGGCCATATATTTAGTTTTACTGATATTTACTTCCAGTCCTAATTTCTTAGTGTTACTCAATAGTGTGTGCGTGTTGGCCTTTAGTATCTCCTCGCTATCGGCCAGTAGTACTACATCATCAGCATAAACTAACAGCTTATTAATACCATTGAGTTGTAAGCCTTCCTCATTCTCTAAAGATTTAATGGCATGCTCTAGTACAAAATTAGATAGTAGAGGAGATAGTGCATCTCCTTGCTTCAACCCATTCTGGATTTCAAAAGTGTCTGAAAACTGTTTGCCTACACGCACCCTACTCTTTGAGCCATTTAGACACATTCGTATAAGTCTAACTATATATATATATATATATATATATATATATATATATATATATATATTTATATTTATTTATTTATTATTTATTTATTTATGGGGCACGCCGTAGCGTAGTGGTTAAGGCACTGCGCTACAAGCCGAAAGGTCGAGGGTTCAAGTCCCGGTGGGGTCAGGATTTTTAAACTGACCCAAACCTTCTGGCGGCACTATGACCCTGGGGTCGACTCAGCCTCTAACGGAAATGAGTACCAGATGCTTGTTCTGGGGGTAAAGGCGGCCGTCACGCAGGGCTGACAACCCGGTTGACATCAAGTGCCGATTGTCCAGAAAAAGTGGGAGCCTTAACCTCCTACTATCCCAAGGGCCTTCTGAGGTCTGTAGTGGGATTACTTTACTTTTATTATTTATTTATACACCACATTCATTCGGGGAGGCCTACCGTGTCCATGTGTGGTCAAAAAAGTATGTGTCTGATCCATAGTTAAAGCCAGTGTAAGGCCCGGGTGGCGCATGGCACGTAAAAGTACCTATACGGTGAGAGGTTAAACTGCGGTAATAGAACATATATATAATTTACAATGGATTAAAGCACGAATATGTCCTCTGCTACTTAAGTGTGTACTAGGACATGCAATTAAATCGATAGAGGATGAAGAGGTGTACAGATTAATAATATTATTCAGCTAGTATACACTAATGAAGTGATGTAATAGCATTATTAGGCGATAGTGAGGATGAGGGCATATTAAAAACAACAAATATATGGTCACACATAAAATTGTATTTTTAAATGAGAATATACACTTAGGGTCAATTTCACCAACAGAGGTAACTGTATTACGCCAGTTTTCTCCGTGTATAATGCATAGCTTAATCTGGCGTATTACAGTTACCTCTGTTGGTGAAACCGACCCTTAATGACAGATGATTATTTTGAATAAGTGGAGGATTTCAAATGCGTAAGAACAATAATGAAGTACAGAAAGAAATAAAACATGGTTAAACCCTGGAAAAGGCTGCTATTATGGATTATAAGAATTATTGCCATCCCAACTTCTACCAAAAGTATCATCATCATCATAGTACATTCACGAATTTAGGCCATTTGTTGACCTGTTTCGGCCTCAAGAGAAACACCATCCAGAAGTCTTTTGAGCGGACGTCCTGGTCTTCTTCTTCCTGCAGGTTGATATCTTAACATTAGTTTGGGTATTCTGTGATCTTCCATTCGATGAACATGTTGTATCCATCTTGACTTATAATCAGAAATTTTGTTTTCTAAAGATTCCATGTGTAATTCTTCTAAGATGTCTTCATTTTTTTGTGATCTAGTAGTGTGTATCCTGCAGTCCTCCGAAGATATCTCATTTCAGCAGATCTAAGTCTCTGTATATCCTTCTGTTTCAACGTCCATACTTCGCTACCATACAAAAGAGTTGGAAGAGCCAGTGTTTTATACACTTTCAGTCTTGAATGCTTTTGGACTAACTGTGGCTTGAAGATAGAATTTATTAACCCTAAAATTCTTAAAATTTAGATATTTTTGCATTTACATCCTTTTCTTCTTCATATGAGATATTGCATCCTAGATATGTAAAATTATTCACCTGCTCCAAAATTTTATTGTCCAGTACAATTTTACTTCTGACAGGATCTACACCTTGAAATGCCATAATTTTTGTTTTTTCTGTAGATATCTTTAATCCATATTCTTCTGTAATTTTGTTAAGTTCATACAGACCTTCTGTAGATTATCTTCGGAATTTGCTATTATTATTTGGTCATCTGCAAACAGTAGGGTGTTTAATTTTCTATTTTCTGATATTCTTATTCCAAATTTATATGTTTGTTCCAGCAACATATTACTTCATTGATATAAATTGCAAACAGTGTGGGGATAGGGGGCAGCCTTGTCTCACACCACGATTTATAATTCCTTCTTCAGAAAATCTGTTATTAATTTAATCTTTATGGTGTTGTCTTTGTAAATATTTTGTATGTTCTGCCGAAGTAAATTTGGTATATTTCTGTCTTCCAATATATTTAAGAGTTTTGATCTCTTGACTGTGTCGAATGCTTTTTCAAAATCTATGAAAGCAAAATGTGTTTCTAAGTTGAATTCTCTTCTTTTTTCAAGCAATAGTTTAACAGAAAATGCTGAATCAATACAAGATCGTCCTTTCCTAAATCCATTTTGACATTCCATAAGGAATGTTTCACTGAAACTTTTCAATTTTCCATTAAATGTCTGCATAAATTTTGTAGCATGTGTTTAACAAACTGATTCCCCTATAGTTGTCCATTTTTCTCTTGTCTCCTTTCTTGAACAGGGGTATAACAATGCTTGTCTTCCATTCTTGTGGTATATCTGCATTTTTGAATACATTATTAAAGAAGGACAACAGTCTTTCATGGAACTGTTTGCCTGCATATTTGTACAATTCAGAATTCAAGCCATCTGTGCCAGTTGCCTTCCCATTTTTTAATTTCTTTAAACTATTGTTCAATTCTTCCAATGATATTATGGAATCTGTCTCATTATTATTTCGGAAAATTGTATCTTCATAGCTATTGTCAGTCCAAAGACTTTATAATAATTGAAAAAATCTTCTTTTGTTACTCCGCAATTAATTTTGGTAGATTCTTTAATATCTTTATTCAAATGTTTTAATATTTTGAAGGCATTAGGTTGGAGCTTATGCAAATCTGATTCTAAATGTGTAACAAAATTTAACCATGTTTTCCTATGTCTCTTTCTTATTTCCCTCTTAACAATAGCTCTACAGCGTTTGAATTCTATTTCATTTTCTACTTTCTTTGTGTTCAATATTTTTTATAAGCTGCATTTTTTTTCTTCAATCAATTGTTTTATTTGATCATCCCAGATTTTTAGAGTTCTATTTCTTCTTTGTTGTATATTTACTTTTCCTAAAGTTTATTAGCTGCATTTTGAATTATCATTTTAATGTTTTTTCCATTCTTCTTCGACATCATTACTTTCTGGAGTTGTAGCCATATATTGCTGAATTCTTCTCGAATATAACCATTTAATGCTGTCATCATAAAATAATTTTACCTTGTACTTTTGTTCTATGCTCTGTTGTTGTTTCTTCTTTTTTAACCATCTTGGTGGAAATCTTATTCTTGCTTCTACTAGGTAGTGATCTGAACCAATATCATATCCTCTGTAGGCTCTGACATCGAGAAACAATTTAAAAATCTTATTATTTGCAATGAAATAATCAATGATTGATTTTGAGTCCTGACGATGCCAGGTATATTTATGTATGTTTCTATGATTGTAAAAGGTATTCGTTATTTTCAGTTCATTGTAGATAGCAAAATCTGTTAATCTTGTCCCATTCCTATTGCTGGTTGGTTCGCCAAATGTTCCAATATTATTGTTGACTTGAGCATTGCCCACTCTGGCATTTAAATCTCCTATTATGAGAATGTAATCATTTCTATTAATTTTGCTATAAATTTCTTGTAATATTTTATAAATTCTTCATTGTCTTCTTCACGGCCTTCCTCTGGTGCATATACACCAAGAACTGTCAAATTACCTCTATTTATTTTCAGTCGAAGCTCTAATATTCTTTCATTCCAGTAAGTGTAGTGTTGAATTTTATTTCTTATGGTTTTATTAATCCAAATCATTACTCCAGCTTGTCCATGGGTTTTCCTGTCGACACCGCTATATATTTGTACATAATTTTGTGTTTCTTTCGTTCCTTAAGTTTCTCTTAGTTTCTGTAGTTACTGCAATATCAATGTTTCTATTTTTAAATATACTGTCTAGTTCCTCTTCTTTTTCATGGATGCTTCGGACATTCCAGGTTGCATATCTTACAATATCATTGTGCCGTTTTCTTTTAACCATATTTCTTTGCTGTGGGTCGTCATATTTCAATTCCTTCTGGCTTTTTTCGTGTTGAGACTTGAAAGTAGTTTTGAAGTTCCTTAGGACAGGTTACTGGCCCGACGCTAAGTAGTCCAGTGGTAGGGCTGCTACCTTTTAGTCTCTGGACAGACATTAGGATACCGCATTTACTCAGTACCTGATGGAACGGTTATACCGCCGTGACTCGGTCCTCAGAGCCTCGTTTGTGAAAACAGGTACCAAACTGGAAATACATTCATTCAACGGTGATTCTTCCAGTCATAGGCCATGATCTCTTAATTTAAGAGAAGAGGAAATATTACGAGTATTTGAGAATAAAGTGCTTAGGATATAGTTTGGACGAACGAGAGTCGAATAGATAGGTGAACAAATAAAACTTAAATCAGTGATAATAGGAAAAGTACATCTCGTAGACTGTAATGGGCAGAACACGTGGTACGCATGGGTAATGAAAGAGGGTCATGGGAAATTCTATTGGAAATCCAGAGGGATAGCGCAAGTAGAAGGTCATGAACCTATAGGTTCCTCAGTGCCAGTAGTTAGGTAATTTCTTAAAACGACTATTTAAGTCATACCCCATATGGGAGTCAATGACCAATCACGTGTCAATGAATTTTGTTTTACAACCAATCATAGTCGTGTTTCACATCGATAATTATCGAATTTTGATTACCAATATAACGAAAGCTCCTCCTATTTAATATTCTGAACAGGTCAGAGCATTATTTTGCAGTGACTGATTCTCCAACAAATATGTTGAATATAGCAAATAATGAACACATTCCTTCGACCTACACATTTAATAATTGTATTTTTAAATACTGGTTTTACTGAATTGTTTCCGAAAAAAAATGAATTAATAACCTATCCATAGTAATTCTGCCCGAGGGCAGGTCTTTCACTGCAATCATAGCATTTTGATGCTATACTTTGCAGCTTTACTAGGGATTTACACACCGGAAAAGGATGATGATGAGGATTATGATGATGGCCGAATGATTTCTGGGACTGTTGGGCCCTAAGATTCCTGATATTTGTCTTACAGGTGAGGACAAAAACGCGAAAAAAAACCACCTCACCCAGGAGCCTGTCCCGACCGGGGATCGAACCCGGGCCCGCTCGTGACAAGGCAGCACGCTACCTCGAGACCACAACGGTGGACTAATAACCTATAATGTTGATTATAATATACAGTCTGATGTGTTTAATTTTTTCTGTACTAGGGTGCATTCTTACAATATTGCGATCCTATTTGGCAATAAATAGTCTGATCAAGTTGCAGTGATGAACAAATGAAACATAGGCCCTAACCAAACATTTCTCATTTGTTTACAAACATCGCTGTTTACATTAAATATATATTCAAATATTGATTTGTGAGTAAACGGTTTAATTCATCATCATCATCATAGTACATTCACGAATTTAGGCCATTTGTTGACCTGTTTCGGCCTCAAGAGAAACACCATCCAGAAGTCTTTTGAGTGGACGTCCTGGTCTTCTTCTTCCTGCAGGTTGATATCTTAACATTAGTTTGGGTATTCTGTGATCTTCCATTCGATGAACATGTTGTATCCATCTTGACTTATAATCAGAAATTTTTTTTCTAAAGATTCCATGTGTAATTCTTCTAAGATGTCTTCATTTTTTTTGTGATCTAGTAGTGTGTATCCTGCAGTCCTCCGAAGATATCTCATTTCAGCAGATCTAAGTCTCTGTATATCCTTCTGTTTCAACGTCCATACTTCGCTACCATACAAAAGAGTTGGAAGAGCCAGTGTTTTATACACTTTCAGTCTTGAATGCTTTTGGACTAACTGTGGCTTGAAGATAGAATTTATTAACCCTAAAATTCTTAAAAATTTAGATATTTTTGCATTTACATCCTTTTCTTCTTCATATGAGATGTTGCATCCTAGATATGTAAAATTATTCACCTGCTCCAAAAAGAGGGAGTCCGGAGTTTCAGGGTCCCCTTTCGAGGGTTCGTTGATAAATATACCTTCAAACACAAGAAATACACAAACGGTTTAATTGTATTCCTTAAATAGGCTAACAAATGCCACTCTTGATTTCTAAATCCTCTAGGTAAATTGTAAATCACTCGTGGCATTACTTACGATAACGGAACCAACCAATGTCAAAAATCATATTAATTACAGTGTATGGGTTATTTTCAAATTTTACTTTCAGAATTAACTACCCCTCAGGGGTCCTCATCTGGGGGATATGTGGATGGCGACCACAAGGTGCCCAAGCTGTGCAAAACATTTCTTCCACTTACTTGTGTTTTGTACTCTTTTAACTGTACTATCTAACCTCTCTTGGTTAACTCTTGTTTTTTCGACCCCGACGCTATTAGGGCATCCGAGGGCTAGGGAGTCTTTCCTTTCTTCCATTTCTTCTTTCCTTTATTTTATTTTCTTCTCCAGAAAAGCCTGACCAGAGGCTATAAGATGGCAGCCCCATCACTGGTCTTGCCTTCCTTTGGCCAGCAACCAATTGAAGGGACTATTATTATGCTTGCAAGTCCTATACGAGAATCAACATGAAAGCAGAATAACGGCTTGTGAAATGAGATTCATGCGCAGAACAGCGGGTTACACCAGATGGGATCGGAAAAGGAACACCGATATCTTAACAGAATTGAAGACTACGCCAATTTTGGAATATATTAAGCAGTACCAACTAAATTGGAAATAGCATCTAGAAAGAATGTGTTCAAATCGGATTCCAAGAGGACGAAGATCACTGGGCCGTCTTATGAAACGCTGGAGGAAAAATTTTCTATAGGATCGTAACAGGCCTTAGCCTAATACTTGGAAGGAAGGAAGAAGAAGAAGAATTAACTAAAAATTTATAGATTAACTTAAATTTACCAACTTTCCACCGCTGTAGTCTCGAGATAGCGTGCTGCCTTGTCCCGCAGAGGACTCGAGTTTTAGTCTCGGTCAAGACAAGTTTCCTGGGTGAGGTTTTTTCGGGGATTTTCCTCACCTGTGTGAAAAATGTCAGGGAACTTTAAGGCTCAGACTTTCCCCAATCATAATATGGGCATCACAATCATATTCATTTATATTCATCTTAGATTAAGCTTAAGATTAAGGACTCTCCTGACGCACCACTGTCATCATCTTCACCCGTCAAATCATAGGGGCAGCATAACCCCGCCTTCCAGGCACTCGAACCTCAGAAATGGGTTATAATAACGCCAATACCAGGAGAGTACATCAGAAATGTCGAAATGGCAACATGGGGCATTGAATATATTTAAAAAAATCATCTACTATCATTTAATTAGCACAATCCATCCATCCATAGTAATTCTCCCTGAGAGCAGGTCTTTCACTGGAATCATAGCATTTGTTTGCTATGCTTTGCAGCTTTACTATGGAATTGTAGGTGTGGTAGCTTCCCGTTGCTTTCCACACCGGTGAATGATGATGATAATGATAAGGATGATGATGATGGCCGGATGATTTCGGGGACCGTTTGGGCCTTAAAGTTTTCCTGACATTTGTTTTACAGGTGAGGAAAAACCTCGATAAAAACCTCACCCAGAAAAACTGCCCCGACCGGGGATCGAACCCGAGCCCGCTGCGTGACAAGGCAGCACGCTACGTTGAGACCACAGCGGTGGACAATTAGCACAATAATCATAAGTAATGCCACGAGTGATTTCCAAATTATCGATAAATTCACGACTCACGAAGTGAGCAGTGAATTTGTCTAGATAATTTGGAAATCAAGAGTGGCATTTGTTACTACTATTTAACGAATAAAATTAAGCTGTTTACTCACAAATCATTGTTTAACTATAGTTATTTTAAAATATTTTTATATATTTAATGTAAACGGCGATGTTTGAAACAAATGAGAAATGTGAGGTTATGTTCATTCACTGCTGCTTGATCATATTATTTATTGCCAAATAAGATCGCAATATTGTAAGAATGCACCCAAGTGGAGAAATAATGAAACACATCAAACTATATATCATAATCAACATTACGGGTTATTCATTTATTTTTTTAGTAAACAACTCAGTAAAATCATGGAATCGTTTCATTATTTGCTATATTCAATGTATTGGTTGGAGAAAAATAATGCTTTGACCTGTTCGGAACATTAAAAAGGAGGAGCTTTCTTTATCACAAAAGCAGGAGCTGATAAAGAGAAATCGATAAAGAGAGAGGTGAAACACGACTGTCATTGGTTGTAAAACAAAATTCATTGAAACGTGATTGGTCATTGACTAGCATTTGTGGCATGAGTTAAATAGTCTTTAAAAATCAATGTGCATGGTGTAAGTTAATTAAACGAAAAAGTATTGTAGTTCACAATTTCAAAATTAAAAAAGTTTGGGACAATCTAATGCATTCTTCACTTAATTAATAAAAAAGTAGCTAATCTATGTTAAATAACTTACGTGATAACAAGAGGAGCTTCAATGTCTTTATCAATAGGCAAGTGTAATCCGCTTTCAATTGTAACATTTTAATAAACTCCAGATGCATTTCACGGCCTGAAAGAGCTTCACTCAAGATCACTTAAATAAGATCGAAGTTATTTGTAAACATACTTTCGTGAAAAGTAGTTTCTAATTGGATGGACAAATTCCATATAAGTTGATATAAAAGAAAACATTTGATTAAAATACTCAGAACTGTAAGGCTAACACATACGGGTATACAACTTGGTTTTAAGGTATCAGACATTTTATTGGATCAGTCCACCGCTGTGGTCTCGAGGTAGCGTGTTGCCTTGTCACGCAGCGGGCCCGGGTTCGATCCTCGGTCGGGACAGTTTCTTCGGTGAGGTTTTTCCTCACCTGTAAGGGCCGGTTTCACCAACAGAGGTAACTGTATTACGCCAGTTTAAACTATGCATTATACACAGGGAAACTGGCGTAATACAGTTACCTCTGTTGGTGAAACCGGCCCTAAGACAAATGTCAGGAAACTTTAAGGCCTACACCTTTCTTTTGATACCGTACTCAAATTATACCGCACTCCGGCAAGAATAACGTCTTTTATCTTGTAAGCCCGTGTTTCCCTTAACAGAGATTTAGGCGCTCTCCCCCTACAAGGAAGTATTTGAACCATACTAATTTAGTTACGCTTGTTTTCGTACAGATGTAATTTGAGTGGTCCGTGGTCAGCGTTCCGCCTCATACTGACATCTAGGAAACCAAGGTAGTACTAGGACGGGAAAATTCGGTAAATTTTGCTCAGAGGCTTTTCATTCAGGCTTAAGGATCTTTTACGAGCCTGAAAATCTTCAGACTCGGGACCCACGGCTTAAAGTCCCTCCCGGAGGACTTGCTCCTTGGATTTTTCCGTCCTAAAAAATCCATCACCCCGGCCGGGTTTGAACCCGCGACCCTCGGGACCAGAGGCAAGGAGCATAACCACTAGTCCACCGCGGCCGATCAAGAATAACGCCAGAACTCAAAAATGGACGAATTTAATTCCCAATTCAAAACAATGCAATTTGTTTAAAACTGTATAAAATAAGTCAGTAACTTAATTCCGAACTAATCAAAGTACAATTTGCATATATAAGCTATTCTTGAACCATTTGAACTGTGATGTAAGTGAACTTTCTTTTCGATGTACTGAAAAATGAGGTTTTTTTAGTTGTGACGTTATTCTTGCCGAGGTGTGATATATTTTTTTTTGTGAGAAAAGAAAACGACCGCTACATCATTTTTTAAATTTCGGCTTTCAAATAAATCATCGTATCTAAAGGTCGGATTACCGTTTGAATGCAATAGCATATACCGAGTTTCGTTGCGAAAAATTATGTCCAGAAAACGATATTTAAGGGCGGTGATGGGTGAAATTTTCGCCATTTTCGGTCAAATTTAGCATTTTTTGTTTTTTGTGTTAAAAATACTACGTACCTTAAAGTATAAGTTGGCGAAGTTTCAGTGTCCTATGGCGCTTGTAAGTCTCCCTAATGACTGTAGAAGGGCATGTATACTTCATTATAACTTAACTGCATGCAAACTTTCAAATTGGCTTCTCCACACTTTTATTTTCATTGCATTTCAATACAGTCAAATCAAAATAACATTGATAAGTTTAATGATAGAAGCACGAAATTTTAACAGCATGTCCCACACACTATGGCTAATAATTTTATGCATGGAGTTTGAAACAACGTTGATAGTTTTTTAAATAAAAAAATAAAATATGTGTAGTAATTAAAAAAAAACTAAAATTTTCATACGCAGAGGATGTATATATGTATTTTTCTTCCTTTATAATAATGATAGAGGTCCACCGCTGTGGTCTCGGGGTAGCGTGCTGCCTTGTCACGCAGCGGGCCCGGGTTCGATCCCCGGTCGGGACAGTTTTTCTGGGTGAGGTTTTTATCGGGGTTTTTCCTCACCTGTAAGACAAATGTCAGGAAAACTTTAAGGCCCAAACGGTCCCCGAAATCATATGGCCATCGCAGTCATCATCATTCATATTCATCTTAGGTTAAGTTTAGGATTAGGGACTCTCCTGGCGCACCACTATCATCATCATCACCCATCATATCATCGGGGCAACGTAACCCCGCCTTCCAGGCGCCCCAACCTCAGAAGTGGGTTACAATTACGCCATGCCAGGAGAGAAACGAGGAATGTCGAAAGACAAACCTGGGGCATTTGAAAAAAAAGAAATAACGATATAGAAAAGTTAATGCATAATGTTGTTCTAAATACGTCAGTGGTCGTGTAGAAAAAATTTAAAAAAATTACTAAAAAGTTATTGGACTTATTAAAAATTTTAATATTCAAATTTCTAAATGGATTTTCTTCAATAACTCAAAAACCTTTACGCCTATAAGGAAGAAACTTTAATATAATATTACTTATTATGGCATGAATGTGTGTACAAAACATCAAGTATGTACCTTAAAAACTGTAGAAAATTGAAATTTCACCCATCACCCCCTTAAATTTTCGCTTCCGGTTAACTCTTACTCATATAATGCTCCTATTTCGCTGGTTAATGAGCTCCAAGTTTCTTTTCTCAATTGGTTGCTATGTCCCGATTTTAAGTAGGATCGATAAAGATTAATACATATATATATATATATATAAATTCATCAGAACAACCTCAATAGCTAGCTAGATTCCTTGTGATAGTAAAGAGGAGATTTTACCGGTAACTTCATGTTGTGACATAATACACATTTTTTTAAAAAGTGAGGGCACCGCGTGTTTTTAATGATGCACGTGAACTTACGGCGTCTGCGCATCCCGTACAATATAATTTAGCTTCTGAACATGTGTCGATCAGTCTCCCGTCTGCAGTCCTTTAGAAATCTTATCACTCTCGTTGTGTTCAAATGTCATACTTCCTGAGGATTCTATAGCCATCTTCTACAGGTACGTGGTATCTCGTAGCCTATATAATATCAATCAACACATGTTTATAAAGATTTTGCTGTTTGTTTCATAAAATTGTCTAAATCCCCATATTATTACTGTAACAATATAGTCAGTTAATTTTCGATTTTTTTCTGCCACAAAGTTTAAATAAAAATGCGTCACTTTGACCGAGCGGACATAAGCTCTCTATATATTCCTATCCTGAGCTTAATGTTTTCCAATCATCCCCTCTATAATCAACTTCCCTCAAATCATGATTTAATATTATTCATCCACCTCATTCTTGGTCTACCAACTGGACGTTTTCCCTCTGGTTTTCCTACAAGAAGCTTCCGTGCGCCTCTTTCATTCCCCATTCGTGCCACATGTCCTGCCCATCGCAATTTACGAGACTTCCTGTAAAGATTATGTAGCTTACTGTTATGTAGTCTTCTCCATTCACCTGTCTGTTCATCTCTCTTTGGTGCAAAAATTTTCCTTCTTCTTCTTCTTCTTCGGCTTCCCCCACTTATAGGTTTGCCGTCTTCAGTTTCCATTTATCTCTATCATTCCAATCTCCCTCTTCCAAATTCCTATCATCCATTATAGTTCTGACGTAGGTTTTCCATTTCCATCTTGGTCTGCCACGTTTATTTCTTCCAGGGGGTGACCATTGGTATATATTTTTTGGCCATCTTTCATTTTCCATTCTTTGTACATGGCCATACCATTTAAGTGTTTGATTTTCAATCCTCTTAACAACATATGTGGTGACATTCATTTCCTAAGAACTTTATTCTCAAATACTCGTAATCTCCTTTCCTCCCTTAAAGTAAGAGTCCATGTTTCGCATCCATATAATATAACTGGTAGAATAATAGTTTTATATATTTTCAGTTTAACGTTTTTTGAAAGGTGTTGGGACATCAAGAGTCCCTGTAACGCATTTCCAGAATTGAGCCTATGTTTAATTTCTTTGTGCATCTCATTCCTATTTGTGATTATTGTTCCTAGGTATTTGAATTCAGCCACTTCCTCAAAATTTCCCTCATTTGTCATTAGCTGTCCATTTCCATTATATAATGTATTTATACGTGTGGTCATATATTTAGTTTTATTGATATTTACTTCCAGTCCATTTTAATGTATGTTTTGCGTAACATGTTATTCAAAAGAAAAGTTTACTAATAACGATGTGTGTAGGCCTATAAATATATCTTTTGAAAAATTAATTAGAAGAAAATATTCAAAGCTAAAATAAGATACGCTGAAAAAAAAAAAAACATTTGTGTAACATATTTCATCTTCTACCTACACCATTCAATTGTTTACTAGAACATGTCATCAAATCTTTAGAGTACAAATAAGATTAGCTAATTCATGCCCCAAATGAGGGTCAATGACCAATCACGTTTCAATGAATTTTGTTTTACAACCAATCACAGTCGTGTTTCACCTCGATAATTATCGAAATTTGATTACCAAAATAAAGAAAGCTCTTTCTCCTCCTTTTTAATATTATGAACAGGTCAGAGTATTATTTTGTAGTGACTGACTCTCTAACAAATACGTTGAATACAGCAAATAATGAACAGATTCCTTCGACCTACACATTTGATAATTATGTGTTCAATAATTCTGTTTTTAAAACTTGATTTTACTGAGTTGTTTCCGAAAAAAATGAATTAATAACCTATAATGTTGGTTATAATATACAGTGTGATGTGTTTCATTTTATTTCCACCAGGGTGCATCTTGCAATATTGCGATCCTATTTGGCAATAAATAGTATGATCAAATTGCAATGATGAACAAATGAAACATAACCAAACATTTCTTATTTGTTTTCAAACATCTTCGTTTACATTAAATATATATTGTTCTTGTAAGCCCAAGTTTTCATTAACAGAGATTTTTAGGCGCTCTCCCCCTACAGGGAAGAATTTGAACCATACTAATTTAGTTACGCTTGTTTTCGTATAGAGTGATTTGAGTGGTCCGTGGTCAGCGTTCCGGCTCATACTGACATCTAGGAAACCAAGGTAGTACTAGGACGGGAAAATTCGGTAAATTTTGCTTAGAGGCCTTTTCATTCAGGCTTAAGGATCTTTTACGAGCCTGAAAATCTTCAGACCCACGGTTTAAATTCCCTCCCGGAGGACTTGCTCCTTGGATTTTTCCATCCTAAAAAAAAACCATCGACCCCGGCCGGGTTTGAACCCGCGACCCTCTGGACCAGAAGCAAGGAGCATAACCACTAGTCCACCGCGGTCGATATGAAATATATAAATATTCTAAAATAACTATATTTAAATAATAATTTTTGAGTAAACAGCTTAATTTCATTCGTTAAATAGTCCTAACAAATGCCACTCTTGATTTCCAAATCTTCTAGATAAATTGAAAATCACTCGTGGCATTACTTATGATAAATAAGGCCTAGAATCCGATTGTATTAAATAAATTATAGGAATGCGCTTATGAATGATGATATAGTAATAGCAGGCGATAATGAGGACATACTAACGGCCAACACTCTATTGAGTAACACAAAGAATTTGGGGCTGGAAGTAAATAGCAATAAATTAAATATATACTCACACTTATAAAAGCATTATGTAATCTAAATGGACAGTTAATGACAAATGACGGATATTTTGTAGATATGGATAAATTCTTCTTCTTCTTCTTCTTCTTCTTCTTCTTCACTTCACGGGCTGGCAAATTGCCTGTTCCGCCTCACAGTTGTTCTGTCCATCTTTTCACTGGCCTTCCTACATTCCTTGAACCTCTTGGCTTGTAGTTGAATGCTGCTCTTGGTAATCTTGTTACATTCATTCTTTCCACATGTGTAAACCTCTCTATATTCTCTGATTTTCTCATCCAATGGATATATATTAACTCTGTTCTTATATCTTAATTCCTTATCCGATCCAATCTTGTGCAGCCTTATGTTCTTCTAAGGAAGTTCAATTCTGCGCTTTGTATTCTACTATGCAATTTTTTGGTCATTATCCAAGTTTCGCTCCCATAAAGTAATGCAGGAACTGCCAATGTTTTATAAAACTTCAATCTAGTATCTCTTCTTGTTTTATTCTTTAATGTTTTATGTATAGTTCCGCATATCATTTGAAATTTCGACAGTTTCATATGTATGTCTCTTTCAGTTTTTTGTGTTTATAGTATTCTAATACCTAGAACAATGATTCCAAACAGGAATGTGGTGCAGAAAGGAATTAAACTTTGGCTCAACTCTGTAAATGCATGCTACCGTATCATGTATAACAGGAACTGCTGCCATCCCAACTTTTCTCAAAAAACAATCTGAAATATATGGAACTTTTATTTTTCCAGTTATATGGACGTGAAACATTGTTTCTTACTTTAAGGTAGGGAAAAACTTTACGAGTATTTGAGAATAAAAATGTTAGGAAAATATTTCGACCTAAAAGAGATGAACAGATTAATGAAACAGATTACATTACAGTGAGCTACGTGATATTTATAGGAAACCAGATGTAATAAGAACAATTAAGACTTGTAGACCTCGATAGGCACCAAGAAGGGAAATGAAAAGGTGTATGGAAACTTATTGTAGGAGAACCAGAGGGAAATCCCCAAGTAGTAGGTAGGCCATGAATGAGGTGGGAGAATAACATCAACCATGACTTGAGGGATGTAAATTATACAGGGGAGGCAACAGATTTTTGCTGACATTACAATTTGCCGATGATCAACTGGTTTTAGCGCAAGACAAATTTGATATGGAATTCATGATAAAAAGGTTGAAAAACACATATGAATCATGAGCTCTCACAGTAAATTTACAAAAAAACAGAATATCTGGCAGTAAATAGCATTGAAAGAGAAAATTTAATATTGGAAGAAGGAATCCAAATAAAGCAAGTGAAACAAACTAAATATTTGGGAATAATTATGGATAACATTGAAGGTATAGGCAAAGAGAACATAAAACATTGAATTGAAATGAGTAGCAAAACAATATCATCGTTAAATTCCATATGGTGGGATATGCATATTTGGAAAGACACAAAAAAATATATTGGTAAAACATTGGTGGAATCTGTTGCAATGTATGGAAGTGAGGTAAGGACAATCAATAATTACTTCAAGAATAGACTAATAGCTCTAGAAATGGATTATTTACGCAGAAGTGCCAGAAAGTCTAAATTAGATCATGCCACAAATACGGAAATTAGAAACATAATGGAAGCAGAAGAAAGCATAATTGAAAGAATTGAGGAGAAGGAATTAAAGTGGTTAGAACATGTTTTAAGAATGGAAGAAGAGCGATGGCCGAAGCAACTATATGAATGACATCCGAAGAGAAAGAAGAAAAGAGGGAGACCAAGGTTAACATGGAAGGAAAACATGAAGGCAGTAATGCAAGTTAGAGGGCTGAGCATCGAAGATGCCCAAGACCGTAGGCTTTGGAGGTTTGGCACGGGAAGACGGCAGCAGCTGTAAAAACCCGAAGATAGATAGATAGATGATTGGAAAAAATATTAGCTCAGGATAGGGATGTATAGAGATCATATATTCGCGCGACCTTGAATATCCAGGTTCGAGAGTGTCAGTGAGTTAGTAGATAGATCATTGGTTGATTAATGTCTTTGACATCGTCCGATTCCTAATAGCCAATTTTGTCGGTCCATCCAATCTCCTGGTTGTAGATGTTTCCTTCATGTATTAATATATTCCCTGACTCCAGGAGTTTTAGGTCTTCCTCTGCCTCGTCTTCCCTCAGGTTTCCATTCCAAAACAGATTTTGGTAGCCGATCCTCTTCCATTCGCTGGACATGTCCGTACCATCTTAATTGCTGAGTTTTAATATAATCTAAAATAGTGTCTTCAATCTTAATTTTCTCCCTTATAACTGAGTTCCTATTTTTTCTCTTCTTGAAATTCTTGCTGCCCTTCGTATAAAATAAATTTCTGTTGCCAAAATATACTTATTTGTTTTTGTTGTTAATGGCCAAAGTTCTGCTCCATAAGCAATTATGCTTTTTAACAATTGTATGATATATATTAATTTTATTTTTATTACTTATATTTTTATCCCACAATATTCCATTAAGGCAAGCAATTACAAATTTTCGTTTATTATTTCTATTTAGTTAGTTAGTAAATAATTTTTTAGTTGTTAAATGATAATAAAAACAATAAAAAAGAGTTTACAGAAATTCCAGATATAAGCTTTCTATTTTGCACAATAATGATTTCTTTATGATTTTATGAATAAAATAATAGAAAAAGTTAATTTAATATCCCTAAAAAGACTTTTGTAAATTTACGAACATGTCTGTACACTTAGCCCAAAATTATTAATTCAAATCATCCTTAGTTACAATGAAATATTATGGAACATGTCTGAACACTTAGCCCAAAATTATTAATTCAAATCATCCTTAGTTACAATGAAATATTATGGAACATGTCTGAACACTTAGCCCAAAATTATTAATTCAAATCATCCTTAGTTACAATGAAATATTATGGAACATGTCTGAACACTTAGCCCAAAATTATTAATTCAAATCATCCTTAGTTACAATGAAATATTATGGAACATGTCTGAACACTTAGCCCAAAATTATTAATTCAAATCATCCTTAGTTACAATGAAATATTATGGAACATGTCTGAACACTTAGCCCAAAATTATTAATTCAAATCATCCTTAGTTACAATGAAATATTATGGAACATGTCTGAACACTTAGCCCAAAATTATTAATTCAAATCATCCTTAGTTACAATGAAATATTATGGAACATGTCTGAACACTTAGCCCAAAATTATTAATTCAAATCATCCTTAGTTACAATGAAATATTATGGAAGAATCAGAAAATGCTTTAACGTGTTTGGTTAGTGCCAAAATGTTTAATACAGTAAACGCTCCTTATTCGCGGGATATGTTTCACAAATATGCCGCTAGTTCGGAAACCGCGAATATGGAATGGTAGGTAATAATTTGAATGCGTTCCAAAGTTCCAAATAAAATTTAAAAAAAATATCTAAATAAAATTAATTAATGAGAGATTTTGAACAATTTTCCTTTTACTCGACATTATAAATTGGCAACAAAGCAGAAGAGACGCGTGTTATTCAATCAAAATTATTGCAACGAATGACAAGTTGAAACAATAAAACACCGATCGTGGCGAGGGCGGCATTTATCAACGGACATAGCGGCACGTGAAATACAGCGGCGGTGGCTTTTAACAAAGAAGTTTAGGTTAGTGACAATAAGGTTTGTTTTACTTTTATATTAATTTGTCCATTTGATTTGAATCATTCTTTTTAAAAACCGCCTTGGCACGTGCCAGCAGTAAAAAAAGTTGTTGCGTTAATAAAGGTTACTAATCCTTCTAATATGGTGAATGGAGAAGACTACATAACAATGAACTACATGGTCTTTATGGGAAGCCAGATGTAATAAGAACAGTTAAGTCTCGCAGACTGCGATGGGCAGGACATGTTGCACGTATGGGGAATGAAAGACTTGCATGGAGGCTTCTTGTAGGAAAGCCAGAGGGAAAACGGCCAGTTGGTAGACCAAGAATGAGGTGGGAGAATAACATTAACTATGATTTGAGGGAAGTAGATTACACAGGGAATGATTGGAAAGCATTAGCTCAGGATAGGGATGTATGGAGAGCTTATGTCCGCGCGGCCATGAACCTACGGGTTCGATAGTGCCAGTGATTAAGTAAGTAAGTAATCCTTCTAATATACCGACTGGATCCCCGAATAAAGACATTTTTATCTGTGAATACAGGAACTTTCGCATTTTTTTAACCCGCGAATAGGAGCTTTTATTGTACGAGCAAAATCTAAAAATGTGTGTTTTTCCCTCTGATATTATATTTTATCTTTATTTTAAAGCATTTAATATGTTTAATTTACTTATACTATTTTAATTATGTCGTCACATTATTAAATTAATTATATTGTGGTATTTAATTATAATTAAAATATAAAATTGTGGAATGTTCTCCTGAAAGGTCCGTCTCCTCAACTTAATTACTTATTTAACTGTAGCGCTTTCGGGACTTGTCCCATCATCGGCAGGATTCAAAACTGGTGTTTCACCGAAGGTCTGGTAGAGGGGGTTACATGTATTGGGTTCGTTTTCGTTTATCAGATTATCGTTGTTGTGAGCTGCTTTCATGATTTCCATCTCTTCGAGTACGTACGAGATGGAAATCATGAAAGCTGCTGTTGTTTTCAAATGCTGGGCCTTGGCAACGAAGCCTTTAGCGTTCTTGCTCTCCAATATTTCTCTATGGTGGATCCAACAGGTAATACTTCACAGGTTTGTAGATGTTCTTCATTCATTTCTTTGTCTTTGTTGCATAGAGGACAATTTGGATTCGTGTAGATTCCTATTTTATATAAATGTTTGGCCAAATAGTCATGTTCTGTAAGCAGTCTAAATTTTGCTACTGTAGTTTTACGTGGAATTTCTGGAATAATATCTGGCTTCTTTACTAAAATATTCAATTTTTGTCTTTGGCTTTATTACATAGGTCTTTGTTTTGTTTGATTTTATATTTGTTTTTAATTATTCTTTTTATGGATATAGCTCACAACAATGACAATGTGATAAGCGAAAACGAACCTAATACATGTAACCCCCTCTACCAGATCTTCAGTGAAACACCAGTATTGAATCCTGCCGATGATGGGACAAGTCCCGAAAGCGCTACAGTTAAATAACTAATTAAGTTGAGGAGACGGACCTTTCAGGAGAATATTCCATAATTTTATATTTTAATTTTGAATAATACCTCAACGGAACACATCATGAATCTTATAAAAGTTTATTTTATTATATTACAGATAACACATTTGCAATCTTCACGATGGAAAGAATTGAAATTGTTTACGTCATTGTCATAATTATAATAGTTTTTGAAAATATTATAAGCTACAGTTATGTTCAAATTCATAATTCTTCAGAAAATTTCACGGCTATTCTCAAAAATATTGAATTTTATAGGTTACAAAAACCTAAACCACGCTTTATTATTACTTCAAATAACAACATTATTAGAAACAAAATTTCAGACGAAAAATCTTCAAGAGAGCAAAAAATATCTTCAAATAATAGTGTTGTAAATAATTTTCTGAAATCATCAGAAAACAAAAATATCTTATTTAATGATGATGACGATGATAATAATGATATTAAGAACATTGATGCATTTCACTCTAAATTATCACCAGATATTGAATTAAATCGTAACATTTTAAACAGATTAACATTGAAAAAATATATAGACCTAGGATATATAAATATTAAAACATGCTCTGAAAATAATTGGAATTGTGTAGAATGGAAGAAGCGCATGCGCTTAAAATATGGACTAAATACAACTACTTCTGATTATTACAAAACTTTGAAATCAATTGAAAAATTTATGTCAATTATTCCATTTCACCACATAACAAAAAGAAAAATCAGCACTTCTCCGTACATACGATTAAAAAAGAAAATGAAAGACTATAATCTTGCTCCAATTTTACATTTTTCAAATGCTGGCGAACATAAACGCATTTCAAGAAATATACAAAATAATTCTTATACTAAACACGAAAATAGTAGTAAAGAAAATAATTCATATGTTAATGAAACAGACGTAACAACTGAGGGTTCTTTAAATATTTCAGAAATGTTTCAAAATCTTGCATATGAATTGTCACACCTTAACAGAAGATTGATTTTATTAAGTAAAGTTTTAGATAAAAATGATGTTAAATATTATACAGAAAAAACTTCACCGGAAGTAACAACAAAAAATTATTTTATGACTCAAAATGAAACAAAAAAATCAACTACTGATTTGATACAAAACTCAACATCGCCTTCAAAAACATCACTTAATAATTATTCTGATATTAAATCATTAAAAAGTGCGTTTGTAAACCCTACAATGGTAAAGAGTTCAGATTCTACTTCAAAATATATATTGCAAGACGTTGGTATGACTACCAGAATCACCGAAGAAGGTTATGTTACAAATCGCCCAAACTTTCTTACCAAATCGAATGACGACACAAATGTTACGAATAAAAAATGTAAAAATTTGTCTTCAAATAATAGCATGCAATTGGATGGAGTTAATTCTGAAGCGTTCAAAAAAACTATTTCTAATGTGGAGCAAAAATCGCCATCTAATATTCCAAAAGAAAAAGACAGCATGAAAAGCATAAATATTTCTGAAGAATTAAATAATTCTATACATATTTCCACAGAGAATACTTTGATAAAGAACATTTCAATTTCTAAAACGACGCATATTGCAGTGACGTCAGAAAGTTATAAAATTCGAAACCAGCGAATTACAATCACATCAGAGGTACAACAAACTTCAACTCTGGATTATGGATGGAATTTCACGCTCGAAAACTTCACCTTGTCAGATATGATCGAGAATTTCAAGAGGATGTATCCAGTGGCATTATGGGAATCTGAAGGACTATTCACTGAACAATTTCTACTTTCTATCAATCCACACTGGCTCCAATTTTCTCCACCTCCAACTGTGAACCACTACATACTGGCTGCTCTTTATTGTGTCATCCTGGTGGTTGGAATTATAGGAAACGCACTTGTCATCTTTATGTTTGTTAGGTGAGTATTATTATTATTATTATTATTATTATTATTATTATTATTATTATTATTATTATTAATTAATTAATTTATTTATATACAGAATTTTAATGTTTACACATCTTTCTGTGCCTAAAGTTTTATTTTTCTCCTCCACTCGTCTCTCTCCATCCAATCCATGTCCTCCAGTCCTCTTGCTCTCATTCCAGTTCTTATTTCCTGCATCCATGAGTTTCGAGGTCTTCCTCTCCTCCTTCTTCCAGGTGGACACCATTCCAATGTGTTTGGTTTATTTCCGTCCTGCTTTAAATCTTTAGGCTTTTTAGCATTGTTGTGTTTTTTGTGGCGTGATGCATTAACCCCCAACCTGGAGGACTAGGTAATTTTTGGTCAAGGTTTTCTTCCTCTGGCCTTTGTCAAACCCACGACGAACTGCAAGACAGCAGTATCTGTACCCTAGATAAGGGACCCTCACAGGGTACTATCAGCCGGGCGTACTGAACCCTGGTTTTTTAACGAGGTTGTTACTCCTCGCCCTCACTCTTTTCTAACCTGGCTTGGGACAGGCTTTGGCTGGTTTATTATTATTATTTTATTATTATTATTATTATTATTTATTATTATTATCATTATTACAAGTAGTATTTGTATTATTTCATTCTTAGATGTTGCAATGTCTTTAGCATCTTCCTGTACCTTTTTCAAGACTCTACACCCAATCCCGGTGGGGTCAGGATTTTTAAACTGACCCAAACCCTCTGGCGGCACCATGACCCTGGGATCGACGCAGCTTCTAACCGAAATGAGTACCAGACGCTTGTTCTGGGGGTAAAGGCGGTCGTCACGCAGGGCTGACAACCCAGCTGACATCAAGTGCCGATTGTTTATAAAAAGTGGGAGCCTTAACCTCCCACTACCCAAGGGCCTCTCGTGGCCTGTGGTTGGGATCAATTTAACTATCGTCATTGATTTCTTGGAAAACTTGTTGTTACGATAGGCACAGGCACGATTAGAAATATGTAACTTCAGACGTATGTACGAATGGAAGGGTTAGTGCACATGTTTCAGGTTGTAAGATTGCGCCGCCACTGATATTGCATGGTATACCGAGATCACAATAACAACAGTCTTGAGTTCAATGAAAGGTGGAGTGGGGAAGATGTCATACTACCCCTCATTCGGCAGTTCCCCATGCCTGTATTAGAAGGATTAATATCCTTTATTAACGCATCGGCAACTTATTTTTACTGCAGGCACGTGCCAAGCCTACTTTTACAAAGAGCGATTCAAACCAAATAGACAAATTGAGGCTGGGGTAATTCCTAGAATAAAAATGAATTTGGTTATTATTTGGGACCACACAATAAGCTTTTGTTATACAGTGGTTAACTGTAACTCAAGGGTTGGCAGGTACATGTACCTAGCGAAGCGAAACCAATGTTTATTATAAAAGTGTAAATTTGATTGACGTGTTGAATAAGGTTAGATCTGCAAAACAATACATTTTGTTAAAAGGAATACTTGAGCCAATTTAAAACACTTCCTTGGAAAATTAATATAATAATAGGTATCATTGCAGCCAATGACCATGTAGAAATAACTGTTTTCATGTCTTACAAAAGTCTGTTATCGATGTTCCTATGTTTTTACACTGTAATAGGTGATATCGGTCGCAGTGCGACCCACATAGTTTGCACTTGCACTTTTCTTCTGGGTTATGGCGCTTCACTGTTGTGCATATCCTGTGGTGGAAACCATGGACCGCGACTCTCGTCACGGTGTGTGTGAGGTCGTATCTGGCTGCTCTCCATTTCCTGTAGATCACCGCGTCCGTTGCGTAGAACTCAGGCCATATCTGTTCTCTCTTCTCGTTGAGTTCCCATAGCAGTTCTTTCTAGGCATCTGTTGCCGGCACGAGAAGGTCCAGGTGGAGCTCTTCTATGAAGAATGGTTCCTTTGTCAGTATGTATATTAGGCGTGAAGGCGTGTATTTTGATACGCTTAGCGCTATCTTTAAAAAGTGTGCTTTGACTTTTAATATAAAAGGCCAAGAAATTGTATTGTTAACACAGTGTGGTTGGTAACTCATACACACACATACAGTGTGGTTAGTAGCTCCCACACACACACACAGAGTGTGACTAATTTATCATATTACAAGTATTCAGAGGAGCCTGTTGCTCCCATATTATATTATTATTAATTTGTTGTGAATATTGTGTTGTTCATAAGGGGCTAACAAAATAAACTCTTTTTAATTAATTACACAACTCATTGTTACTGATCATCGAATTCCTTGTCCTACACACCAGTAGAACCCAGAAAGAAGATTAATCTGAAAGCACAACTTGTAGAGACACTCGTGCTATTTTCCTGCTGCAAAATAAAAGGAAATATTATTGTCACTAACTCTAAAGTTCGTTGTTAAAAGCCATCGTATTTCGCTATGTCCGTTATAAATGCAGTCCTCGCCGGGATCGGTGTTTTATTGTTTCAACTTGTCATTCGTTGCAATAATTTTGATTGAATAACACGTGTCTCTTCTGCTTTGTTGTGAATTTATAATATTGAGTAAAAGAAAAGAAAATTAGTTCCGAAGCGGAAAAAAGTAGTGTTGTCGCTTAAAGTAAAAACAGAAATGCTTGACCGTTTACGCGTTGCCGAGTCGTTTGCGTCCATATCACGCTGTTTCAATGTTAAGGAATCAACTCTACGATTCATCAAGATATCCGAAGACAGAATAATGAATTCTATCGCTGAATTCACAGCTGAATATCAGTCTGAAATGAAATACCCTTTAAAAACGGCAAAACAGGAAAAAATACTAACTTCTTTAAGCCCTTGCCTAAGCCTGACAGCAATAATTAATAGAAATTGTTCAAAATCTCTCATTAATTGATTTTATTTTGATATTTTTTAATTTTATTTTGGAGCCTTGGAACGTATCCCTTATACACCCATACAAATTACCATTCCATATTTGCGGTTTCTGTATTCGCGACATATTTGCGGAACATACCCCCTCGAATAAGGAGCTTCCACTGAATGTTGGTTAACCCAGGTCTTTGACAGCGCCCCCCCCCCACATTTTCAATCGATCAGACGCCACTGCTGATGATATGATAATAATAATAATAATAATAATAATAATAATAATAATAATAATAATAATAATAATAATAATAATAATAATAATAATTACATTCAAATAAATTCGTATGGTGGCATTACTTCTGTGCAGTTCTAGGAACCATCATAGTCTTCACGTCCCTGTTTGTTGCTCCCCCTACCTCATCCCTCTCGCCTATGAGAGCAGAATAATTCGATCTCATTCCTTAGAGCAACGAGATAATTGCGTCAGCTCTAGCGGGCGTAATTATCGTTTTTTTCGCAATGGAACTCATGTCTCATTTGAATAAGAACAAAATATTACTGTTTTTTTTTTCGCAACGGAGCTAGGCATGTAACATTTGGAGAAGAAAAATAATATCACGTTCATAATCAGTGAAATCGGAACATTTGAAGCTGAAGTTTTAATGGGAATATTTTGAATGTTGGGTTGGTATTTCGTTACCACTATCCATTCCATTCTTAATAATCTCTTCATATATCATTTAAAATTAATATATATTCAATGAATTTATACAGAAACATAACCCAACATCATAGACGATATATGACGAAAGATACTGACTCGTCTCAAAATAAAATCGAAGTAAAAAAACGCTCTAGCGATCCCAGATTTCGTTTTCTCACAACGAAACTTGGTATATACGATTCAATTACCATAACTAGTGCCACGAGTGATTTCCAATTTATCTAGAGAATTTGGAAATCAAGAGTGACATTTGTTAAGACTATTTAACGAATAAAATTAAGCTGTTTACTCACAAATCATTATTTTACTGTAGTTATTTTAAAATATTTATATATATTTAATGTAAACGACGATGTTTGAAAACAAATGTGAAACTATTGGTACGCTTCATTTGCTTATTTTGTTCTCACTGCAACCAGATCTTATTATTTATTGCCAAAGGATCGCAATGTTGTAAGAATGCACCCTAGTGGGGAAATTTATAACCAACCTAATAGGTATTAATTTATTTCTGATGTCCTATGATGTAAATATGTCAATTATATTTTTCTGTAACGTCATTTCCTGGAAAATAATTCGTTTAAGAAAGTGCAAACAGTGTTTTTTTTTTTGTGGTATAATCAATTGTTACAAATGTTTTTATATTATCTCTGCTGACTTTCATGCACTATATATACAATCTCGTAGCCGCATTTCTTAGAGAGTCAGTCACTGGAAAATGATGCTATGACCTATTCAGAATGTTATAAAGGAGGTGCTTTCTTTATTATGATAAACTTTAGTTGGTAAATTTTAGGCGAAACACTACTGTGATTGGTTGTAAATAAAAAATCATTGAAATGTGATTGGTCATTGACTCCCATATATAAGTAAACCAGCAAAATCAGACCATAAATTCGACTTGATGAGGGATTCGTTTTATTTACGCAAATCCTACTTGCGGATTTTTTTCTGGTATATAACCAATAAAGTTACAGAATTTTATATTTCCAATGAAACGTGAGGAAATTGGTTTAGAGAGGGTATTTAGCACAAGGTCGACTGTAACACAAAAAAAAAAAGTCATTTTACGAACGAGAAGTGATGTCCTGTCCGAGACAATATACGAGAATTTACTTTTAGTTCGTACAATCTCCAAACTCCTGCAAACCGCCTGAGGCTTAAGTTAGATTTTCTCTCTAATTAATTCTCCGGACACAACATTAAGTTCAATGCATCCTACAATAGGCTACTTAAAAAATACTTTTAAATCCACGGCGCGACAAGCCTAGAAGGTTCTTGGCCTACTGGCCGGCTGTTGGACTCACATCCATATCTGCTAATCACATAGGTAGACGATCATCTAGCCAGTATAGGGGTGACATGTGGTCAGCATGTCGGGTCCCCCGGCCGTTATAGCTGGTTTCCTCAACCTGAAGCCGCTATTTATTGTAGCTACCCAAGTGCCTCACGATACTGGGTGGGCACCGGTCCCATACTGGCCGAAATTCCATGAGAAAATTTCTTCCCCCATGGGGACTCGAACCAACCAACTGTAGCTCTGCGCCAAGGCATCTTGCTTTAACCACTCTGCTATGGTGCGGGACTACAATAGGCTACTATCAACTAAAATTTGAGAAGTCTTGACTTTAGAAAATATTATAATTCGGAAAAGGTACCTCATATCATCATCAACAACAAGGATTAAGCCCAATGACCTGTTCCGATCTCATTATAGGTCGAATTGGTCCTTCCATCTCTTCAATGGTCTTCCCAACATTCTTCTCCCTTTTGGTTTATAATTATACATTCTTCTTGGTATGCGCTGTTCATTCATTCGTAATACGTGCTGAAGATAAGCATTTTGATAATATTTGATTCTTTTACAGAGATTAAATATATTAAGTTCTGTTCTTATATCTTCGTTTTTCTTTTTATCGGATATCCAGGATACAAAATGTAAATCAGTAACTTATTTCTCAGCAGACATTAGTTCTTAAGTGTTCTTGTAAGCCCTTGTTTCCCTGAATGTGATTTAGGCGCTCTCCCCCTGCAGGGAAGAAATTGAACCATTCTAATTTAGTTACACTTGTTTTCGTGTAGATGTCATTTTGAGTGGTCCGTAGTCAGCGTTCCGGCTCATACTGACATCTAGGAAACCAAGGTAGTACTAGGACGGAAAAATTCGGTAAATTTTGCTTAGAGTCCTTTTATTCAGGCTTAAGGATATTTTACGAGATTGAAAAATTTTCAGACTCGGGACCCACGGATTAAAGTCCCTCCCGGAGGTATTTTGACAGAATGTTGAAGATCGAAATATTATTCAAAGTGTAACAAAAGTAAGGTTAAAAAATTGGAGAAATATTTCATTTATATGATGGTACATGTTAATATTATTCGTTTTTTAAACATCTTAATGATTGACAAATTATATTTGAAAAGAAAAATATACGCCTAGACTGGGGGTTTGAACCCAGGACCTTTTTGTTTTCAAACATAATTTGTCCATCATTAAGATGTTTAAAAACGAATAATATTAACATTGAAAGAAGCACTACTGGCTTTATAAGTAATGTTTAAATTCCCAATAAAAAGTCTTCTGAATAAAGAAGCCGCCATTTGCAAAAATCGTAGCAATGGCTCGTAGCATTTGGGGTTAGGGAATTAACTATGTATAAGAGAAAAAAATACGCATTTAGATTGGAGGCCTAGGTAGCTCAGATGGAAGAGCATTGACATAGATAGTCAAAGGTCCTGGGTTGAAACCCCGGTCTAGGCGTATATTTTTCTTTTCAAATATAATGATGGTACATGTTAATATGACATTGTATGTGCGTACCGTAAGTCTCCCGAGGAGACATGGGTGCTCCCCTAACAGGAGTTTCTTGGCAAGTCTACCTTACTTATTTACTTACTCACTGGCACTATCGAACCCGTAGGTTCATGGCCGCGCGGATATAAGCTCTCCATACATCCCTATCCTGAGCTAATGTTTTCCAATCATTCCCTGTATAATCTACTTGCCTCAAATCATAGTTAATGTTGTTCTCCCACCTCATTCTTGGTCTACCAACCTTAGTTACGCTTATTTACCTACGGATGTCAGTGGTGACATGTGGTCTGTACATCACCTCAAAGAGACATCTAGTAGGCAACTAAGATATTAGTTGGATGGTGAAGGCGGTTAAATTTTCCACGGACACTTAGGCCGGTATTCGTCGCCGTGGCGTAGTCGGTATAGTCCCTATCTTCCATTCTGGCGACCTGGGTTCCATTCCTGGCGGGGTAGGAGATTTTAAATCTCCACCTTGGCTCTGGGTGTGTGTGTCCTGTCCTTGTGTCTGTGTGAGAATTAAAGAAAGTTAACAAATAAATGAAAAACAATGAAACAAGAAAGAAAAATAGTATAAACGAAAAAAAAACCGAAGCTTTCCGCGTAGAGCGACTCTCAGCCCGTCTCTCCGTGGTCAATTATTTATGTGGGTCATGGAGAACCTATTCTAACTGGCTCACTCTATATGTTAACAAAATACTTTATTTAGAAAAAAATCCGGGAACAATTGAAGAATGAGAACCTCAGCTTACGGAAGGCGGAGATGACATGGCCTAGAGAGATTGGTTCTTTAATACCGGCCTTAATTTAGGCTTTATAAAACATTGGCAGTTCCTGCATTACTTTATGGGAGCGAAACTTGGGTAATGACCAAAAAATTGCAAAGTAGAATACAAAGCGCAGAAATGAACTTCCTTAGAAGAACAAAAGGCTGCACAAGATTGAATCGGATAAGGAATGAAGATATAAGAACAGAGTTAAATAGGCCTATATATCCATTGGATGAGAAAATCAGAAAATATAGAGAGAAATGGTTTATACATGTGAAAATAATGAATGTAACAAGATTACCAAGAGCAGCATTCAACTACAAGCCAAGAGGTTCAAGGAATGTAGGAAGGCCAGTGAAAAGATGGACAGAACAACTGTGAGGCGGAACAGGCAATTTGCCTAGCTCATGAAGTGAAGAAGAAGAAGAAGGAGAAGGTTATTTAACGAGCCCGAAAATCTTCAGACTCGGGATCCATGACTTAAAGCTCTTTCCGAAGGACTAATATGAACATTGGTATATACAAATTCTTCATTTTCTTTGCTAGTTTTTTTTTTTTTTTTTTAACTTCCTGTTGATGGCATAAAAGTTTGTGGTGAGACAATTCAAAATTTTGCAGACGAATTTACATTCTAACCAACCTGGATTCCCTGTGCTTTGAAAATTCATGATTTTAGATGTCCGTCGCTGTGACGTAGTCGGTAGAGTCCCTACCTTCCACTCCGGCGACCCGGGTTCGATTCCTGGCGGGGTTGGGGATTTTAAATCTACACCCTGGTCTGGGTGTGTGTGTCCTGTCCTTGTGTCTATGTGAGGATAAAATAAAGTTGATAAAACAGGTAAAACAAAAAGGAGAAAAGGTAAAACAAAAAGTAAAGACAGTATAAAACGGGAAAAAAAGAAGAAAATATAAGGCCGTCGCCGTGGCGTAGTCGGTAGAGTCCCTACCTTCTACTCCGGCGACCCGGGTACGATTCCTGGCGGGGTAGGGGATTTTAAATCTCCACCCTGGGTCTGGGTGTGTGTGTCCTGTCCTTGTGTCTATGTGATAATAAAATAAAGTTGACAAAACAGGCAAAACAAAAAGGAAAAAAGGTAAAACAAAAAGTAAAGACAGTATAAAACGGAAAAAAAGAAGAAAATATAAGGCCGTCGCCGTGGCGTAGTCGGTAGAGTCCCTACCTTCCACTCCGGCGACCTGGGTTCTATTCCTGGCGGGGTAGGGGATTTTAAATATCCACCTTGGGTCTGGGTGTGTGTGTCCTGTCCTTGTGTCTATGTGAGAATAAAAGAAAGTTGACAAAAACAGGTAAAACAAAAAGGAAAAAAGGTAAAACAAAAGTAAAGACAGTATAAAACGGAAAAAAAAAGAAGAAAATATAAGGCCGTCGCCGTGGCGTAGTCGGTAGAGTCCCTACCTTCCACTTCGGCGACCTGGGTTCGATTCCTGGCGGGGTGGGGGATTTTAAATCTCAACCCTGGGTCTGGGTGTGTGTGTCCTGTCCTTGTGTCTATGTGAGAATAAAATAAAGTTGACAAAACAGGTAAAACAAAAAGGAAAAAAGGTAAAACAAAAAGTAAAGACAGTATAAAACGGAAAAAAAAGAAGAAAATATAAGGCCGTCGCCGTGGCGTAGTCGGTAGAGTCCCTACCTTTCACTTCGGCGACCTGGGTTCGATTCCTGGCGGGGTGGGCGATTTTAAATCTCCACCCTGGGTCTGGGTGTGTGTGTCCTGTCCTTGTGTCTATGTGAGAATAAAATAAAGTTAACAAAACAGGTAAAACAAAAAGGAAAAAAGAAAAAAGGTAAAAAAAAGTAAAGACAGTATAAAACGGAAAAAAAAGAGAAGAAAATATAAGGCCGTCGCCGTGGCGTAGTCGGTAGAGTCCCTACCTTCCACTTCGGCGACCTGGGTTCGATTCCTGGCGGGGTGGGGGATTTTAAATCTCCACCCTGGGTCTGGGTGTGTGTGTCCTGTCCTTGTGTCTATGTGATAATAAAATAAAGTTGACAAAACAGGTAAAACAAAAAGGAAAAAAGGTAAAACAAAAAGTAAAGACAGTATAAAACGGAAAAAAAAAGAAGAAAATATAATGCCGTCGCCGTGGCGTAGTCGGTAGAGTCCCTACCTTCTACTCCGGCGACCCGGGTACGATTCCTGGCGGGGTGGGGGATTTTAAATCTCCACCCTGGGTCTGGGTGTGTGTGTCCTGTCCTTGTGTCTATGTGATAATAAAATAAAGTTGACAAAACAGGCAAAACAAAAAGGAAAAAAGGTAAAACAAAAAGTAAAGACAGTATAAAACGGAAAAAAAGAAGAAAATATAAGGCCGTCGCCGTGGCGTAGTCGGTAGAGTCCCTACCTTCCACTCCGGCGACCTGGGTTCTATTCCTGGCGGGGTAGGGGATTTTAAATATCCACCTTGGGTCTGGGTGTGTGTGTCCTGTCCTTGTGTATATGTGAGAATAAAAGAAAGTTGACAAAACAGGTAAAACAAAAAGGAAAAAAGGTAAAACAAAAAGTAAAGACAGTATAAAACGGAAAAAAAAAGAAGAAAATATAAGGCCGTCGCCGTGGCGTAGTCGGTAGAGTCCCTACCTTCCACTTCGGCGACCTGGGTTCGATTCCTGGCGGGGTGGGGGATTTTAAATCTCAACCCTGGGTCTGGGTGTGTGTGTCCTGTCCTTGTGTCTATGTGAGAATAAAATAAAGTTGACAAAACAGGTAAAACAAAAAGGAAAAAAGGTAAAACAAAAAGTAAAGACAGTATAAAACGGAAAAAAAAAGAAGAAAATATAAGGCCGTCGCCGTGGCGTAGTCGGTAGAGTCCCTACCTTTCACTTCGGCGACCTGGGTTCGATTCCTGGCGGGGTGGGCGATTTTAAATCTCCACCCTGGGTCTGGGTGTGTGTGTCCTGTCCTTGTGTCTATGTGAGAATAAAATAAAGTTAACAAAACAGGTAAAACAAAAAGGAAAAAAAGGTAAAACAAAAAGTAAAGACAGTATAAAACGGAAAAAAAAGAGAAGAAAATATAAGGCCGTCGCCGTGGCGTAGTCGGTAGAGTCCCTACCTTCCACTTCGGCGACCTGGGTTCGATTCCTGGCGGGGTGGGGGATTTTAAATATCCACCCTGGGTCTGGGTGTGTGTGTCCTGTCCTTGTGTCTATGTGAGAATAAAATAAAGTTAACAAAACAGGTAAAACAAAAAGGAAAAAAGGTAAAACAAAAAGTAAAGACAGTATAAAACGGAAAAAAAAAGAAGAAAATATAAGGCCGTCGCCGTGGCGTAGTCGGTAGAGTCCCTACCTTCCACTTCGGCGACCTGGGTTCGATTCCTGGCGGGGTGGGGGATTTTAAATCTCAACCCTGGGTCTGGGTGTGTGTGTCCTGTCCTTGTGTCTATGTGAGAATAAAATAAAGTTGACAAAACAGGTAAAACAAAAAGGAAAAAAGGTAAAACAAAAGTAAAGACAGTATAAAACGGAAAAAAAAAGAAGAAATATAAGGCCGTCGCCGTGGCGTAGTCGGTAGAGTCCCTACCTTTCACTTCGGCGACCTGGGTTCGATTCCTGGCGGGGTGGGCGATTTTAAATCTCCACCCTGGGTCTGGGTGTGTGTGTCCTGTCCTTGTGTCTATGTGAGAATAAAATAAAGTTAACAAACAGGTAAAACAAAAAGGAAAAAAAGGTAAAACAAAAAGTAAAGACAGTATAAAACGGAAAAAAAAGAGAAGAAAATATAAGGCCGTCGCCGTGGCGTAGTCGGTAGAGTCCCTACCTTCCACTCCGGCGACCTGGGTTCGATTCCTGGCGGGGTGGGGGATTTTAAATATCCACCCTGGGTCTGGGTGTGTGTGTCCTGTCCTTGTGTCTATGTGAGAATAAAATAAAGTTAACAAAACAGGTAAAACAAAAAGGAAAAACAGAAAAAAAAAGAATAATTACATTAAAGAACACTTATTTATGTCTTCCTTTCATAATTACAAGTTGATATAGAAGCTAAAGTCTTACATAGGACCTATACCTCTTCCGTACTCTGTCGCTCTCTCTCTCTCTCTCTCTCTCTCTCTCTCTCTCTCTGTCTCTCTCTCTCTCTCTCTCTCTCTCTCTCTCTCTCTCTCTCTCTCTCGTTTCCTAATTAAAGATAAATGGATAGTAGGGCCTAAGCAATCATCATACAATGTTCTTGTCAACACAGAAGTTAATTAGCGGAATCAACCGGATATTTCAGTGAGAAGTCTATGAAGCGAGACAAGTAATTCAGATTGAAATTAATTAGGAAGATAGATTTCGAAAGGAGTAATGTAACCACAGACTTCCAAGCGTTTCTAGTCATAATATAGAACAGCATCATAGGTGCTGCAGCTTCTTATAGTTCTTGTCCACACAACATTACGCCTCCATCCATTCACTTCCGTCACCATAAGGTATTGTTCTACATTATCCACCCAACTGATGGAGGTCTTCCAACTTTCTGTTTACCATAAATTTTGTTTAAGGTTGCTTTACGGCACGGACCTTTTCTCTGAAAAGGTGAACCAGTCATCTTATTCTTTTCGCATTCACGTTAAAAATTTTCCCCGTTATATATATATATATATGTGTATATGGGTCACGCCGTAGCGTAGTGGTTAAGGCACTGCGCTACAAGCCGGAAGGTCGAGGGTTCGAGTCCCGTTGGGTTCAGGATGTTTAAACTGACCCAAACCTTCTGGAGGCATTATGGCCCTGGGGTCGACTCAGCCTCTTACAGAAATGAGCACCAGACGCTTGTTCTGGGGGTACAGGCGGCCGTCACGAGGGCTGACATCAAGTACCGATTGTCAAGAAAAAGTGTGGGAGCCTTAACCTCCTACTACCCCAAGGGCCTCCCGAGGCCTGTAGTGGGATCACTTTATATATACATATATTGTCCACCGCTGTGGTCTCGAGGTAGCGTGCTGCCTTGTCCCTGGTTTGTCCTTTTGGACATTTTGGAATATATTAAACAGGGAGCCTTAACCTCCTACTACCCCAAGGACCTCCGGGTCTGTCGTGGGATCACTTTACTTTACTTTTACCAACTAAATTGGAAACACCATCTTGAAAGAATGAGTTCAAATCGGATCCTCAAACCTGTTTATAATTATATACCAAGAGGACGAAGATCTCCGGGCCTTCCTATGAAACGCTGGAGGGAAAATTTTCTATAGGATCGTAACAGGTCTTGGCCTAATACTTGGAAGGAAGAATATTATTATTATTTTCATTACTTACTTACTTACTCACTGGCACTATCGAACCCGTAGGTTCATGGCCGCGCGGACATAAGCTCTCCATACATCCCTGGTATCTTTACCTTGTCGTGGTGGAGTGGCTTGCGTGCTTAAATGATCCTGAGAGCTATGCCGGTGGTAGCATTGCTGCCGATAGGGTTACCCATGCCGGACTGGTCGAAGGTGATTAGCCAGACGAAAAAAGTACCTTGGTCGAAAGAGTGACGATCTTTCACCGTAAAAATACAACCGTCAAGAAATGCGGACATGGGTTCAACTGGGGTAATTATTTTTATTATTATTATTATTATTATTATTATTATTATTATTATCATTATTATTATTATTATTATTATTAAGAAAATGTTCTTTGCTTGGCTATTAGTTCCCCCCCCACTCAGCAATGTTCTCTCCTGCCACGCACCAAGACGGCTACTGTTTTAGAACTGGACTGTAGACAGCATGATAGAGAGTTTACTTCCATACCTCCTTAGGGTGGCTTCTCGGACCCTAGATTCCCTATCTCAAATTGTTCAGTGGAGCATCCTCTACGTCCTTTGTAATTTTTGCACGCTCTTACAGAATCACCCTGTATAACTTAGCAGCTTTCCTTATATGTATACATAACATTAGATTGACGTTGCAGGTGCCGGTCTTTGCAAACTCCTGCCAACATTCTGGTGATGAACTTAGCTGTGAGTGACTTCTTGCTCATGAGCAAAATGCCAGTCTTCGTATACAATAGTCTATACCAAGGACCAATGCTTGGAGAAATAGGTATGTCTCTTAAAATACAAAACATATAAACACAATTCCAGCGTTCCTGGAAAGAGAAGAGTTCAAATGTTACTATTTTATGCATTCAATATGAGCACCATGTGTTGCACGACAAATATCAAAACGGTGGCTCATTTATTGCCACTCACGAATCAGCTGGTCTCTATACTGCAGTCACTGATTCTCCGGCCTTGACGTTTTCACGACAGTGTTGCCGATATGGATATTCAGTGGGAGTGGCCGCTTTATGTATGCGGTTAGCAGACATACAGCAGACAACATGTCTGCAAATTCAAACCTTACTAGCGCGCTATAGCTGCTTCAAGAGCACTGATTGGTTGTGACAGACATCTACTCTCACTACAACTATTTCCTTATTGACAATAGAGGGCGAATTCTCCCTTTACCCCTCGTATAACCTAAAGTTCAAAGCTGGAGATATGGCAGCTGGGGTACGGGAAAGATTGGCATGCTACGTGTTATTGGTAAATCCAGAAAATTGGATAAACTTGGGTTAATTTCTGGACAAAACGCGGAAAACAAGAACAACACTCATTCATGAATAAATATATGTTATCAAAATGCAATACCATTAATTCTTAATAATTATACATAACTTAATTAATGTATAATGCTATTGTATTATTATGTAATTGTAATATTATGTTTTCTTTATCTAACTGTAATGTTATTGTTTTTTTTTGTTTTTCTTTATACCATTACCAATTATTACTTTATTGTAACAGTCTGCCAACAGCACGTACCACTTACTGCCCATGTGACCCATGTTTGTAAATAATATTGTAAATATCTTACTTTTTGTCTAATAAAGTCCTACTACTATTACTAGTTATCGAATTCAGAGCTTCGACAATTCGATGTCGCAGATTTTTCAAGAGTGTCAGGCATAGGGGGGATAAAAACACGATCTTTTACGTAACCCCACAGATAAAAATCACGTGGGGTTAGGTCGGGTGACCTGGGAGGCCACCGGTAATGAAGTTGACCTTCTACTCCTCCTCTTCCAATCGAACGTCCTGTTGTGTCGCCATTTTAATACAAACAATCAACGTGACAAGCAACAGCGCCAATGCGGCCGTGATCAGAACTTCAAACTTTTCTCTTTCCAAGAACGTTGGAATTGTGTTTCTATTTTTTTGTAGTTTGGAATAAATAAATGTTTGAATTCTGTTCCTTCTTTCTGCATAGCCCTGTATATAATTAATAGTAAAGCTTATGTTTAACAAAGGAACCGTCAATCATTGCATGGCGAAACTTACCATAAAATTTCTTCCAGAGAAGCATTGTGTTGTACAAAGGCCGTGACCAAAAAAAAAAAAAAACAATCTGCCGTTTTTAACTGTAAGGCATTAAAATCCACTCTCATTTAAACTATAAGAAAGTAATACACTCGGCCGCGGTGGACTAGTGGTTATGCTCCTTGCCTTGGTCCCGAGGGTCGCGGGTTCAAACCCGGCCGGGGTCGATGGATTTTTTAGGACGGAAAAATCCAAGGAGCAAGTCCTCCGGGAGGGACTTTAAGCCATGGGTCCCGAGTCTGAAGATTTTCCTTAAGCCTGAATGAAAAGGCCTCTAAGCAAAATTTACCTAATTTTCCCGTCCTAATACTACCTTGGTTTCCTAGATGTCAGCATGAGGCGGAACGCTGACCACGGACCACTCAAATGACATCTATACGAAAACAAGTGTAACTAAATTAGTATGGTTCAAATTCTTGCCTGTAGGGGGAGAACGCCTAAATCTCTATTAAGGGAAAACATGGGCTTACAATACAATACAAAGAAACTAATACAATACCTGAATTGTAAAATTGGATAATCCTCACTATCTGCCGTCCGAGCCGCATTCCGCCTCACTTCACTCTGCTCTTATGCATGCAGGGAGTCCATCTGCTCAATATATTGTGTTCACATATCTGGATTCTGGCTTCGATTTCCATGTCATGCAGTTAAAATCGGCAGATAATTTTCGGTCACGGCCTTGGTGCATCACAACGCTTCTCTAGGAGAAATGTCAAGGTAGATTTTTTCATGCAATTGTTAACAGTTCCCTTGTTAGCATCACAATGAAAATTAATATTCACACTGGTATAAATTCTAATGAAATGCATAAACATTTTGCATGTGGACATTGCACAAAATAATTTTTCATTTAACTGTTTAGTGTCCACCTCTGTGGTCTTGAGATAGCGTGCTGCCTTGTCATGCAGTACGCCCAGGTTCGATTCCTGGTCGGTTTAGGCTCCTGGGTGAGATCCTTTCGGGGGTTTTCCTCACCTGTAAGACAAATGTCAGGAAGATTAGGGCCCAACGGTCCCTGAAAATCATCAGGCCATCATCATCTTCCTCATTATTTCACCGGTGTGGAAATCAACGGGAAGCTACCACACCTATAATTCCCTAGTAAAGCTGCAAAGCATAGTATTAAAATGGTATGATTGCAGGGAAAGACCTTCCCTGGGGCAGAACACAATGGATAGATAAACGCTGTTTAGTATCTCAATAATTACATTATTTAACTTTTACAAGAATTAATCACTATGATTATTATAATTTGTTAACATGTCTGAAGAAGTTGCAGTGTACCGAAACAGAATTGTATCTTAGTCAGTTTTATTTTTATTTAATTAATATATATATGAATGATGATGATTGCGATGGCCATATGATTTTGGGTCCATTTGGGCCTTAAAGTTTTCCTGACATTTGTCTTGCAGGTGAGGAAAAACCCCGATAAAAACCTCACCCAGAAAAACTGTCCCGACCGGTCCCGCTGCGTGACAAGGCAGCACGCTACCTCGAGACCACAGTGGTGGACAGCATCTGTAAGTAAAAAGCAATAAAAATAAAGAGTTGATAACTTTCCTTTGGCTAGAAGCCTAACAACCTATCAAACTTTTTGCTTTTCAGGTTGCCAGATTTACGGATTTGTTGGTGGTCTTACAGGCACAGTCTCCATAACTACTCTTGCTGCAATATCTTTGGATCGCTATTACGTGATAGTCTATCCTTTGGATCCTATCCGGAAGACAACCCGCTGCAGAGCTAGATTCAGTGTGATATTTGCATGGTGTTATGGAGGCGTCTTCTCACTTCTACCTCTCCTGAAGATAGGTATTGGGAGCTATGTACCAGAAGGGTACCTCACCAGCTGCAGCTACGACTACCTTGACTTTTCCTTCAACAATCGTTTATTCATCTTGATCTTCTTCTTAGCTGCTTGGTTTGTTCCTTTCTGCGTCATTTTGGTATGCTATGTGGGAATTTGTAGAGTTGTCATGGTGACTAGAAATGTTAAAAATGTGGTTGGAGGAGAATCTTCAAGGCATGAAAAGAACAGATCAGAAATACGGCTAGCAGGTGTTGTTATTGGAATAATAGCACTTTGGTTTGCTGCTTGGACTCCTTATGCAGTAGTGTCACTCATTGGTATAGCAGGAAAAAAAGAATACATCACTCCACTCTCATCTATGATCCCTGCTTTATTTTGTAAGATTGCAAGTTGTATAGATCCGTACGTTTATGCTGTGACACATCCCAAGTTCCGTTTAGAAGTGACATCTCTAGTGAGACGAGTGAGTTTAAAAAGTAATTTCAAATCTGAGAAAAACAGATCATCGAGGGCTTGGAACACTCAATGTGAGATGTCAGAAACTTGTAAAATTCAAGGTCCACGAAGAAGCAGGCAAAGTTCTGATGATTTTAGCGATGTTGAGGAAATGGTCGTGGTTATAGATTCAAATGTTGAGAAAAAGAAGTCCATATCGTCATCTGAAGAAAGTGTCATTATGGGCAATGATAATGCTGTACATTCAACTTCTTGGGGCCCAAGCTCAAGTGTTTCCAACAACAACTGGTGAAAATGTTAAATTACAACCTCCGACATGGTTTGTACCTCCAAAACCTCATCACGATAAAAGAACAAGCTTCAAGCGAAAATCACTGTCAAAGCAAGAAAATAAATGATTAAGTGCATTGAATCCATTGGGAATTACAACGTATATAAGAGAAAAATTTGCATCTAGATTGAAACTCACCCTGGTAGCTCAGTTGGTAGAGCATTGGCCCAGAAAGTCAAAGGCCTGGGTTTGAGTCTTGGTCTGGGCGAAAAAAATTATCTTCAATATAAACTCATATTAAATTATTTTTAGTCTTATATAATAAATTTTCCGAGGCATGTTGTTTGGTTTTTTAGCATTTTTTTCTTTTTATGATGAACGAGGAGCTGGCCCGATGCATCAACCTCCAACCTGGGGGACGGGTAATTTTTGTTCAAGGTTTTCTTCTTCTAGCCTTTGATAGTCCAGTATCTTACTGCAAGACAGCAGCACTAGTTTTGGTCCGGCCTGGGTATTTTATTTCCCCAGTACCCGCCATATCTGGTGAGCATTCCCCTATCCGCCACTTGGGGAGGCGTCCGATGGGAGACTGGCAACTCCACACGGAGTTATGGAATGTATCCCAATGGAAAGGAGGAAGAGAGGAAGGTCGAATAAAACTTGAATAGAAGGGGTACAAGCAGCTATGAATATCAGAGGAATGGAGGAAGATCAATGGATGGATAGAGAGGAATGGCGTTTGGTTTCCGGAAGACGGCGGCAGCTGCCGTGATACCGGATGATGATGATGATATCATAAGTTTGGGAATTTTTAACATTATGTGGTTTTATTAATAAGAATTAAATGAATCGTGAATTCTTTTTACCTCATACTTCTATGTTTTTTTTAATACAGCACTGCAGTATCAGCGACCATCGTCACCATCCTCAGCTGATAACGCTTGTATATTTAGATGTTATAACTATATTTTTGACATTTGGCAATGAAGGCAAATATGATATGAAAAGAAAAATGAATGCTTGAGTCAGGATTTGAACCCGAGTCTCTAAACTCTGTACGTTTAGCGCTCTAACCAACTGAGCTACTCAAGTATTCCAACACAAACATACATTTTTCTTATATATGTAGTATTCTCAATTCACACAAGAGGTAGCGGGAAGTCATTCCAACTGACATCTAGTGGCCAACAGTTAAGCAAATTTTTAAAGAGAATATTTACTTTATAGCAGTAATGCTTGTATATTTAGATGTTATAACTATATTTTTGACATTTGGCAATGAAGGGAAATATGATATGAAAAGAAAAATGAATGCTTGAGTTGGGATTTGAACCCGAGTGAAAATGTATGTTTGTGTTGGAATACTTGAGTAGCTCAGTTGGTTAGAGCGCTAAATGTACAGAGTTTAGAGACTCGGGTTCAAATTCCGACTCAAGCATTCATTTTTCTTTTCATATCATATTTGCCTTCATTGCCAAATGTCAAAAATATAGTTATAACATATATATATATATATATATATAGAGCATTCATTTTTCTTTTCATATCATATTTGCCTTCATTGCCAAATGTCAAAAATATAGTTATAACATATATATATATATTAAATTTCTTTGTGAGCCATTTTGATAAGTAATAACAAGGAGTAAAGTAAAGTGATCCCACTACAGGCCTCAGGAGGCCCTTGGGGTAGTAGGCGGTTAAGGCTCCCACTTTTTTCTAGACAATCGGCACTTTATGTCAGCCAGGTTGTCAGCCCTGCGTGACGGCCGCCTTTACCCCCAGAACAAGCGTCTGGTACTCATTTCCGTTAGAGGCTGAGTCGACCCCAGGGCCATAGTGCCGCCAGAGATTTTGGGTCAGTTTAAAAATCCTGACCCCAACGGGACTTGAACCCTCGATCCTCCGGCTTGTAGCTCAGTGCCTTAACCACTACGCTACGGCGTGCCCCAATAACAAGGAGAACCAATATTACTAACTACAGGTCTGACCTTATCTCCATCTTTATGAATATTAGGGAGACCATATAACTTAGGATTTTGTAGATTAGGAACTTAGTATATTGAACACAAAACACATCAGTTTCAAGCTATTTGTGGTACAATAAATAGAACATTGAATAATAAAGCCCATAAACAAACAAAATTAAAATTTTATGAAACAATGGCTGTCCCTGTCCTTTTGTATGGGAGTGAATCTTGGATTACCACTAACAAACAAGAAAGTAAAATCCAAGCAGCCGAGATTAAATTTTTAAGAAGAGTAAAAGGCTGCAATAGAATGGACCAGATAAGAAACGAGGATATCCCTGAAGAACTGCAGATCTACTCCATAAAAGAAAAGATATTTAACAACAAGATACAGTGGAAAGAACATGTAGAAAGAATGGAAGAAAGTAGATTACCAAATAAAATCTTCCATTATTTTCCAAGAGGAAGAAGAGATGTCGGACGTCCTCGGAAGAGATGGTCTTAGATCTATTAGTGAGGATGGAACAGGCAACTCTTGCCTACACCAGGAAGTGAAGAAGAAGAAGAAGGAACTTAGTTTGTATATGTCTTATTTTAAGAAAGAAAACTTAATGCTTGAACTAGGATTTGAACCTTGAACCTCTCGTTCTCTGTACGAGTGTGCTGTCCATTGCACCATGCAAACAACGATACAAACATTAACATTTATTTCATTCTTAATTCAAATTCCGGTTCAAGCATTAATTGTTCTTTGTTAACACTTTGAGTCCGGCAGTGGTACTAGTACCACGGCATTTAAATGACACTGAAGCCAGAGAAAATTAAATCCCTCAGAATGCCTGTGCTGGCGCATTTACAGGGGTGTTTTTCTGGTTCAGAAAATCACAGGCATGCCAAGGAATTTAATTTTCTCTGGCTTCAGTTCATTTAAATGCTATGGTACTAATACCACCGCAGGACTCAAAGTGTTAAATTAGATTGTATCCAGGATTGGAAATTTTTAATTCAAATAAAAACATTGAAAATTGCATTAGTCTTGTTTGTTGATAGTATGTTTCAATTTTTAAAAAATATTATCTAACATCATTGTTGGAGCCGCATTCAGCAATTCCCACGATAGAAAGGAGTATGGAAACAGTTCTAACTTTTCATACCACATAGCATGCCGATCACCGTACTACGCATAGTCCACAGACGAAGAGAATGACAGCACGGGACAAAGAGGGGGCACTGGGAATTGCAAGCGATACAATAGCGTGCTACCTGAGAATAAAGGAACACTCAATAGGTCATGACGTATGAAATACCTACTGCTTTCGTTCACTTCGTCTGTGGACAATACTATAGCTCATAGAGAACTTACAGCTCTCGCATATAGATGGCAGAACGATTAGTTATAATTACTTTTACAATTATTGGCAGATTATTATAAAGTAATCGTACATCTTTACTAATTTGTAATATATTCCTCGTGCTTAATATATTTTCCTAATGGAATGAAAAAAAAACTTTATTTTTATATCACAGCATTTAACAATCTGATCATTTATTTTTATTCGGCTGCAGTTGTATATAGTTGCAATATTGTACGCCATACTTGAAGTGTTATCGCCAATTCTGCCACGTTGGGTCGCCATTTAAAAAAATTAATTTTTGGATTCGATTTTTGGTTCGTGCCATAAAATCGATAATTACTCTCTTAATGGTCTATGAGTTTTTAGGCAAGAAATGCCGGCTTGGGTAGTGCTGTGGTAAAATGTTCCTGAGATCAAGTAGTTCACCATCCGATTCTTCGGGCGGGGACCACTTCGGAGAACCCACACCAAATGCTCAAAATCAGGAATGATAGAACCTTATACCTGCCTTATACAATAGCGGGGCACTAGGGCTATTAACGCGGGAAATAGATAAATCTTTGGATATAGTCGATTTACAGGAAGCTAAATGGTCAGAAAAAGGCTCCTGGGCAGATTTTCGGTGAATGGGGGGTGTCATGGGATCGTGTAAATGAACAAAGAAATGTTTTTGTAAATTTTAGCGAGCTAATAACGTGTTTTTAAACTATTTTGAGCAGTTTTTAAGCTGTATTTAATCATTGACCGCGCCCTAGCGTAGTGGTTAAGGCAGTGCGCTACAAACCGGAAGGTTGATGGTTCAATTCCCGGTGGGGTCAGGATTTCTTAAACTGGTGGTAACATGGCGATGGGGTCGACTCAGCCTCTAACTGAAATTAGTACCAGATGCTTGTTCTATGGGGTAAAGGCGGCCGTCACGCAGGGCTGACATCAAGTGCCGATTCTCCAGAAAAAGTAGGAGTCTTTACATCCTACTACCCCATGGGCCTCCCGAGGCCTGTATTGGGAACACCTTACTTGACTTTTACATAATATCACAACTTTTATATTGTAAGTCGTAAGACCAAACAATAAATTAAGCGTATGCTTCCTTCCCAGCTTTCTGTATTTCAGTGACTGCAACCCACAGCTTCAGAAGACATTACGGTATAAGTGTCAGTACCAATTCCTGCACAGTTGTTCAAGTTTAGGGACAGTTCTTGCAGTACGTTTACAACAATATTTCCCAAAGTATTTCCAATTAGGCGCTGTTCACTATCTGTTTTGACATTTGTAAACCTCTCTAAGCGACAATAAATTTGACGAAATCTTCACGAATAACTTTTTTGTACAAATATGTCAAGTTCTGTCCACCGCTGTGGTCTGGAGGTAGCGTGCTGTCTTGTACGCAGCGGGCCCGGGTTCGATCCCCGGTCGGGGCAGATTTTCTGGGTTAGAATTTTATCGGAGTTTTTCCTCACCTGTAAGACAAATGTCAGAAAAACTCTAAGGCCTAAACAGTCCCCGAAATCATATGGCCATCATCATCATCCTTATCATCATCATCATCCTTCACCGATGTGGAAAGCAACGGGAAACTGTCACAACTACAATTCCCTAGTAAAGCTGCAAGCATAGCTTGAAAATGCTATGATTGCAATGAAGGACCTGTCTTCGGGCAGAATTACTATGGATGGATATATATTAAACTTTTTTATTGTGTATAATACGTCGTACAAAGTTGAACAATGTCGAATACTCTAACGTACAATTTTTATATCTCATGCACCATATCTTAGTATGTAGTGATTTATATTGGGTTTTCTGTAGGGTTAACAAATGCAGACGATATAAAACACACACCTGAAACAACTCTATAAAACATACAGAAGGAACGCATATAGAAACCCCATATTTTAAAATTAGCGTGACTAAAAGTCAATGCCTTGGAACCCGCGTGAGGGTAATTAAATCAATTAGACCACCCAATAGGGACGCTGTAGCCGCATCTAACATCATTGTTGGAGCCGCTTTCAGCAACTACCACGATAGAAAGGGGTATGGAAACAGCTGGCAAACAGTTCCAACTTGTCATGCCCACAATAGCATGCCGATCACCGTACTCTGTATAGTGCACACTGCACAGTCGAAGCGAATGAAATCACCGTACGAAGGGTGGCACTGAGAGTTGCAAGCGATACAATAGCGTGCTACCTGAGAATAAAGGAACACTCATGAGATCATGACGTGTGAAATACCTACTGCTTTCATTCGCTTCGTCTGTGGACAATACTATATAGAGAACTTACAGCTCTCTTATATAGATGGCAGAGCGATTAGTTATAATTACTTTTACAATTATTAGCAGATTATTGTAAAGTAATCGAACATCTTTACTAATTTATAATATATTCCTCGTGCTTAATATCTTTTCCTAATGGAGTGAAAGAAAAAACGCTTTAATTTTATATCGCTGCATTTAACAATCTGATAATTTATTTTTATTCGGCTGCAGTTGTATATAGTTGTAATATTGTACGTTATACTTGAGAATGCATTGGCTGTTTTCTTGATAATTTGTTAGATAAATTAATTTTTGGATTCGATTTTTGGTTCGTGCCATAAAATCGATAAGTACTCTCTTGATGGTCTACGAGTTTTTAGGCAAGGAATGTTAGATCCTTATACCTTTGATCTATGCCTTATTCATTAGCGGGGCGCTAGGGCTATTAACGCGGAAAGTAGATAAATTATCCTTGGATATAGTCCCTTTACAGGAAGCTAGATGGTTAGGAGAAGGTTCTAGCACAGATTTTCGCAGGGGGGGGGGGATCGTGGGACCGGTAAATGAACAAATAAATGAATTTGTACATTTTAGCAAGCTAATAACGTGTTTTAAAACTATTTTGAGCAGTTTTTAAGCTGTATTTAGTCATTGAACATAATATCACAACTTTTGCATTGTAAGTCGTAAGACCAAGCAATAAATTAAGCGTATGCTTCCTTCGCAGCTTTCTGTATTTCAGCGACTGCATCCACAGCTTCAGAAGACATTACAGTACAACTGTCAGTACCAATTCCTGCACACTTGTTTAAGTTTAGGGACAGTTCTTGCAGTACGTTTACATCAGTATATCCCAAAGTATCTCCTATTAGGCGCTGTTCACTATCTGGATTGACATTTGTAATCCTCTCATAAGCGTCAATAAATTTGACGAAATCTTCACGAATAACTTTTGTACAAATATGTCAAGTTCTGTCCACCACTATGGTCTCGAGGTAGCGTGCTGCCTTGTACGCAGCGGGCCCGGGTTCGATCCCCGGTCGGGGCAGATTTTCTGGGTTAGGATTTTATCGGAGTTTTTCCTCACCTGTAAGACAAATGTCAGAAAAACTCTAAGGCCTAAACGGTCCCCGAAATCATATGGCCATCATCATCATCCTTATCATCATCATCATCCTTCACCGGTGTGGAAAGCAACGGGAAACTGTCACAACTACAAGTCCCTAGTAAAGTTGCAAGCATAGCTTGAAAATGCTATGATAGCAGTGAAGGAACTGTCTTCGGGCAGAATTACTATGAATGGATATATATATATATATATATATTAAACTTTTTTTTATTGTGTATTATACGTCGTACAAAGTTGAACAATGTCGAATACTCTAATGTACAATTTTTATATCTCATGCACCATATCTTATTATGTAGTGATTTATATTGGGTTTTCTGTAGGGTTAACAAATGCAGTCGATATAAAACACACACATGAAACAGCTGTATAAAACATAGAGAAGGAACGCATATAGAAACCCCATATTTTAAAATTAGCGTGACAAAAAGGCAATGCCTTGGAACCCGCGGGTAGGTAATTAAATCAATCAGACCACCCAAAAGGGACGCTGTATCCGCATCTAACATCACTGTTGGAGCCGCATTCAACAACTCCTAGATGGAAAGGAGTATAGAAACAGCATAGATCAAATCCCTGAGAAACAGTTCTTACTTGTCATGCCACATAGCATGCCGATCACTGTATTACGTATAGTCCGCTGATGAAGTGAATGAAAGCACAGGACGAAGGTGGGCACTGGGAATTGCAAGCGATACAATAGCATGCTACCTGAGAATAAAGGAACACTCATGAGATCGTGACGTGTGAAATACCTACTGCTTTCGTTCCCTTCGTCTGTGGACAATACTATAGCTGATAGAGAACTTACAGCTCTCTTATATAGATGGCAGAGCGATTAGTTATAATTACTTTTACAATTATTGGCAGATTATTATAAATTATTCGTACATCTTTACTAATTTATAATGTTATTCCTCCTGCTTAATATCTTTTCCTAATGGAGTGAAAAAAAAAGCTTTATTTTTATATCACAGCATTTAACAATCTGATGATTTTTTTTTATTCGGCTGCAGTTGTATATAGTTGCAATATTGTACGTCATACTTGAGAATGCATTGTCTGTTTTCTTGATAATTTGTTAGATAAATTAATTTTTGGATTCGATTTTTGGTTCGTGCCATAAAATCGATAATTACTCTCTTGATGGTCTATGAGTTTTTAGGCAAGGAATGCTAGATCCTTATACCTTTGATCTATGCCTTATTCATTAGCGGGGCGCTAGGGCTATTAACGCGGAAAGTAGATAAATTATCCTTGGATATAGTCGCTTTACAGGAAGCTAGATGGTTAGGAGGAGGTTCTAGGACGGATTTTTGAAGGGGGGGGGATCGTGGAACCGTGTAAATGAACAAATAAATGAATTTGTAAATTTTAGCGAGCTAATAACGTGTTTTAAAACTATTTTGAACAGTTTTAATCTGTATGTAGTCATTGAACATAATATCACAACTTTTGCATTGTAAGTCGTAAGACCAAACAATAAATTAAGCGTATGCTTCCTTCGCAGCTTTCTGTATTTCAGTGACTGCATCCACAGCTTCAGAAGACATTACATTACAACTGTCATTACCAATTCCTGCACAGTTGTTTAAGTTTAGGGACAGTTCTTGCTGTATGTATAGAACAGTATATCCCAAAGTATCTCCTATTAGGCGCTGTTCACTAAATGGATTGACATTTGTAATCCTCTCATAAGCATCAATAAATTTGACGAAATCTTCACGAATCTCTTTTTTATACAAATATGTTCAAAGAAAACTGTTCAGTATTAGAAAATCCCCAATAATCACATATGGGCTCGAATTAATATGGGAAAAATTAGCAATCAGTGACTTAGAACGCATTGAGAAAGTCAAGGCACGGTTCCTAAAATGTGCCTTCAGAGTGGGAAAATATTCTCCATCAAGGCTGGCATATGAGCTGGCCAAGGAAACTTTTTACATAGAAGATCTGAGACTCAGCCTACCATCTACCGGAGTATGCAACAAGCTACTAGAACTGAGAAGAATGAAAAGAGCGGAGGTAGATATCGACTCTATGGGACGACTGCAATGATCGATCGCAACTGGACCAAAGAGAATCAGGAGCAGAGACACACCATTGCGAGACTATCCATTCATGGCTTCCACCACAAAGTAAGCAAGAACAAGACATTCCACGCCCCGAATGACCAATGTGTATGTGAATTGTGCGAACAGAGATGAAACCAATATCATATCACCGAGTGCTGTGAAAGAACAAAATCGATCTCCGAATATAGCAAAGAATAATACCCATTCGGGTGAACCTTCCATATTTATTAGAATATCTGTTGTTTCGTCAAATAGTATAAGAGAATAATACTTAGCATTCCTTATTTTATTCAGTATTGTATCTGTTATTTCTTCACCACAGCATGTTATTAATTGATTTTATGTTATATTACCTACGTATGTGGGTATTGAAGAGGCTGTTGACAAGTGTTTTAGGAGAATTTAGAGCAAAAGTGGGGCGGGAAGATAGTATCCTTCAAATCAACAATAGGCAAATTCAATCTTCATGAAGGTAGTAACGAAAATGGCGTTAGATTAGTCATCTTTGACACATCAAAGAATCTCATTGTTATGAGCATAAATACACCTGACCGTATCCAGATGGCGAAACTCGGAACCATATAGACCATGTATTGGTGGACAAACGCTGGCACAGTAGCATCATCGATGTTAGATCAGTTAGAGGGACAGGCTGCAATTCGGTCAGGGTGAAAATCAGACAACGGCTATCGCTTATGAGAGGAACAAACACTAAAGATGATCCTGAAAATTTTGAATTAAAAATCTTGAAAAATTATTAAATGCGGCAAGAATATCAAATCAAAATTGATAATAGATTTGTATTATGGAATCTTCAGATGACAATGTGGCAAACGAAGAAAAAACTGCTAGAAATAAAAAACGGGAGGCATCATGTAATTATTGGAACTACTTTTTTATTGACATGTTTACTTCGACACCTCTTTCTATTAAATTGTCAGCATCGGAAGAATAACATTAACTATGATTTGAGGGAAGTAGATTATACAGGGAATGATTGGAAAACATTAGCTCAGGATAGGGATGTATGGAGAGCTAATGTCCGCGCGGCCATGAACCTACGGTTTCGATAGTACCAGTGAGTTAGTTAGTTATGTGTTTTAATAGTAGGGTCCGGGTGAAAATTACCACGTAGTTATAAGTAATGCCACGAATGATTTCCAAATTATCGATAAATTCACGACTCACGAAGTGAGGAGTGAATTTATCTAGAGAATTTGAAAATCAAGAGTGGCATTTGTTACGACTATTTAACGAATAAAATTAAGCTGTTTACTCACAAATCATTATTTAACTATAGTTATTTTAAAATACTTATATATTTAATGTAAACGGCGATGTTTGAAAACAAATGAGAAACGATAGGTACGCTTCATCTGCTCCTTCTGTTTATCACTGCAACCAGATCATACTATTTATTGCCAAAGGAACGCAATATTGTAAGAATGCTCTCTAGTGAAGAAAAAATTAAACACATCAAACTATATTAATTCATTTCTGATGTCATATGATGTATATATGACAATTATATTTTTCTGGATTGTTACCTGGGAAAAAATACATTTAAGAAAGTGCAAACAGTGGTTTCTTTTTTTGGTGGTATAATCAATAATTGCTACAAATGTTTCTATATTAACTTACGCATGCGGCATGTGTTGACATCCATGCACTATATATACAATCTGGTAGCCGTATTTCTCGCAGGCTCAGTCACTGCAAAATAATGTTCAGACATGTTCAGAATATTAAAAAGGAGGAGCTTTCTTTAATATGGTAATTATAACACTCATAAATATTTCGTGAAACGCGACTCTGATTGGTTGTAAAACAGAAATCATTGAAACGTGATTGGCCATTGAGTCCCATTTGGAGCATGAGTTAAATGGTCATATATAGTTACTCCTAGGTGCGTGGATTGAGGTACGAGTAGATCTAGTGATATAACAGCGTGTTGAGTTTTATTGAATAGAGAATTTATAATAATTTACATCTAACCAAATATGCGTACTTTATCTTACTGGCACTATCGAATCCACAGGTTCATGGTCAAAAGCCATTCTTACACCCCTATACTGAGATAATATAGGGTGTCCCAATAAGAACGCCGGATTTGAATTGGCAGCCATTTTTTTACTACGAGGTTGGCAGCACTCTACCTACACTTTTTCATCATCATCATCATCATCGTCCTTTCAAGTATTAGGCCCAGTGGCCCGTTACGGTTCCATTTCGTGTCCTTGAGTATTGCTTGGTTGACAACGTGTATATCCTTCCGGTTTTGAATCTTCGGAGACTTGAAAGCAAGTTGATTTCCTACCAGTCGGTTGCTAGCCGAAAAGTAGTAAGTCCAGTGGTGGGGCTGCCACCTAAAGCCTCTGGACAGGCATGAAGGAGGATTAGCATTTTCTCTAATCCTGATGTAACAGTTATACCGCTGTGACTCGGTCCCCAGAGCCTCGTTTGTTATAAACAGGTTGCACCACGTGAAGGTGAGGTTGGGATTTATGTAGGAGAGGTTATTGAATGTACTTCACTACTCTTTTGTAACCCACCTACACTTTTTGTTTTCTATATTTGTTGCAATTACTGGATATGGAGTGTTATACTGCTGAACAATGAGTTTTAATTGTGAAAACTCATTACCAGAATGGTGTGTGTTATGCTCAAACTGTCCGAAGGCTTCGTGCTCTTAGGCCGGAATCGCACAGAGGTGACCAAGGTCATGTGACTTCTTTCTTTGCGGGTTTATCAAATCACAGGTTTATGAACACAATCCCCGAACCATACAAGACCTGAAGCAGGAAATTCGACGTGTCAGCGCAAGACTGTACAAAAGTAATCAAAAACTTTTTTATGTGCCCGGGCCAATAACTGATTGTGCAATTCATCGCGGGCCGGAACAGAAATATCGTTACTGTTATTGTTGCTACTGCTACTGCTGCTTCTATTATTATTATTATTATTATTATTATTATTAGTATTATTATTATTATTATTATTATTATTATTATTATTATTATTATATTATTATTATTATTATTATTATTTATTATTATTATTATTTATTATTATTATTATATTGTTGCTGTTTGTTTAGTCTTATATTGTGAAAATTAAAATATTAGTGCCAATAAATCCATTATTGACATCTCTGCTTTTTGCAGACGATCAAATAATAACGACAGCATCAGAAAAATCTTTACAACAATTCCTTTATACTTTAAATAATATCTCTCTAAAATACAATTTAAGAATATCTACATCTAAAACAAAAATATTTGCTCTGAAAGGAAAATGTGCAGTAAGAAGAAAAATAGTGATAAACAATGTAATTATAGACCAAGTTCAGAATTGTAATTATTTGGGATGTCATTTAGGTAATGACAGTAATTTAGTTAAACGCACTAAAATACGATTCAATTATCTATGTGGCACAATTAAACGTACTTTATCGAATAAAACTAGAAAAGAAACTATTTTAAAATTTTACAACATATTGACAGTTCCATCTCTTATCTATGGATGTAAAACCTGGACATTAACCAAGGCAGATAGTAAACAAATAGAGGCTGCAGAAATGAAGATGTTGAGAGCAATAGCTGGATACCAAAGGACCGATAAAAAGAAAAACGAAGATATAAGAACAGAACTTAATATATTTAATCTCTGTGAAAGAATAAAATACTATCAAAATGCTTACCTTCAGCACGTATTACGAATGTATGAACAGCGCATACCAAGAAGAATGTATAATTATAAACCAAAAGGGAGAAGATTGTTGGGAAGACCATTGGATAGATAAAAGTACCAATTAGACCTATAATGAAATCGGAACAGGCCATTGGGCTTAATCCTTGTTGTTGTTGTTGTTGATGATGATGATCTCCTATATAATTTATTCGTACCTCACTCAAATTATGGTTAATATTCTCCTACCTCATTCCTGCCCTACATATTGGGTCCTCCAGGTCTTCCTACAAAAGAGTCTCCAAGCCCTTCTTATATTCCCCATTTTACCACATGTCCAACCCATTGCAATGTATGAGACATCTATTCTTAACGTATCTCGTTTCTCTTAAAGATCATGTTAAGTGGCCTTCTCTATTCACCAATGTTCGGACAGAAAGGTTTCCTATAAAAAATATTCTCCTCCTTAAAATAAGAGTTCATGCTTCACATCCATATAATATAACAGGATGCTTAAGAGTTTTATAAATTTTTAGTTTAACTTTTTAGATATAAGTTGCAATAACCATAGCCTCCGTAATGCATAATAACACATGTGGTCAGCATGTCGTATCCCCACCCGTTATAGCTGGTATTCTCAACCTGGAGTTGCTGCTTATTGTAGCTATCCAAATGCCTCACGATGCACCGGTCCCATACTGGCCGAAATTCCATGAGAAAAATTTCTTCCCCCACGGAGACTCCAACCAGTCAAGTCCCGTAGCTCTGCGCCAAGGCTTCTTGCCTTGACCACTCGGCTACGGCGCGGGACCTATATATATATATATATATATATATATATATATATCCATAGTAATTCTGCCCGAAGGCAGGTCTTTCACTGCAATCACGGCATTTTCATGCTATGCTTGCAGCTTTACTAGGGAATTATAGGTGTAGTAGTTTCCCGTTGCTTTCCACACCGGTGAAAGATGATGATGATAATGATAATGGTAAGGATGATAATGATAAGGATGATGGCCATATGATTTCGGGGACCGTTTGGGCCTTAAAGTTTTCCTGACATTTGTCTTACAGGTGAGGAAAAACCCCGATAAAAACCTCACCCAGAAAAACTGCCCCGACCGGGGATCGAACCCGGGCCCACAGTAATTCTGCCCGAAGGCAGGTCTTTCACTGCAATCATAGCATTTTCATGCTATGCTTTGCAGCTTTACTAGGGAATTATAGGTGTAGTAGCTTCCCGTTGCTTTACACACTGGTGAAGGATGATGATGATGGCCGGATGATTTTCGGGGACCGTTGGGCCCTAAGCTTCTTGGTATTTGTCTTATAGGTGAGGAAAAACCGCGAAAAAACCTCACCCAGGAACCTGTCCCGACCGAGAATCGAACCCGGGCCCGCTGCGTGACAAGACAGCACGTTACCTCGATACCACAGCGGTGGACACATATATACGTATGCTCACATCATTTTAAACTGTTTTGGTTATTGTATAATGCGCATTGTACGTTGTACAAAGTTTAAGAATGTTGAATACCCTAACGTACAATTTTTACATATCATGCACCACGTCTTAATATGTAGTGATTTATATTGGATTTTCTGTAGGGTTAACACTAAGAGCTCATATTGACCACATCACTTTTAAAGCTCAGCAAGGTATATATAGCTATATTATATCCGTTTTTCAAGTCGCCGTCTCTGTCCCGAAAGATCAAGGTCACTCTATACGTGGCCGTGATCCGTAGTATGCTATTGTACGGCTGCGAATCTCTGAGTATCCTTGCGAAATGCCACAAGAAGAAACTTCAGATATTGCAGAACAAATGTCTCAAAATTATACTTTCGGCACCGCGTTACACAAGGATAACGGAGATGCACGAGGTCACGAAGGTACCATATATTGATACTATCATAACTGAAAGGGTTACATCCATGCTCCGAAATATAAATGATCATGGAAACCCCATAGTACGCAATATAGGACACCTTCCACAATGGCGTACTACACATAGAAACATATTCGACACATTAAACCACCCATAGTGTTCAGCATGAAATAACCAAGATCAGAGGGGTCAGCGCAGATTGGCGTGGCTCATTCCGGTCCTGAAAGTTATCAGCGACACGGTTTCCGATGCCCCAATTAAGCGAGATCTGTCTGCCTTGGAATCAAACATCCACATTATATCAATAGCACATGCTAAAATAGAATCAATCCCCATATAACCGCCGTATAGGCTAGGGAAAAACAGCGAAAATCCAATACTGCACACACCTACGCGAATTCGCCGTCAAGGGACAAATAACAGTCCCAGCAAAAGGCACACTGAGCAGCGCAAACAGCTGTCAACTACAGTCAGTCAGTGTAGGGCAGTGTAGGGTTAACAAATGCAGACGATATAAAACATACACCTGAAACAGTTGTATAGAACATGGAGAAAGAATGTGCATAGAGACAGTTCTAACCAGCGATGGTTTAATGCTACGGTTTGTTATACAGCGTGTTGCGCCCAACGTGACGCATCCTCGCGTTATACTCGGCGTGAGGCTGGTTTCGCATGGAGCGCAACCGTACGGCGTTTTATGTTTATGGAATTGTTGCCAGGTGGCACCACATATATGGGAAATCAAAATGACCAACGTTCATAATAAATTTCCAAATGTGTTTACAAAAATGAATGTATACAAACCTGTCCCTGCATAACCTAATGAAATAAATTACATAAATACTATTTGAAGAGAAAAATTATACGCTCAGACCGGGACTTGAACCCGGGACCCTTGGTTCTCTAGACCAAGTGCTCTACCAACTGAGCTACCTGAGCAAGTACCGATCTAAACGCAAATCCTTCTCCATATACATTGTAATTCCCATCTATTTAGTAAACTATAAACTAATCTGATGTACACTAAACTGACCCATCGGAACCTAACAAAATGAAGCGATTGAACATTTATTTCTTAAAATATGGTTTGGAATTAAATGGAATGTTTGTCATTCGCACATATGTCCTGTCATCCGGTGGATTTAATTTTATAAGCGTTCACGTATGCCAACTTCAATTCTAATAAAGAAATTTGAAAATAAATTGAGAGGAAAAGTCATAATTTGTGTACATAGACAAACATATTAAAATTCGTTATAAAAAAGTTTTAAAAATCGTTGCAAAACATTTAAAATAGTAAGAAATATTAGTAAAGACAGAAAAAGTACCTAGAGCAACAGCATCATATGAATGTTGTATGAAAAATTATAGAATAAAGTATTCTTTAGTTCGTAAATAAACATATACTTACTTACTTACTCATTGGCACTATCAAACCCGTAGGTTCATGGCCGCGCGGACATAAGCTCTCCATACATCCCTATCCTGAGCCAATGCTTTCCAATCATTCCCTGTATAATCTACTTCCCTCAAATCATAGTTAATGTTGTTCTCCCACCTCATTCTTGGTCTACCAACTGGGCGTTTTCCTTCTGGCTTTCCTAGAAGAAGTTTCCATGCACGTCTTTCATTCCCCATACGCGCAACATGTCCTGCCCATCGCAGTCTATGAGACTTAACTGTTCTTATTATATCTGGCTTCCTATAAAGACCATGTAGTTCATTGTTATGTAGTCTTCTCCATTCACCTGTCTGTTCATCTCTCTTTGGTCCAAAAATTTTCCTAAGAACTTTATTTTCAAATACTCGTAATCTCCTTTCCTCCCTTAAAGTAAGAGTCTATGTTTCGCACCCATATAATATAACTGGTAGAATAATAGTTTTATATATTTTCAGCTTAACGTTTTTTTGAAAGGAGTTGGGACATCAAAAGTCTCTGCAATGCATAATAGCATGCATTTCCAGAATTGAGCCTATGATTAATTTCTTTGTGCATCGCATTCCTATTTGTGATTATTGTTCCTAGGTATTTGAATTCAGCCACTTCCTCAAAATTTCCCTCATTTGTCATTAGCTGTCCATTTCCATTATATACTGAATTTCTACGTGTGACCATATATTTAGTTTTACTTATATTTAAATAAACATATGGTTGATGAAAATACCAAATTTTATAATACTTCAGATTTTCGCCTGAGCAGTTTTATCAAGTTTTTAATTTAATAGAAGACGAAATTTATGTACATCCATAATATCCCCAAGATACAATACAATATTTACAGCATTTATTCATCTCTTGACTAAGTTCAATCCACAATATCTTTTTTTCTGTACATCTCTGTACTTCTTCATGCTGATATTATATAGAACATGATGAATTGCAACAAAACTATCTAACATTCGTCGTTAAAATTGGAAAGTTATAAAACAGGTACTGTATTTCCGACATTTTGTTATAAAATCTTAGTTTGTTTTTAGCAATTACACCAATGAGTACGGGTAATATCTTCTATATTCTTTGTTTGCACTGGCAAATTGCGTCCTGGATTCAAGTGATTCCAATACACGACGCGACATGTCAGCGCAAAATTTTTTGCGCCAGCAATTTGCGTTGTAGATAAACCACATCCATTTAAATACATGGAGAGCAATTTTTGCGCTGGCGCGTTGCGTCGTAGATAAACCATAGCATTTACTTTTCATGTCGCATAGCATGCCGATCACCTTACTAGGTACCAGAGATAACCCACTATAGCTAGGTACTATAGCTCATAGAGAACCTACAGCTTTCGCATATAGATGGCAGAGCGATTAGTTATAATTACTTTTACAATTATTGGCAGATTATTATAAAGTAATTGTTATCTTTACTACATTATAGTATATTTCTTGTGCTTAATAACCTTTCCTTATGGAGTGAAAAAAAAACGTTTTATTTTTATATCACAGCATTTAACAATCTGATTATTTATTTTTATTCGGCTACAGTTATATACAGTTGAAATATTGTACGCCATACTTGTAATGTTCTCTCCACTTCCACCACGTTGCGGGGTTATTTACCCTTTCAATTTTTGGATTCGATTTTTGGTTCGTGCCATAAAATCGATAATGATCGTCTACTGGTATGTGTGTTTTTAGCATAGTGGTATTTACCTCTGTGATTGACACATGTGGATGTGAAGGGCCAGCAGCCGGCTGGTAAAAGGGCAACCGCTGAAATAGTGGAAAGACCCTCAATCGGAATCGGTATTTAGTACCCATGTGGAATAGCTAGTTTCCCATCGGGCGCCTCCTCAGATGGGGGGAATACTCACCAGATACGGCGGGTACTGGAAAAATTAAATGCCCAGGGCGGACCAAAACTAGCGCTGCTGCCTTGCAGTAAGATGCTGGACTACCAAATGCTAGAGAAAGGAAAGGAACAAAAATTACCCGTCCCCCAGGTTGGGGGCTGATCCATCAGGCCGGCTCCTCGTTCATTATAAAAAGAAAAAATGGTAAAGAAACTAAACACCATGCCTAATAAGGGAAATTATGGGTGTACAAGAGGAGCCAGACATCATAGACACTATAGAAAAAAATTACAGTGGTATGGCCATGTCAAAAGAATGCTAGAGCAAAGATTGCCTAAAATTGTTATGGATCCCAATAGAAAGGAGGAAGAGAGAAAGACCGAAAAAAACTCGGATAGAAGGATACAAGCAGCTATGAATATCAGAGGATTGGAGGAAAATCAATGGATGGACAGAGAGGAATGGCATTTGGTCTCCGGAAGACGGTGGCAGCTGCCATCATACTGGATGATGATGATGAGATTTTTAGTTGTCATATAGTTACTCTTACCTTCAGGAAAAGAGGAAGACTCGCAGCGAATGACTGCATTCGGTATAAGGGAGACTCACTGCAAAATGTAAACCAGTTCAAATATCTGGGGATCACACTGCAGAGCCGAGGTGACACCTTCGATAAGCACATCAAAGAACGCGCCTTAGCGGCCAGAATAGCAACGAACAGCATTAAAAGCCTGAGTAAGCTATCCCTTGAGACAGCAATGGCCATCTTCCGCTTAAAAATAGCACCAATCGTGACCTATGGAATAGAAGTGATTTGGAAGAACCTAAATAAGGCAAACCTAGAGGAAATAGAGAAAGTCAAAGCACACTTTTTAAAGATAGCGCTAAGTGTATCAAAATACACGCCTTCACGCCTAACATACATACTGACAAAGGAACCATTCTTCATAGAAGAGCTCCACCTGGACCTTCTCGTGCCGGCAACAGATGCCTACAAAGAACTGCTGTGGGAACTCAACGAGAAGAGAGAACAGATATGGCCTGAGTTCTACGCAACGGATGCGATGATCTACAGGGAATGGACAGCAGCCAGATACGACCTGAGACACACCGTGACGAGAGTCGCGGTCTATGGTTTCCACCACAGGATATGCACAACAGTGAAGCGCCATAACCCAGAAGAAAAGTGCAAGTGCAAACTATGTGGGCCGCACTGCGACCGATATCACCTATTACAGTGTAAAAACATAGGAACATCGATAACAGACTTTTGTAAGACATGAAAACAGTTCTTTCTACATGGCCATTGGCTGCAATAATACCTATTATTATTATATAGTTACTCTTATGTGCGTAATTGATTTAAATGTAGTCTATAGTGTGTTATATCAGGATCTAGATTAGATTTAGATTAGATTTATTTAGCCTGGTGGAATTAAGGCCAAGTGGCCTTCTCTTCCACTCACCAGGACAAACATATATTACATCAGAATATAACAATCTTAATTAACTCTAATATTAAACACTAAGTAAAAATTTGATCAAAAGATAATATGTAATATATTACGATCTATAATACAACCAGTTAATGTTAGTTAAAATTAAGACTAAAACTAATAATAAAATGTATACAAGCAAGACATATTAAATTGTCCCTGTCTAGTGTATATAAAAAACAAAGGAAAATAATGAGATATAGAAAAGTAATTTTACGATTATACAATATTTAAAACAAAACAAATAAAAATATTTGTTATTCTTAATATTATTTTCATAAATAATTAAATATATTAATATTGCTAAAAGAATACTATCAGTGAGGTGTATAAGTTAGTTTGTTATTAAATAATTCTTTAGTTTGTTTTTGAAGCATGTTATAGTTTGACAGTCTCTGACATAGGACGGAAGGGAATTCCATGTTTTGGTAAGTGACACCGTAAAAGATAATGAATAATATACAGTGTGATGAGGAGGGATATAAAGGACAATGTGCTGATGGGATCGATATCTCATATCTCTCCCACAGCAGATGAGATCTAGTGATGTAACAGCGTGTAGAGTTTTATTGAATAGGGAGTTTATAATATGGTCTCTACAATTCTACCTTTCATGGAACCGGAACGAGTTAACAGGCTTAATCCCTGGATGATGATGGAATTTATAATACTTTACATCTAATCAAAATACGCGTACTATCGAATCCATAGGTTCACGGTGAAAAGCCACTCATATACTCCTGTCCTTACTTACTCACTAGCACTATGGAACCCGTAGGTTCATGGCCGCGCGGATATAAGCTCTCCATACATCCCTATCCTGAGCTAATGCTTTCCAATCATCCCCTGTATAATCTGCTTCCCTCAAATCATAGTTAATGTTGTTCTCCCATCTCATTCTTGGTCTACCAACTGGGCGTTTTCCTTCTGGCTTTCCTAGAAGAAGTTTCCATGCACGTCTTTCATTCCCCATACGCGCAACATGTTCTGCCCATCGCAGTCTACGAGACTTATCTGTTCTTATTATATCTGGCTTCCTATAAAGACCATGTAGTTCATTGTTATGTAGTCTTCTCCATTCACCTGTCTGTTCATCTCTCTTTGGTCCAAAAATTTTCCCAAGAACTTTATTCTCAAATACTCGTAATCTCCTTTCCTCCCTTAAAGTAAGAGTCCATGTTTCGCACCCATATAATATAACTGGTAGAATAATAGTTTTATATATTTTCAGTTTAACGTTTTTTGAAAGGAGTTGGGACATCAAAAGTCTCTGCAATGCATAATAGCACGTATTTCAAGAATTGAGCCTATGTTTAATTTCTTTGTGCATCTCATTCCTATTTGTGATTATTGTTCCTAGGTATTTGAATTCAGCCACTTCCTCAAAATTTCCCTCATTTGTCATTAGCTGTCCATTTCCGTTATATACTGAATTTCTACGTGTGACCATGTATTTAGTTTTATTGATATTTACTTCCAGTCCTAATTTCTTAGTGTTACTCAATAGTGTGTGCGTATTGTCCTTTAGTATCTCCTCGCTATCGGCCAACAATACTACATCATCAGCATAAACTAACAGCTTATTAATGCCATTGAGTTGTAAGCCTTCCTCATTCTCTAAAGATTTAATGGCATGCTCTAATACAAAATTAAATAGTAGAGGATATAGTGCATCTCCTTGCTTCAACCCATTCTGGATTTCAAAAGTGTCTGAAAATAGTTTGCCTACACGCACCCTACTCTTTGAGCCATTTAGACACTTTCGTATAAGTCTAACTAACTTTTTAGGAATTCCGAACTCCAGCAGGATACTATATAACTTCTCCCTCTTAATTGAATCATATGCTTTTTTGAAGTCTACATATAGTTGATGTACAGTACCATTATATTCCCATTTCTTTTCTAAAATCTGTCTTATACTAAAAATCTGATCTGTTGTAGACCTATTTCTTCTGAATGCACATTGATGATCTCCTAGAATGTCATCAATATAGGGAGTAAGTCTGCTTACTAATATATTTGTTAGAATTTTGTACGAAGTTGAAACTCCTGTCCTGAGATAATATTTTCCAATCATCTCCTATAATATTTTCCATTCATCTCCTATAAAATTTACATCACTCAAATTATGGTTAATGTTATTCTGCGCTTATTTCGTAACTTCAGCAAATTTAACGTTTTAATGTTGATAGTTTTGTTGCAAATCATCGACTTCTGTACATTATGAGCACGAAAGAGTACATAAAAAGAGTAATTGTGGCTTGAACTTGGTCAGAAAATAAATAAAAGTTGTAAATTCGTCTTCTATTAAATTCTAAATTTGATAAAACTGCTCAGGCGAAAATCTGAAGTATTCTAAAATTTGGTATTATCGGCCTCTAAGCAAAATTTACCGAATTTTCCCGTCCTAGTACTACCTTGGTTTCCTAGATGTCAGTATGAGGCGGAACGCTGACCACGGACCACTCAAATGACATCTATACGAAAACAAGTGTAACTAAATTAGTATGGTTCAAATTCTTCCCTGTAGGGGGAGAGCGTCTATCTCTGTTAAGGGAAACATGGGCTTACAAGAAGAAGATCAACCATATGTTTATTTAAGAACTTAAGAATAATTTGTTCTATTATTTTCCATACAATATTCATATGGTGCTGTTGCTCTTAGGTTTTTTTTTTCCGTATTTACTAATATTTCGTTACTATTTTAACGTTTTGCAACGATACTTAATATTTTTATAAAGAATTATTATATGTTTATCTATGTACACAAATTATGATTTTTCTTCTCAGCGATTTTTCAATGTTCTTTAGAATTGAAGTGCGCATGCGCGAACGCTTATAAAATTAAATCCACCAGATGGCAGGAAATATATGTGTGAATGACCAACAATTGCATTTAAATCATAACATATTTTAAGAAATAAATGTTCAATACTTAATTTTGTTATGTTCCGATGGGTCAGTTTAGTGTACATCAGATTAGTTTATAGTTTACTATATAGTATGTATGTCCAACGCTGTGGTCTCGAGATAGCGTTGCTGCCATGTCACGCAGCGAGCTCAGGTTCGATTCCTGGTCGGGACAGGCTCTTGGGTGAGGTTTTTTCTCGCCTGTAAGACAAATGTCAGAAAGCTTAGGGCCCAACAGTCCCTAATCCGGCTATCATCATGAGCAGAACAACCCAAAACAGAAAACAATGGGAAGCTGCCACACCTATAATTCCCTAGTACAGCTGCAAAGCATAGCATTCAATGCTATGATTGCAGTAAAAGACCTGCCCTCGGGCAGAATTACTATGGATGGATAGTAGGCCTATGTATGTAATTTATTTCATTAGGTTTTGCAGGGACAGGTTTGTATACATCAATTATTTATAAACACATTTGGGAATTTATTAAGGAAGTTGGTCATTTCGATTTCCCATATATGTAGTTCCATCTGGCGACAATTACATAAACATAAGCGATGGACGGTATGTGCTCATCATCATCATCACTTTGTGACAGCTATTGGTGCTGTCCAGTGTGCCTTTCCTGGGACTTGTGTTTGTCCCTTGTAGGCGAATTCGCGTGTGTATTCTGTATTGGGTTCAGCTGGTATACCCTAGCCTACACGGCGATTTTATGGGGATTTATTTTATTGTTTGAGTAGTGTGAGATTTATATGGATATTGTTGCCAAGGCGAATAGATCTCGCTTGATTGGGGCATCGGAAACCGTGTCGCTGAAGAGCTTGGCTCGATTCAGGACCGGAATGAGCCACGCCACTCTGCGCTCATCATTCTGACCTTGGTTGCTACATGCTAAGTACTATGGATTATTTATTTGGTCGAATATGTTTCTATGTGTAGTACGCCATTGTGGAAGGTGTCCTATATTGCGTACTATGGTATGTGCTCCATGTGAAACCAGCATCACGCCGAGCGTAACGCGAGGACACGACACGTCGGACATATCTTGCCGTGTAATAAACCACTGCTTTATCCTCTATGTGCTTTATGGCTACCCCTCCTCCAACGTATAATGTTGGGTTCTCTATGATCTAAATCGCCAGCTTTCATAATAAACACCCAAATCTGTTTATAAAAAATGGATGTATACAAACCTGTCCCTGCATAACCTAATTAAATAAATTACATACACACTATATAGTAAACTATAACCTAACAAAATGAAGTGTTCGAACATTTACTTCTTAAAATATATTTTGGAATTAAATGCGAATGTTGGTCATTCACACATGTATTTCCTGCCATCTGGTGGATTTAATTTTATAAGCGTTCGCGCATGCGTACTTCAATTCTAAAGAACTTTGAAAAATCATAATTAGTGTACATAGATAAACATATAATAATTCTTTATAAAAAAAAGAGTTATAAGTATCGTTGCAAAACGTTTAAAATGGTACGAAATATTAGTAAAGACGGAAAAAACACATGTTGTATGGAAAATAATAGAACAAATTATTATTAAGTTCTTAAATAAACATAATTATGGTTGATGATAATACCAAATTTTAGAATACTTAAGATTTTCGCCTGAGCAGTTTTTTTTTTTCTTTCAAATTTAGAATTTAGTAGAAGACGAAATTTATGTACATCTTAATAGCACTAAGATACAATACAATATTTACAACTTTTATTTATTTCTTGGGGGGCACGCCGTAGCGTAGTGGTTAAGGCACTGCGCTACAAGTCGGAAGGTCGAGGGTTCAAGTCCCGGTGGGGTCAGGATTTTTAAACTGACCAAAACCTTCTGGCGGCACTATGCCCTGGGGTCGACTCAGCCTCTAACGGAAATGAGTACCAGACGCTTGTTCTGGGGTAAAGGCGGCCGTCACGCAGGGCTGACAACCCGGCCGACATCAAGTGCCGATTGTCAAGAAAAAGTGGGAGCCTTAACCTCCTACTACCCCAAGGGCCTCCTGAGGCCTGTAGTGGGATCACTTTACCTTTTTATTTATTTCTTGACTAAGTTCAAGCTACAATATTTTTTTCTGTACATATCTGTACTCCTTCGTGCTCATATTGTACAGAACTCGATGATTTGCAACAAAACTATCAAAATTTCATCGTTAAATACGCTGAAGTTACAAAGTAAGCGTTGTTTTACAGACATTTTGTCATAAAATCTTCGTTTGTTTTAGCAATTAAACCAATGAGTATGGATAATAGCTTCTGTATTCTTTGTTTGCGCCGTTAAATTGCGTCCGGAATTCAAGTGATTCAAATACACGACGCGTAATGTCAGCGTAAAATGTTCGCGCCACCGCTCCGCATTGTAGAGAAACCACATCCATTCAAAAACACGGGGAGCGATGTTTGCGCTGGCGTGTTGCGTCGTAGATAAACCATAGCTTAAGCCACTGATTGGCCTATTATTTGTAACTTCAAAAATCGCCTAAAAATTACTGTTTTGGTAGTTACCTGCATGTTCAACACTCTGAACTGTTGTTTTTATTGAATAATGTGTATTTTACGTCATACAAAGACAAAATTAACAGGCGACAATTCGGAAAACAATTTTTAAAGGAAAGGAATGGATGGAACACGAGGTTCTATTAACAAAACTATGTTTTATTTTAATATGTTGAACAATGTCGAATACTGTAATGTGCAATTTTTATATATCATGCATCACGTCTTAATACGTAATTATTTATATTCGGTTTTCTGTAGGGTTAATAAATTGCAGACGATATAAAATAGCTGTAGAGTACGGTATAGAAATAGTTCCAACTTTTTACGCCAGATCTTCGTTCTCTGTTCTCTATGCGCCAGATATTATTCTCCTCTGATGGATATGAGAAGACAGAAAACAACAGAGATCTGGCCCGAATTCTATTCTACAGAAGCAATGGTAAATAGAACATGGATGGAAAATAACCATGAATTAGGCCACATTGTAAATTCACTAGCAACGCATGGATACCACCATAAAGTATGTAATGTGAAGACCCAACATGTGTATGTGAATTTTGTGAACTATCTTGCAATCGTTACCACATTACAACATGTAAAAAACTACCCAAGTCAATAATTGAGACATGCAGTTAACAACATTGTGAAAACGAAGTGTAGAAAGACCCTATCTAACCTTAGTTAGTTCCATGCACAACTTGTGCGCTTTTCAGTTATTCTCCTCATAGAATAAGCCCTTACTCCTAACGGACTCGACCAGCGATAACAACTCGACCTAGCCGCTTGTGCCGATTACCGTACTTAGAGCTCTACCAAAAAGATGGCAGAGCGATTAGTTATAATTACTTTTACAATTACTGGCAGATTATAATGAACTAGTCATACATCTTGACTAATTTATAGTATATTTCTTGTGCTTAATAATTTTTCTTACGGAGTAAATAAAACGCTTTATTTGTATATCACAGCATTTAATAATCTGATCTTTTTTTTATAATACGGCTATAGTTGTATATTGTTGCAATATTCTTGCACTATATAACTAATATTCTTGCTCTTTGTTCCTGTTGCTGAGCATCGTAATTTGACATTCCCGCTACAAAATATAGCGAATCAATTTTTGAATTCGATTTTGGGTTCGCCCTAAAATCGATAATTATGATGTAAAATTTTCCCGAGTTTTATAGAATAGGGAGTTTCCTCTATAATATGATTTACGCTAATGAAAACATGCCTACTATAACTTGTTAGCAGTAACGAATTCACAGGTTCGTGGTCATAAGCTATTCATACTCCCCTATCTTGAGATGAGAATGATAAGATTTTTGTAATCATCTTCTATATAATTTACCTCACTCAAATTATGATTAATGTTAATCTCATTCTTGTCATGCCTATTGGAACCTTCTCGTTTTCCTACAGAGTTTTTAAGCCCTTCTTACATTCCCCTTCCCTACCTATGGGTCCTACTGGTTTTCCTATGAGGAGTTTCCAAGTCACTCTTACATTTCCCATTTGTACCATGTGTTCAGCCCATTGCATTCTATGAGACATCATTGTTCATATAATTTATTTGTTTCTCTTAAAGACGCCTCAACTTCAAAAGTGGGTTACAAGTACACCATGCCAGAAGAGAACACCAGAAATGTCGAAATGACAACCTGGGGCATTTGGAGAAAAAGAAGAAAGAAAAATATTGATTGAACTTTTATAGGAAAAAATCACTGTGAGGTTTAAGTTAATCTTATAATATATTTATGTTTACTTCCAGTCCCAATTTCTTGTGTTTCTCAATAGAGTACGTGTTAAACTAACACTTTTATCAATTAATGGAAGAATAACAGTTTTACATTTTGGGTTTTTTTTAGAGAAGTTGGAATGACAAAATTCCCTGTAATGCGTAAAAGAATGCATTTCAGAATAGAGCATATGTTTAATTACATATTATAATACAATGAATAGTTCAATTAAGCTGTTATCTTGATGCATTTGTGCCACCTGTTCTCTATCGTTCTCGTATGTTCTCTATGGGTATGGGTGCCACAGACATTTGTGATTAATGACAAGTACCGGTATATCAAAAGATATATCGTAAAGTAATTATTTTATTCGTTGATATCTAGCTACAATCTTTTTCTGCATGAAAAGTAGTGCCGGCTAACTATAAATATACAGTTGTGTAATACTTTCAAGTTGTAGTGCATGTTATAAGGATATTTTCACATCAATCGAGAGTCGAGAGAATTTGATTGAACTCGGTAAGGTGTTCGATATAGTTCGATTCGATACTGATCATTTTTCTTAAGTTGATGGTTTCGTGAGTTACGCGGTACATTTGGAGTTTATAAGCTTTATAAGGACATAAATGCTATACAATAATTTAAAAATAAGCTTATTTAAAAGGAAACGAAAAATGGAATCTTGAATGAGCATTGAAATGCTTGGCGTCTATTTTGGTGAGGACTATTTAAATTCCATAAATAGGTTATGGTAATATGTGTCACTATGGAGGGGAATTAAAGAAATTTGTAGACACTTCGGTAATATCTGTTTAAAATGCCCTAGAAATATTGCCTATCATTGAACATAACGTTAGTCTAATAACTATAGAGGAAACTTGACTTCATTAATGTGAACGATTGGAGTCTTCTGAACAGTTTGCTCAATTGTAGATTAGTTCTCAGTATGGTACACCATGCAATATTTATGACGTTGTACTATTTACTTTTTTCGTTTCTACTAACATTTACTACTATTTTAACGATTCTTAAAATATTTTTTTACAATTGTTAAATATGTATTTATGTACGCGAAATTTCTCAATCGCTTCTTCAAGTTCTACATAACCGTAGTGCGCGTCCTCTTCAACAGATGACAGTCCGGTATGACCAACCTTCAAATAAGAAATTGCACTACTACTTTTTTTTATATTGTTAAGTTAAGAAGACATAAGTTATTGTAGATCAAATTAGTTTATAGAAATAATATGTAGGCCCTAGATGATTTACTTTGTTATGTTACAAATTATGTGTTAATATACATGCATGTTTCGGAATTTATCGCGAAAGTTGATATACCAACTGCAGACTATTTAACACCAACAACATTGGCAAACGAAATCCAAACAGCATCTGTTTACAACTTTTTTTTTTCTTCTTGTGCTGACATCTTTTGTGGGTCAACAATATCAATTGCACAACTCCTGAAATTGTTTGAGTTTCTCTTTCTAACGACACCAGTTCCAAGTAAATCTAACAACTGACAGCAACGCTATAACTGTTTATAACCGGGAAATATTTTTGTTGACACCCTGTATGTGTAAATAAGATTTCTTGAAATCAAATTTTTTGAAATATAATTGTTATCTGTGAAGTTAATTTATAAATTTTGATGTTTCAGAAAATTCTAGTCCTAGTGGAAATTAAAAACAACACACAGTAAGTTGAATGGATCATCAAAAGTCACAAATGCCAGTTGTCAAAATGGTGGAAGAAACACTAGCTTACAAAAAACTTGTGGTGCCTATGTCGATGCGAAGTATTTATTGGAAATATTTTGGATTCCCTGCTACAGAACAAGGGGATATACTCACAAAAGAAAAAATAGTTTGTATACTTTGCAAATTACAAATTACATATAATCACAACACAAGTAATCTAAGAATGCATTTACAGAATAGACATGCAAATGAATTTTTTGAATTAGAAACAAACTCTGTCCCACATCGTCCGAGTGTTGATACAAAAGAAAAGCGTGCCCAGAAGAAACTGCTTAAAGCAACAGGTATTGGAGGTCCTCATATTTATACTACACCTGCAGACGGTATAGTAAAAATAGAAGGTGATGTACAGTATATTACAGAACCAAACATTAGTCTTCAAACTTTTGAAGATTGTGAAGGAACTAGTGGTCAGAACATTCGTGTTGTTTTAAAAAGTGATTCTTCTGGGCGTAATAATCAGAATGTAGCAATAATTGTGCCGGAAGACAATATTGAAAGCAATTTTCAACACGTAATAGACAGTAAAACAGTATCTGATGCAATAGCAGAATTTGTTATTCTTGATTTACAAATGCCAGATGTTGTAGAGGGGCGTGGTTTCCAGAGACTAATTGCTACGCTGAGATCACCTTGTGAAATTCCAAGCAAGACAAAGTTAGAAGAGGAACTGATACCAAAAATCTATGATTCATTTAAGGAGGCTGTACAATACTCTATGGCTTCTATATCAGGTAACATAACTTTTGTATTTAACTTTTATAGGAATTAATCACTATGAGGTTTAATTTTATGGTGAAGTTAAATGTTTCTTACCTCATCATCATCCGGTATCATGGCAGCTGTTGCCGTCTTCCGGAAATCAAACGCCATTCCTCTCTATCCATCCATTGATCTTCCTCCATTCCTCTGATATTCATAGCTGCTTGTACCCCTTCTATCCAAGTTTTCTTCGGTCTTCCTCCTTTCTATTGGGATCCATTCCATAACAATTTTAGGCAATCTTTGCTCTGGCATTGTTTTGACATGACCATACCATTGCAATCTTTTCTTTTCTATAATGTACCTCTGCTCATATAAATCTTCTAAGTAGATCTGGAGATATTTTCAATAGTTGATAAACTAGAAGAGCACAAATACCAATGGAAAGAAAACATTTAAACAGAATGGACAATACAAGATTACCCAATAAGATCAACACCTACAAACCACATGGGAAAAGATCTTTGGGACGGTCAAGGAAACGATGGACTTAAGACCAGAACAGGTCACATTGACCTAATCCTGGAAAGGAAGAAGAAGTAGATTGCGATTTCGAGACCATAACGGTCTCATCTTCAGTACAATCTTGGCAACTGATATTATGTCGATCGGAAGAAACTCTTCTTCTTCTCATCTTCAGTACAATCTAGGCGACTGATGTTATGTCGATCGGAAGAAACTCTTCTTCTTCTTCAGAATCGACATAACATCAGTCGCCAAGATTGTACTGAAGATGAGACCGTTACGGTCTCGAAATCGTGATCTACTTAGAAGATTTACATGAGGAGAGGTAAGAAACATTTAATTTCACCATAACTTTTGTATTTTATGTTATAGAAGAAACACTATGAAGTTACTTATTTCAGGAATTCTCACTATGACGTATATTCATTAAGGTAGAATTTTTTATCACTCACCTCATATTGTTCTTGTTATTTGACTATAAACTAGTTTCGGAACATAGTTTCTGTTCCATCCTCAGTATTGTCACAACCGTTGTTCTGTCGTCTTGAAGAGCTGTCCTTCACTCCTTCCATTGGCTGACTGAAAAACCTCGAAACCAGGTCATTCTCACCGGGAATTTCAAAGTTCATCAATTTCTTCTTTTCACTCTTTTGAATGTAGATCTTTTCCCAAACAGTAAGTTCTTTTGGTTTTTCTATTTGTTTTAATGATTTAGCTTCTTTCTCGATAAGATGTTTTTCAGACCATGCATGGGAAGCCACTGCAGATTGTTCTGCTTCCCCTTTCTTGACATTCCTGAGATGTTCTTTCACTCCAGTTTTCAAATTTCTCTTTTTTCCTATGTAGAATTTCTCACCTTCTTCACATTTAATCTGATAAATCCCTGATTTATAATTTCAATGCATTTGGCGCGAGGGAATTGCAACGTATATAAGAGAAAAATTTGTGTCTAGATCGGAACTCACCTCGGTAGCTCAGTTGGTAGAGCATTTGGCCCGGCAAGCCGAAGGTCCTGGGTTTGAGTCTCGGTCTAGGCAAAAATTTTTCCCTTCAAATATAAGTAAGGTGTTGTTTATTTCTTTTATAATTTCAAGGTCTTCAAATTAAACAACGTAATATACAATGGCATAGAAGAACACAGCAAATTTAAGGGAGTCTACAAACTAACATGTGAAGATTGTATTAAACTTTATATAGGCAGGACAAGCAGAAACTTTAATACGAGATATAAGGAACACCTCAAAGATTTTATGTACGCGTGTGGTAAATCAAGCTATGCCAAACATATCATTAAAGCTGGTCACTGAATGGACACAATAGAAAATACTCTAAGATAGTTCACAAAGAAAACATTCCAGCAAAAATAAATATATTTGTAGACCTTGAAATTTTAAATAAGTGAGAACACACCCCAGTCATGCAACCCATTATACAAGATTGACAAAAACAAGTCAGTTGCTACTAAAGAAACCTCAAGTCTACAATGTCTTAACAGCAACTAGTAGCAGACACTCATCCTGCTGATGATGGAAGTTAACTTCCGAAAGGCCTCCAGATAACATTTTAAATATGTTTCAACACCGTTGAGGACGATTGCACCTGCCAAAAGGTACATTTTAAGTTTTTATCTTAAAGGTGTTCGATCCCCGGTTGGGGCAGTTTTTCTGGGTGAGGTTTTTATCGGGGTTTTTCCTCACCTGTAAGACAAATGTCAGGAAAACTTTAAGGCCCAAACGGTCCCCGAAATCATATGGGCATCATCATCATCATCCTTATCATTATCATCATCATCCTTATCATTATCATCATCATCCTTCACTAGTGTGGAAAGCAACGGGAAGCTACCACACATACAATTCCCTAGTAAAGCTGCAAAGCATAGCATGAGAATGCTGTGATTGCAGTGAAAGACCTGCCCTTGGGCAGAATTACCATGGATGGATGGATGGATCTTATAGATATACATATTGGACTATACTGTAAGGCAGGCATGGGGAGCTTGGGCTCCGAGAGCTCATAACAAATCCTCCCCGCCAATACCCATTCCACTCATTTGTACCTGCACTGGAGACGCAGGTACACAGTGATTGACAATACACAGTGAGAGTCAGTGGCGTTCAATCCAGCGTGAGCGGGGCAAATTCTAAACACCAATATACTCGTAATTTTAATACGGACTGGGTAAATGATTATTTTTGCATTCAGAATGGCACGAAAGTTATTTATTGTGTTCTGTCATGTGAAACACTATAATATCCCACGACATTTCAGATCTTCACATGCATATCAATACGGACAGCCACAGGCATGATTAGAAATATATAACTACGAGGGCGGATCGGAAAGTAATGCACAATAATTTTTTTCTGCCTTGGTATTGTAGCTAGAATGTTGAAATTTCACAGAGATATAGTTTGAAGTTTTCACTACAGATGGTATTTTTTTCTCAGGTGCACCTCTTGCGAGAGAAGCTTGAACTATGCAACAAAGATGGCGCGCATGCTACAGTCGTCCACCTGTGAGGAACAGAGAAGTGTTGTTCGATTTTTGTGGGCCAAAGGGCATAAACCCAGTGAAATTCACAGGGACATGCGTGGCGTGTATGGGGATGATTGTATGGACCGTAGCAATGTCTCCAGGTGGTGCACATTCTTCCAAGAGGGACGCGTGAACCTTAGTGATTCGCCTTAGTGATTCCTGGCCGGCAAACGCTTTGAGACAGATGTGGAAGTGAAATCAGCAGTGCGCAGATGGCTACACTCCAACCAAACGGACTTCTACGAACAGGGCATATTGAAACTGGTAACACGATGGGAAAAATGTGTTGAGAAAGTTGGTGACTATGTCGAAAAGTAGGTAAAAGATGTAAGTTCATTTGTGATTTTTTTCCTTTTTTTTACTATTAAACTTTTTAAAAAAAATTATTGTGCATTACTTTCCGATCCGCCCTGTGGACGACTGTAGCATGCGCGCCATCTTTGTTGCATAGTTCAAGCTTCTCTCGCAAGAGGTGCACCTGAGAAAAAAATACCATCTGTAGTGAAATCTTCAAACTATATCTCTGTGAAATTTCAACATTCTAGCTGCAATACCAAGGCAGAAAAAAATTATTGTCCGTTACTTTTCGATCCGCCCTCGTATATTTTCACAGGGACATATTAATGATATATAGTTTTAAAATACATTAGGTAACTTGCATGGAGTTCAAATTCATAAATTAAATATAATAGACATAGGGGACATTGTATGTTTGTTTACACAGGGGATGACAGGATGATATTTTTAAATAATCTAAAGCAGCAGACACTCCAAAACGATAGCAGACAACCACTTTCAGAGAATTCTGTACGTGCTAGTTACCGGATTTTAAAACTCGTTGCTGAGAAATCATATCAAATCTAAAACATTCTCCAGATTAAACGATGATACCCTTGTCTCAATATTACGTCTCTCTACGAGTTCTATCAGCCCGACAGATAAATTAGTGTCAGCGGTCTACTACGTGCCCTTCAAACGTTTGCACAGATATACGTAAAGTACGTATAAATGAAAGGGATTAGTGCACATGTTTCAGGTTGTAAGGTTGCGCCGCCACTGATACTGCATATTATGCCGAGATGACAATAACAACACCTCCCTCAGGGGTCCTGATCTAGGGGATATGTGGATGGCGACCACAAGGTGCCCAAGCTGTGCAAAACATTTCTTCCACTTACTTGTGTTTTGCATTCTTTTAACTTTACTATCTAACCTCTCTTGGTTAACTCTTGTTTTTTTGACGCCAATGCTATTAGGGCATCCGAGGGCTAGGGAGTCTTTCCTTTCTTCCATTTCTTCTTTCCTTTATTTTCTTTTCTTCTCCAGAAAAGCCTGACTAGAGGCTATAAGATGGCAGCCCATCACTGGTCTTGCCTTCCTTTGGCCAGCAACCAATCGAAGGGACTATTATTATGCTTTCAAGTCTTATACGAGAATTTCCCTCAAACGCTGGAGGGAAAATTTTGTATAGGATTGTAACAGGCCTTGGCCTAATACTTGGAAGGAAGAAGAAGAAGACAATAACAACAGTCTTGAGTTCAATGAAAGGTGGAATGAGGAAGATGTCATACTTATATATTAAATTTGGGAATTTTTAACATTATGAGGTTCAATTAATAATAATTAATTGAATCGTGATTTTTTTCTTACCTCATACAAATTCAGCCTGGGTAATCTGCTGTTAACTAATAATAAATGTAATACCCCAGACGACAAAAAATCTGGGATTTATCAAATTGATTGCAAGGATTGCAACAAGATATATATAGGAAAAACAAAAAGGAACTTGGAAACTCGTAAAAAAGAGCACTTCAGAAACATGAAGAATGGAGAAATTGAAAAATCAGCTATAGCAGCACATAGTTTATTAGAGCATCATAGAATTGAAAAAGAAGCAAAACTTTTAAAACATCTATCAAAACCTTTGGATTTAAACAGTTTGGGAAAAAATATATATTCAAAAAAACCATACTAGAACTATGAACTTTGAGATTATGAAAGAACCAAGCTTGATTACAAAGTTCTTCAAAAATACAACAGATAGCAGTTTAGGAAATGATTCATTCAAAATAACACAAGATGGCAGTTTGAAGAGGAATTCCTTCAAAAGAACACCGATGGCAGTCTAGATAATTACTGGCAAAAAGGAGAAAAAATTGACAGTCGTGAAAACAGCTGACGATGACGACAAAGTGTCGCCGATACTGCAGTGCTGTGTTAAAAGAAACATAGATGTATGAGGTAAGAAAACATCACGATTCATTTAATTATTATTATGTCATACTAACCCTCATTCGCCAGCTCCCCATGCCTGCTGTAAGGATATAATACAATTTATTCTTTGTTTTTAGGTGAATTTGGATTGTCTGTTGAAGAATGGAATTCAAGAAATGGAGAAGTCTTCATTACAATATCAATTCATCATGAAAGTCAGTCATCAGAGTCAGTCATGGAAACCAAAGTTCTGAGCACAATAAATTGCTCTCCTGAAACAGAATGGAATATCACACTGGATAATTTTTTTACAGAATGGGATATTAAATTAGAAAATATTACTGCAGTTGTTGTAGGAACCACCCAACAAGAGGTGTTAAGAGCTTTTTCTGACAAGGGTTTAACTTTAATTCCTTGTTTATTACATAGTTTACAGGTCAGTATGTTGGAGATATGTACAAATTTCTTATTTATAAATTAATGAGTCATTTTAACATCTTACCTCATATTTCATGTTTTATCAAACACGGTAACTATAGTTTTCAAATGATCTTGTCATTCATTTTCAACTGCCATTATGACTACCAGATATTCGATGGAATCTCCCTCTATAACGTTGCCATCTGGTGTTGATTTGACGAACTTCGAGATATCGTTGCCATCTGGTATTGATTTGATGAACTTCGAGATGAGGTCACGTTCATCCGGAATGTCGAAATTCATAGATTTAAATTTGTTCTTCTGTATAAATATTTTCTCCCAAACTGTCAAATCCAAAGGTTTTTCCAAATGTTTTAGAAGTTTAGCTTCTTTTTCAATTCTATGACCTTCCAACAAACTATATGCTGCAATAGCTGATTTTTCAATTTCACCATTTTTATTATTTCTAAAGTGTTCCTTTGTGCGAGTGTCCAAATTTCTTTTTGTTTTTCCTATGTATACTTTATTGCAATCTCGACAATCAATTTGATAAATTCCAGATTTTTTACTATCTGGGGTGTTCATTTTCTTATTGGTTATTAATAAGTTACCAAGGCTAAATTTATTTATCGGTGCCAATGTAATATTGAATTTCTTGAAAATTTTTTGAAATTTGTTATGTATTCCAGGATGATAAGTGATTTTCTTAAATTGTTTTCCTTTCTTTGAATCAGATTGCAGGGTAGTGTATTCTTTTAATATTTTTTGTTGTCTGAATTTCTTCAATTTAGTTATAATTATTTCCTTTCCAAAACCATTTAAATTAGCTATGTCCAAAATGTGATTGTATTCTTTCTTAAAATCTTCTTCATTTAGTGGAACATTCAATAATCTATATATCAAACTGTTGAAAATTGCATGCTTATGCGCAATATGATTGAAACCTGAAGACTTTATGTAATTGTCAATATGAGTATCTTTTCTGTATATATTGAATTCAATTTTTTGTTGTTGTTCATTCCTTCTTATGTAGAGGTCCAAAAATGGGATTTGGTTATTATTTTCTAATTCCATAGTAAATTTCACAGATTCATCCTGGAGGTTGAGTAATTTTAATGCATCTTCAATATATTTAGAATTTATCACAGAAAAAATATCATCCACGTATCTATACCAACATTTGAACATCCAGGGATAAGCATTGTTGTTGATACCTACCTTGAGTAGAAAACATAGATTGCTCAAATTAACGTATCTTTGCCCGGGCCCATAAAAGACAAAGATTAATTCAATGGATTACTTCATTCTTTACGTTTCTGAAGTGTTCTTTTTTACGAGTGTCCAAGTTCCTTTTTTGTTTTTCCTATATATATATATCCTGTTGCAATCTTTGCAATCAATTTGATAAATTCCAGATTTTTTGTTGTCTGGGATGTTAACTTTATTATTAGTTAACAGAAGATTACCCAGGCTGAATTTGTTAATTGGAGCAAATGTTATATTAAATTTTCTGAAAATTTTTTGAAACTTATAATTAAATAAATTGAAAAATCAGCTATAGCAGCACATAGTTTATTAGAGCATCATAGAACTGAAAAAGAAGCAAAACTTTTGAAACATCTATCCAAACCTTTGGATTTAACAGTTTGGGAAAAAATATATATTCAAAAAAACCATACTAGGACCATGAACTTCGAGATTCCAGACGAACCGAGCTTGATTGCAAAGTTCTTCAAAAATACAATAGATGGCAGATTAGAAAATGATTCCTTCAAAAGAACACCAGATGGCAGTTTGGATAATTACTGGCAAAAGAAAAAATTGACAGTCGTGAAAACAGCTGAGGATGGTGGACCATGGTCTCTGTTACTGCAGTGCTGTGTTTAAAAAAAAACAGAAGTATGAGGTAAGAAGAAATCACGATTCATTTAATTCTTATATCTTTATGTTTGTTTTGCAGATGTGCGCAAACGCTTGTTTTGAGCAGCCTGAAGTAACAGCCATATTGTGGAAGTGTAGATCAGTAATTGAACTTATATCAGAAAATAATACTGCAATTGCAGCATTGAAAAGCAAGGAGCAAACAATGCAGGTATTAAAAAAAAATAGTTCACTCATATATGCTTTAACATCTAAGGGCATTAGTTATCACGAAAAAAGTCCAAAAGTGCAACAAATTATGTTTATTTTGCTTGATTCCCTGCCTAAATAAATAGATAGATATATTGAACTGTCCACATGATAACTGCTGCATTTTTGCACCATAAAATCCATCCTCAAGTAATAATAACCATAAAATAATGCAGTCAATACAGCAAACCCCCGAATATTCATGCACATATTATCCGGTTTGCGGATTATTCGTGCATGACTCTTTGGCCAACCACAGGATGGAGCTGACATCGACATCCAGGTTGTGCAACATAATGCAACATAAATCAAACCAGTCTGGACAAGCTGACGATAAAACAGAATTGTTTTGAAACATGTTCAAGACAAATCAACATTAATATTGAGGTAAGATGATCAGATTAAATATAATATAATCATAATATAATGACTGTTTTTACTGTATTTTTTTTTTAAATACTGTATTTTGTATTGTTATGAAAAAAGTTATTTATTTTTAAACATGCTACTGTGAACTGCACTTAGAAACTAGCACAATAGAGTAACCTTCACTCACAACCCCCTCCCCTGACTCATTTAATGGTACCAACCATCATTCTGAGAATACAATATAATTTCGGAAATTTCCGTTGCGTGAGTCACTGAAAGTTTGTTGTTACAGATTGAAACCATGGATATGCTGTGGCAGTGGGTTTATCGCTGGTTAGTAGTGTGGTTATCGGTGGTTACTAGTGTGGGAATCTTGATTATTTGTCATCGCTGATTATTTGTTAGTGTGGATATCGGTGGTTACTAGTGTAGTTATCGCTGGTTACGATGGCCATTTTGAATAACTGTTGTAACCAGAGTGGTCTTAACAGGAAATAGTCCCAATTTTTTTTCATATTTACGAATAAAATAAAAATAATTATAATTACGACTCGCACCTAAATACATTTAATATAATATTTTATGAATATTTGTTGCATTTAAGTAGTGTTAAAGTGGGTAAATACATTTCTGATCAAATTCCACGGTGCTGAATAACTTAATTGGATTATCCGTGTTTTTTTTTATTTTCCGTGCATATCTCAGTCCCAATTAACACAGATAATCGGGAGTTTGCTGTATACCCAATTCACCAACTAATAATTATCAAGTTTCTCATTGTGAAGCTTCCCCTCTTTTCCGTTCTTATTCCTTACGGAACCTAACACCATTCATTCTCAATAATTTCCTGAAGAATTAAATTGCTTTGTCCCACATTGTGGCGACGTTTTGAAGAAGTAATTCTCTTCATGCCCGATGTTGTAGTAACATTTTGAAGAAGGATTTATATAAAAAAAAATAATTACTGGTTCAGGTTGGGTTTAATTTTCGGTAGAGCCGGATTCTCTTCTTAGGGTCGATAGTTGGTACAATGGATAGGAAAACACTTTAAAAATCACTAAAAACTGTTTCTTGTAGAAATAATTTCACATTTATATTTAATTAATGTTGGGAAGTAAACATTATGAGGTATAATCATTAAAATTCATCGGAGAACATATTGTTTAAACAAGTAGAGAAACCTTTGGAATTGACAGTTTGGGAAAAAATATACATTCAGAAAAACAAAAATAGATCAATGAATTTTGATATCCCTAACGAAATTACATTGATTTCGAAGTTCATAAATTCAACCATAGATGGCAGCACTGAAGATGGCGACAATAGAATAGTTGACGGCCGAAGACGATGAACATGACTATGTTTGAAATCGCGATATCATGGAAGCATGAATCCTATGAGGTGAGTTGTTTAAACAATATGTTCTCCAATGAATTTTAATAATTTCACATTTATTCACTTTTTTAAGTTCCCAGCAGATTAAGTAAATGTAGGTGGTATTATTCTTCACCGTCAATTAAAAATAAATTATTTTATTTTCTTGATTCAATTATTATTCTTGTATTAAATATTACATTTTATCAGGAGATCTCTTCTTGCTTCTATCTTTGTTGAAAGTTGTATGCAGAATGATTAGTGTAATTCTTTTATAATTTTAAAGAACATTATTACATCACATGATGTTATTTTTAAATTCTATTGGTTAATAGTCCTTTAAATGTAAGGTTTGAATTGATTTATTAAATAAGAAAGTTAATTGTTTTAACATCCAATCAGAGTTTAGTTTACTTTCATTTAAGGATATGAAGTTAGGCAGGTGTTCTTATTACAGTTATAATAGAAGCATGAATCCTATGAGGTGAGTTGTTTAAACAATATGTTCTCCGATGAATTTTAATGATTATACCTCATAATGTTTACTTCCCAACATTAATTTAATATATAATAGAAGGCTTTACAATTTTGACAACAATGACTTAAAACAATTTTTAAAAACATAGTATTACAAAAACTGTTATGTAGTGCAATTTCTTTAATTGTTACCGAGACATTTTTATTCAACAATAAACAACAATGAATTATTTAGATGTTTCTATTTATTTAAGTTATATTTAAATATTAAAAGAATTTTAGAGAATGGCAAGAAATAGACTTCCAAAATTGGCATTCCAATATACCCCAACTGGACATAGGGACCAAGGAAGACCAAAACATCGGTGGAAAGATCAAGATCATCTTCGCTAGGTTTACCGTACAGGCCACATGGCCTAAAACGAATTTGTTCATGATGATGATGATGAAGAATTTTAAAATACAAAATTATTAACTTTAACTTTTATAAATCAATGGTAAAGAGAAAAATTTTTGCCTGAACCGGGAATCGAACCCCGAACCTTTAGCTTTCCGTGCTAATGCTCAGACCACTGAGCTAATCCAGGCTTCATTCCCATCCAAGCAAGAATCCTTCCTTTACCTTTACTCTACTGGCCCCACATTCAATTGCAATGAATCATCATTCACAAATACACAATGAATGGCTTCTACCTGAAGAAGACATGAAGGGACTCCACACAGCTATAGCATTATTTATTAAATTAATATTGGGAAGCTAAAGCTATTACTATGATAGAAATAAGTAAATTAATAAACACAATTAAATTATTGTAAATCAATGGTAAAGAGAAAAATTGTTAACTTTTATATTCATTAGGTAATATTAAAATCCTGCTATATTCCTTAATATTCAAGAGCAAAATTGAATAATAATGGGATTTCAATCCATCCTCGATGGAGAAGCTAGTTGAGTTTCAAATGACAGAATTGAAACTAGATAATATTTTAATCAAAAATACAGTAGCTAGTAACACTATGAGGTATTTTCAATTTATAAATGAGTTGGAGAAAATGTTTTTATATCTCATCTCATAAATTTTGACTGAAGATGAAGGTAAAATGACTTTTGAAACTGGTATTGTGAAAACACAGAACTCTATAAGGCGAGATATAAAAACATTTTCTCCAACTCATTTATAAATAGAGAATTTTTATTGTATAATAAATAAATGTAGTGAAATTATTCCTTAGCTGGAAGAGGGTACACTGGAAACAGACTACCCGCGCGTGTGGACTTCGACATACACAATGCTTGAACAATTGCTTGCTCGTAAACCAGCTTTGCCTTCAGTTCTGGAGAACATTAACACAGCAATGAGAAATGCAGTCATGTTGAACAAAGAGGAATGGAAAATTGTGGAGGATCTAGTCACTGTTCTAGAACCTTTTATGGTGAGCACGGATTTTTATTAATACTTTCCTCTTCTTAGATATGTGGCAATGAATTATACTTTTATTATTATTATAATAATAATAATAATAATAATGTTTTATTTATTTTGGCAGAGTTAAGGCCATAAGGCCTTCTCTTCCACTCAACCAGCACAAATACAAATAAATATTTGACAAATATAGATATACACTATACTAATTATAAACAGTTAAAGATACATTAAGGGTCGAATCTTTGAACGCATTAGATCGTAAAAGGCATTCTCTGCTGAGATAGTTTTATCCTAATACGATTTTGCTTACTCAGAAATCTATTCATGCGATAATAATTGTAAGCTACCTGACGAGGTAACTTAAGATCATAGCTTAAGATAGAAACTTATCGTGAGAATCCCGAAGGGAACCGATGGTAACCGATGTAGTTTGAAACCTTGCCGCTTTATCCAAGATGTCGGACCTTGAAGACTTCGATCATGTTTTCGGTATACGCGGAGAAGAGGAATTTGATAGATTCTACCAAAGAATTTAACTGGAAGAACAGGAGAATCGGCGTAATATTGCACGACACAGACGTCGTTGTATATGGTATTATTTGCGGGACGCAAGCGTAAATGCATTCCTCTATAGCAGATGAAAATAACAGAAGTGGTTTTATCGCTGAGGATTCTGGGTAATTTCTTGCCAATATTACGAAAACTATGACTTTCATACATGACCAGTTTGTGGGTAGCTAATTTGATCTTTGCACTTGCTCACGGTGAGTCAGCTCACCAGTGATTGGAAGTAATTTGAGTAGAGATTAATGTATTTGCATGCGACCCTAAATGTAGCAATGTCAATTTCATATATACAAACAACATTTTATACGATAATAATACTAATAATAATTAATCAATTGAGTTGGTGTTTACTTGATGAAAATCAAAAAGTTGAACATTAATGTGGCATTTAAAACTAATAAAACTCTACAAAATATAATAAAAAACAATAAAACCAAAACAAAAAAAGAAAAATTATCAGGTGTATATAAATTGAAGTGTGGCACATGTGACAATGTCTATATAGGACAAACTGGTAGACCTTTTATATCTCGGATAAAGGAACACATGAGAGCATATAACAGAAATTTAGAAAATTCAAACTATGCTAACCATCTGTTCCAATTTAATCATTGTTTCGATCCAAATTTTGAAATTTTACATATTTGTGATAAGGGTAAGAAGTTAGATCTTTTGGAGGCTGTAGAAATTAATAAGTTTAAAAGTAGTAAAAAACTGCTAAATTCTCAACTTGATTTGAATGAATCCCCTTTGTTAAATTAAAAAATTTAAATAAATATTGTTGTATTGTTGCTTAGATCAGTTGGAACACAATTCATAATTTGTTAACATGTCTGAAGAAGGTACAGTGTACCGAAACAGCTGTCACTGAATTATATAATAAATATGAAAATCAAATAAAACTACGTTTTATTTTTATTTAATTAACTAATAATAATAATAAAATAATAATAACGATAATAATAATAATAAAATAATAATAATAATAAAATAATAATAATGATAGTAATGGTATAAATATGATGAATTATATGAAAAACACCAATTAATATATATATCTTACACTAGGTAATGATGAAGTCGAGGTTAGAGCAAATATAAATTTAGATTTCTTTTAAAAGATGCCAATGTCCGGCAGCCCCTTATTTCTTGTGGTAGGGAATTCCAGTTGCGAGAAGTGGAGATGGTATATGACATGGAGTGATGTGATGTCCTATGTTGCGGTATATTAAGCAAGAGACTATGTGTTATAGTATATAATTATATGCATCAGCGGTGCTATAGGGGTCATGACAAAGTGACATGTCACTCCCTAGGATGAAAGAAAAGAGAATAGATTTTTTTTTATTTTGTTGAGTTGTTTCTTGACTCACCTCATACTTCTTAACTCCCTCGCAGATCCAGATTTCTTCACTGTATTTGTGACATTCTCAATGCTGTATCACGTTCACAACTGACGTCCAATGGTCTCCTCTCCTGCAGACTGACCTCTGCGCCATCTGATGGCTGACCGACAAACTTCCAAATCAATCCCCTCTCCTTATCACTGGGTATTTCAAAATTCATAGTTATGTTTTTATTCTTGCATATGTAAATTTCTTCCCAAATTTGGGACCGATCGACATAACATCGGTCGCCAAGATAGTACTGAAGATGAGACCGTTATGGTCTTGAAATCGCGATTTACTTAGAAGATTTATATGAGGAGAGGTAAGAAATATTTGATTTTACTATAAATTTAACCTCATAGTGATTAATTCCTGTAAAAGTTAAATTTTCCTATAAAAGTTCATTTAAGTGCTTGTTTACTGTATGTGTGTTATATAAAAGGTCAACTTTTATAAGATTCATGATGTGTTCCGTTGAGGTATTATTCAAAATTAATATAAAATTGTGGAATATTCACCTGACAGGTCCGTCTCCTCAACTTAATTATTATTTAACTGTAGCGCTTTCGGGACTTGTCCCATCATCGGCAGGATTCAAAACTGATGTTTCACTGAAGATCTGGTAGAGGGGGTTACATGTTTTTGGTTCATTTTCGTTTATCAGGTTGTTGTTGTTGTGAGCTTCATGAAATCATGAAAGCAGCTCACAACAACAACAACCTGATAAACGAAAACGAACCCAATACATGTAACCCCCTCTACCAGATCTTCAGTGAAACACCAGTTTTGAATCCTGCCGATGATGGAACAAGTCCCGAAAGCGCTACAGTTAAATAATAATTAAGTTGAGGAGACGGACCTTTCAGGTGAATATTCTATAATTTCATATTAATTTTATATAAAAGGTGATGGAAAGAAGGAAGAAGGCAAAACACAACGTGGCATATTGCCTGAAACACCAATTAGACCACTAGATTCAATGCCTCCATTCAATACATGAATTACTATCAATGGTAGCAAGTGCTTTCTCAACATATGAAATGCAGAGGAATTTGATCCATATGCACAATCTAGGGTAAACCGTTGCCCTCTCCTGGCCCCAAGATTAAAAATTTCCAACCCCGCCAGGTATTGAAACCAGATCCCCTTGAAAGCTGCCCCTTATATAAACCTTGAGTCAGAACGGCAGATTTTGATCAAAAGTTTATCTTGATGTGTTTTAGGTAACAGTTACAACAATGAGTGAAGAAAAAACTCTGCTCATTTCACTGTTGAAACCTCTTCTATGTCAGCTGAATAGTTCACATCTGAAAGTAAAGGAATCTGATTCAGAAACTGCTAAGATTTTCAAGAAATTGCTATCAGACACTTTATCAGAAAGGTAAACTTGGTATCTTTAATTTTACTATTCTTTATATTAGAACTAGGTAACCCATCTTAAATGTAGATATCCTTAAATATTCATAGTGGTGTACTTTTGAAGAAGTAATTTTCTAAACTGCCATCTGGTGTATTTTTGAAGAACTTAAGCTTGATTACAAAGTTCTTCAAAAATACACCAGATGGCAGTTTGGATAATTACTGATCCGATTGAGGGTCTTTCCACTTTTTCAGCGGTTGCCCTTTTACCAGCCGGCTGCTGGCCCTTCACATCCACATGTGTCAGTCACAGAGGTAGATGATCAACAGCCAGTGTAGGAGTGACATGTGGTTAGCATGTCGAGTCCCCCAGCCGTTATAGCTATTTCCTCAACCTGGAGCCGCTACTTATTGTAGCTACCCAATTGCCTCACGATGCTGGGTGGGCACCGGTCCCATACTGGCCGAAATACCATGAGAAAATTTCTTCCCCCATGGAGACTCGAACCAGCGCAAGTCCCGTAGCTCTGCGCCAAGGCTTCCTACCTTAACCACTCGGCTACGGCGCGGGACTTGGATTGGATAATTACTGGCAAAAGAAAAAATTGACAGTTGTGAAAACAGCTGATGATGGAGAAGATGTTTCTTCGATACTGTGGTGCTGTGTTTAAAAAAAAATAGATGTATGAGGTATGAAGAATTCACGATTCATTTGATTCTTATTAATTAAAAAGAACCTCAAAATATTACTTCCTAAAATAAAACAATAAAAAATATGCTTATAACTGACATAAAGAAAGAGAATTTTTGCTCTCTCTCTCTCTCTCTCTCTCTCTCTCTCTGTTAATAGGAAACTTGTTTATTTACAGGTATAGTGACTGCACAGTTAATCATCTACTTCATACAGCTACTGTCCTGGATCCACGTTTCAAAAGACTTCATAATGCTTCAGAGGATGACAAAAATAGCATATCGTCATCATTAAAAGAAATGATAATTAAGCTAATAAAAGAAGAAGGAGAGAGAAATGCAAGACCAATTGAGGAGCCTCCAACTAAGAAGAATCGACTTTCAGGTAGCTCCTCTTATGAAAAAATTATTTTCAAAGAATTAACAAGTCAATTTATTACTCCATCAGGTGGTCTGCGCTTGCGGAAAATATGTTAACTAACATGCTGTCTTTCTCTTTCTCTTCCTTATGTTGCCACTTGCTGTCCTCTGTATATGTTCTTTGTCTGGCGGGTAGAGAGCTGACAAATACTATGGATTTTAATGGTCCGTCCTTCTACGCAAAATGACTAATTTGACAACCCTTGTTACTATTGGGGTTACGTGTAGGAATGGGCTGTCACTTCTCATTACATGTTGCCACTTGTGATTTATTGTGAAGCTGGTAATGGAGAGATGACAAATACTGTGATTTTAAATGATCCGACCGCTTGAGCGTTCAGTGCTTAAATGACTAATATGACAACCATGTTAAGATCTTTCACACGTGTTTAGGGATTCTCCGCCCACGAGTCCCAGTATGAGTGTATAATTTTTCTCTTCAAATGTGATTTATCCATCATTGAGATGTATGAAATGAATAATAAAAACATTATAATTATTCAATTTCATCAGAGAACATTTTGTTTAAACAACTCACCTCATAGGATTCATGCTTCCATGATACCATGGTTTCAAACACAGTCGTGTTCAACCTCAGCCATAACTCCGACTGACGAAATTCTTCATCCGTCAACTGTTCTATTGTCGCCATCTTCAGTGCTGCAATCTATGGTTGAATTTATGAACTTTGAAAACAAAGTAATTTCGTTAGGGATATCAAAATTCATTGATCTATCTTTATTAATAAAGATCAATGAATTTTGATATCCCTAACAAAATTACTTTGATTTCGAAGTTCATAAATTCAACCATAGATGGCAGCACTGAAGATGGCAACAATTAATAAAATTCAATGAATTTTGATATCCCTAACGAAATTACTTTGATTTCGAAGTTCATAAATTCAACCATAGATGGCAGCACTGAAGATGGCAACAATAGAACAGTTGATGGCCGAAGAATTTCGTCAGTTGGAGTCACGGCTGAGGATGAACATGACTGTGTTTGAAACCTCGGTATCATGGAAGCATGAATCCTATGAGGTGAGTTGTTTAAACAAAATGTTTTTTTTTTTCAAATGCCCCAGGTTGTCTTTCGACATTCCTGGTTTCTCTCCTGGCATGGCATTCTTGTAACCCACTTCTGAGGTTGGGGCGCCTGGAAGGCAGGGTTATGTTGCCTCGATGATATGATGGGTGATGATGATGATAATGGTGCGCCAGGAGAGTCCCTAATCCTAAGCTTAAGCTAAGATGAATATGAATGATGATGATTGTGATAGCCATATGATTTCGGGGACCGTTTGGGCCTTAAAGTTTTCCTGACATTTGTCTTACAGGTGAGGAAAAACCCTGATAAAAACCTCACCCAGAAAAACTGTCCCGACCAGGGATCGAACCCGGGCCCGCTGCGTGACAAGGCAGCACGCTACCCAGAGACCACAGCAGTGGACTTTAAACAAAATGTTCTCTGATGAATTTTAATGATTATACCTCATAATGTTTACTTCCCAACATTAATTTGATATAATAAGATAATAACATTATAATTATGTTTAATATAAGCTTTTTATTATGTCTAGGCATGGAGTTTCTGCTTGGAGATTTATGTACATCAAAATCAGGAATTCCTGCAGAGAAAAGGGCACAATTGGAAATTGTTCAGTATCATTCAGAGACTATAGCTACATTTGATATTTGCCCATTACAATGGTGGGATAAAGTATCAGCAAAATGTCCAAACTTAGCAAGACTAGCTCATAAATACAACTGTGTCCCAGCTTCAGCCACGCCTTCTCATCGGATATCACAAGAAAATCAGATATTATTTGACATGCGACGGGCCTGTCTGGGAGCAGAATTAGTAGACAAACTATTGTTTCTTAATGGAAATCACACTGTGTGACATTTTGAATAATCAAATTGGAATTAAGGGCCTTCATATTATAGTTTATCAGATTCAAAATTGTAAATTAATAAATCATTCAAATCACAAGAGTTGTCATGGAATTACATGCATTAATAGGAAAAAGAAGTTATATGTATTAAAATATATAATGTCTTTCGCTGTTGAGTTGGGGGCTGGCGATAGCAACCGATGATAACCAAGCTCCTGGCACTGCAACTAACTTCAATCCTCAGGAGTCGTTCAGTCAGTCTCACAGTGATTTTGCTTCAGCATGATTGTGGTTTGAAGTGCTTCATATGAAATGTTATTTTTGTTAGTGCTACAAGTGTTATTGTCCTGGTATTAAATGTGATTCTCTATCTAAAATTAGAGATAAAAAATTTATAATGTTGATTTTCAGTTTTTTATTATTAAAAATTAGCAAGTGAATGATAACAAATGAAGAGCTTCAGAACATTTGAATATTACTACTACTACTTATTAAAAATGAGTAAATAATTGACTCTATTTCAGAAAATTAATTAATGTGTGTAAACACATAGCAGGACACACTCTAAGGGTCGTATCTATGAACGCATTAGACCGTAAAGGTTGTACTCTGCTGAGAAAGTTGCATCCTAAGACGTTTTTGCGTACTCAAAAATCTGTTCATGCAATAATAATTGTCGAAATTCGTAAGCTACCTGGCGAGGTGACTTTGCAGAGAATGAATCGTGAGCAATCCGATGGGAACCTATGTACTTTGAAACCTTGCTACTTTATCCAAGATGTTGGACCTTGAAGACTTCGATCATGTTTTTGATATACACGGAGAAGAGGAATTTGATAGAATCTACTAAAGAATCCAACTGGAAGAACAAGAGAATTGGCGTAATATCGCGCGATGCAGACGTCGTAAATGGTTTTATTTGCGGGACACAAGCGTAAATGCGTTCCTCTAGCAGATGAAAATAACGGAAGTGGTTTTATTGCTGAGAATTCTGGGTAATTTCTTGCCAATATTACGAAAAAAACTACTTTCATGCATGACCAGTGAGCGACTCGCTAATTCGAACTTTGCACGTTCTCATGGAAAACTCAACTCACCAGAGACTAATGTATTTACATGTGGCCCTAAGAGATCATATCTGCAATACTGATATTAGAGAACAATTACAAATATGTGAATTAACAAATAAATTGACAGACAAATTAAAATGGTTTCAACATATAGACCGAATGGAGACATCTCGTCTATAAAAACAGGTTTTACAATATAATCCAAGAAGTAAACGTTTCGTTGGATGCCCCCATGACCAGATGGAGGGATATGTTTGGAGTCGGCACAGGCCTATAGCCTAACCTTAAAGTAGAAGAAGAATAATAATAAATACACATTTCTATGGCTACCATATTACACTTGATTTGCTGGGAACTGAGCTATCAGCAGTTGCTATCGTTGACTGCCGTGCAATGGGACAACTCGACAGTGAAAGGTACTGTATATTTAAAAATATATTTTTTTATTTAAATTAAGATTCTGTACTCTATAAGTAGAAAGGCAGATACATTTAATAAGGGAGAAAACGCCTAAAAGTAACAGTTAATTTTATCATATGATACAAATTCGTAGAATATAAATAGAATAAAATTATGTGAATACATAATTAAGAAGAAAAATTTGCAACTGAACCGGAACTATATCATTGATCTGTTTAGGCACACCTGCCAAACAAGCCAAAATTCATCTCTCTTTACTTTCCAAGGCATTGAAACTTTGTTTTCAAGATTTTAATGGTCCTGCTTTAACATTTTTTTTCTAATGCCACCAGGTTGTCTTTTTGACATTTCTTTCTCCCTGGCATTGGTTGAAATGTAATCCATTTCTTAGGTTGGGACAAATGGAAGGCGGAGTTACGTTATCCCGATGGTATGATGGGTGATAAATGATATTGAAGTGCCAGGAGAGAACTATATGAACCCATTTTGGTTAGGATTTTAATGCTTCCCATACCGCCATTTGTTGGCTGAGATTAATATAAGCAAAATGATTTTAAAAAATTAGTCACTATACTGCAGTCACTGATTCTCCAGCCTTGATGTTTTCACGACAGTGTTGCCAATATGGATATTCAGTGGGAGTGGCCACTTTGTGTATGCGGTTAGCAGACATACAGCTGACATCTCAGCAATTTCAAACCTTACTAACACGCTATAGGTGTGTCAAGAGCAGTGATTGGTTCTGGCAGACATCTACTCCCAATACAACCATATCCTTATTGGCAGTAGAGGGCGAATTCTCGATTTACCCCTTGTATAACCTAAACTTCAGAGCCGGAGATATGGTGGCTCGGGTATACAGCCAAATGACAGATTAGGAGGGAAGAGATGAAGAGTTTGCCCGAGATATAGAGGTTAAGAAGAATGTCGAGAAATGCAAAGTTAAGTAGATGGAAATAATGGAAGAGGAGACACAGAATGACTGAGATAGATGAAGGGTTGTATCCAAAATTCAAATCCCAGAACAGGAACACAAGAAAGACCTAAACGATGAAGACGTCAGCAACTATACATTGGCAATAATTCATTCTTTGTATAAATGTAAGCTACCTGCCTTTCTGCTTGTGAGGTCTAGTTTTTGGTGTTGAAAATAACAATTCTTGTTTTCAAGTTCAGCCAAAACAAATAAAAATATTAAAGCCATGGTGATAATATTTTCATAATTATGTTAATATAATATTTAATTTTAGGAAGTTATATTTTGAGGTTATTTTAATTATATTATTTTTGGTCTGGACATCTTACCTCAATATTAATGTTGATTTGTTCTTGGACATGTTTCAAAACAATTCTGTGTTTTATCGTCAGCTTTCCTGAGGTAAGATGTCCAGACCAAAAATAATATAGTTATGTTAATATGTTTCATAAGTGAGAATTTTAAATTCATCGTTCATTTTTTACTATCAGTAAAAATTCCTACACTATTGTGAAATTAAACGTTTCTTACCTCTCCTCATATAAGTCTTCTAAGTAGATCGCGATTTTGAGACCATAACAGTCTCATCTTCAGTACTTTTTTTGTGACTGATGTTATGTCGATCGGAAGAAACTCTTCTTCTTCCCTCTGTTGGTGGACCGATGAACCTCTGGATCAGGTCAAAATTTGCAGGAATTTCGAAGTTCATAAGTTTTCCTTTGTTTTTCTGAATGTGGATCTTTTCCCGAACTGTGAGTTCCTTTTGTTTGTCTGTTTGTTTGATTAGACTGGCTTTTGATTCAATTAAATGTTTTTTCAGACCAAGCATGAGCAGCTACTGCTGACTTTTCCACTTCTCATGCTTGGTCCGAAAAACATTTAATTGAATCAAAAGCCAGTCTAATTAAACAAATAGACAAACAAAAGGAACTCATGGTTTGGGAAAAGATCCACATTCAGAAAAACAAAGGAAAACTTATGAACTTCGAAATTCCCACAAATTTTGACCTGATCCAGAGGTTTATCGGTCCACCAACAGAGGGAAGAAGAAGATTAAATTAATATTAAGAAGCTAAAGCTGTTACTATGATTGAAATAAGTATATTAAAGTACACTACTAAATTATTGTAATCAAATGGTAAAGAGAAAAATTTATGCCTGAACCGGGAATCGAACCCCGAACCTTCAGCTTTCCGTGCTGATGCTCTAACCATTGAGCTAATCCAGGCTTCCTTCCCATCCAAGCACAAATCCTTCCTTTACCTTACTGTCTTGGTCCCACATTCAAATGCAATGAATCATCATTCACAAATACACAATGAATGGCTTCTACCTGAAGAAGACATGAAGGGACTCCACATAGCTATAGCATTATTTATTAAATTAATATTAAGGAGCTAAAGCTGTTACTATGATTGAAATAAGTATATTAAAGTACACTACTAAATTATTGTAATCAAATGGTAAAGAGAAAAATTTATGCCTGAACCGGGAATCGAACCCCGAACCTTCAGCTTTCCGTGCTGATGCTCTAACCATTGAGCTAATCCAGGCTTCCTTCCCATCCAAGCACAAATCCTTCCTTTACCTTACTGTCTTGGTCCCACATTCAAATGCTATGAATCATCATTCACAAATACACAATGAATGGCTTCTACCTGAAGAAGACATGAAGGGACTCCACATAGCTATAGCATTATTTATTAAATTAATATTAAGAAGCTAAAGCTGTTACTATGATTGAAATAAGTATATTAAAGTACACTACTAAATTATTGTAATCAAATGGTAAAGGCATAAATTTTTCTCTTTACCATTTGATTGCAATAATTTAGAAGAAAAAGAGTTTGTTCCGATCAGCATAACGTCACCAAAAAAGTACTGAAGATGAGACTGTTATGGTCTCGAAATCGCGATCTACCTAGAAGATTTATATGAGGAGAGGTAAGAAATATTTAATTTCACCATAAATTAAACCTCATAGTGATTAATTCCTATAAAAGTTAAATTCATACACTATTATTTTTTTATTTATATACTAATAAGATGAATGAAAAGAACATGCAGAATTTAGAATGCTATGAAAAATGAACATTTGTAAGTTTCTTATATAATTTTAACCACAAATGGCGAAGAGAATTAACTTTAATACATATATTGTAAATCTTTTCATTTTTTTTTTGGTTTCGTGTATATTTCAAGGTATAGGCAATGCCCTTTATGCAGAATTGGATCTAGTGAAGATCGAAGTTTGCTCCTGTCACCATATTTCAAATCTGAATTCCATTTAAACTGTTGGATCTACAATTTTAATTTCATATTATTATAATTTATTTATTTATTTACTTTTTTGTTATATAAGTTTTTGTTGTTTCAGCCAAATTCATTGGATTTAGAGTTGGACAATAGTAAGAACTGAATGGAAATGATTTGGAAAATTAAGATTTGTAATATAGTGGTAACAGCAACTTCTTTCTTCTGTCCTAGACAGTCTGTTGCAATCTATTTATTTACGTCTTTGATTTGATGTTAATGTACATTTGTTTAGAAGTTATTTTAATTTTTATTAAAATCTATATCATGTTAATTTCATTATTACATTCATTGCTGGTTTCATCAACAGATGTTAAAAGTGCACTAAAAACTTCTTCTTCTTCCTTCCAAGTATTAGGCCAAGGCCTGTTACGATCCTATAGAAAATTTTCCCTCCAGCGTTTCATAGGATGGCCCAGTGATCTTCGTCCTCTTGGTATATAAAAACTTGCTAAAATATTATAATAATATAATTTCATAACTCCTCGCAAACCCAAGGTTTCGTCACATCATTTGTGACATTCTCAATGCTGTGTCACGTTCACAACTGACGTCCAATGGCCTTCTATCCCGCAGACTGACCTCCGCATCATCTGATGACTGACCGACGAATTTCCAAATCAGTCCTCTCTCCTTATAACCGGGTATTTCAAAATTCATAGTTGTATTTTCATTCTTGCATATGTAAATTTTTCCCAAATTGTGAGTTCCTTCAGTTTTTCCAATTGTTTAAGAAACCAAAACAAAATTACTTAAACAATTGGAAAAACCGAAGGAACTCACAATTTGGGAAAAAATTTACATATGCAAGAATGAAAATACAACTATGAATTTTGAAATACCCGGTTATAAGGAGAGAGGACTGATTTGGAAATTCGTCGGTCAGCCACCAGATGGTGCGGAGGTCAGTCTGCAGGATAGAAGACCGTTGGACGTCAGTTGTGAACGTGACACAGCATTGAGAATGTCACAAATGATATGACGAAACCTTGGGTTTGCGAGGAGTTATGAAGTATGAGGTGAGTGAAATAATAAAAAATAAACAATATTCACTCTGTTTATTTATTTATTTGTTATTTTCTCAGCTGAAGTTCTGAGAAAACAATGGAATGTTTGTATCATTAAGATAAATTCATTATTGAAATAATTTTTTCTCTGTTTGACCATATATTGAAGTGATCTGCAACTATTTCTAATTGTATAACATAATGAAATAATTATTGTAAATAATAAACATAATGTAAATTTGTTATTGTATAATGTGTTCTATGTTGTTTTTATGCACTACTTCGGGCAGAAACACTTGCTGGTATTTTCTAGGGCAAGGCATTTAATGACCTATAAATTGGTAAAAATGCAAAAAATGACCAATAAAATAAAAAAATGATGAATAAAAAGTTAAGAATTACCAATAAAAATACTATTTATTAGATTAAGTACTTGCTTGATTACTGATTACATAAAATTTAACTTAACATCAAAATATTAAAAGAAAAGTAGTTAAAATATATATATATATATATATATATATATTACAGCACCTTTTATTGCAGAAAATCCATTTCAAATACACAGTGCACTTTTACAGCAATTTTGAATTGCAATTAACAATCAGAATAAGGGTAGAAGCTAGCATAAGCTCTAAGAAATTGAATACAATTCCTAGATGTGGGCAATTTCAATATGCACATACCTTGAAAAATAGGGGTAGTAGTTAGCAAAACAACTACTTAATTCCAAGAAATTGTATTGACAAGGAAAAATACTGAATTGTAATAAAAATCTTAAATCAAATACAAATAATGTCACAGCCTTCTGGAAAAGTATAAAAAATGCTCAAAATGACCTAAAAATTGCCAAAAAATTTACCTATTCGTAAAAAAGTTAAGAAAATGCAAAAAATGCCCTAATGAATTGCTTTTATTTAATCCGTTTTTAATGCCGTACATTTCCATATATCCAAGCAATGTTTCAACCTTCATAAGAAAAAGATGCAAAATCATTAATTGCCTTGCCCTACTTATAAATATCTGATATTAAAGTGTGTGTGTGGATTATTTCATGGCAGATACAATAGGACTGTTGAAGTAGCCCTTCACAATGGCTTTGCTTCTCCACCTTGTGGTAATGTCTAGTTGAGACTTTGCAACGTGCCACTGTACATTTCTTTCTTTTCTCTCAGAAAACCTGTGTAATATTGATTGTTGTGCATATGATCTAGAGACAGATTTCACTTTAATTTCTTAACTCTGATAGTTATCATTAGAGTCCGGATGTTAGACACGTAAAAAATTCAAAATAGGCAGGCAAAAAGGCACTAAAAAGTCATTAATATAGGCATTAAAAAATCAAAATAGGCTCTTACAAAAAATAGAGTGCAGCATAAAATTTTACAGCCTTTCGTAAAGATTATAAACATATGCTATCAATAGCAAAGATATCAGAGATGATTTTGGAACTCGTTTTGCCTTTTTACAAAGAACATACTTATGCTTTGCAGTATGTACATGCTGCGAAACATGGCACTTCTTCGTGCAATTCACTGAAATTTTACACACTTTGCAGAACAATCTCACTTGGGAATATTTCCGCACCAATTTCTTTCACGAAATTGGTCAGTTTGTCTTTTACTGTTTTATTCTTGTCCATTCTATAGGCATCGTGAAACAACTATTCTAAAGGTGGTGACACAACTTTGTCTTTGAAGCAGCTGTCTGTGACCGAGGATTATTGACTGAATTCAGTGTTACCAACATCAAAAATAATATTGCCAGTCAATTAAAGGTTTCTATGCAATGATATGTGTCATGAAGTTTGTCCATTTCAATTGATTTCATTGAAATACTAAGTTAATTTCGAGAAAAAATGGGAAATAGGCATTTATAGGCATTGATCCCTATTAGGTTCGTCTTCCGGGCATATAGGCCGTGGTCCAGTTGTTCTTCTACTCGATGTTTCGTCTACTGCTGCGGTAGACATCTTCAGGAGATACTGCGTGCTCTCTGTGAACTCCTCAACAGTCGGCTGCAGACTGGCTGGTCGTTGGAAACTCCCTCCCTATTTATAGGCACGCCCCTGGTGGAGAGGCGGTTTTCTGCACGGTCCGTGTTGCGTGCTGTTTTGTCCAGGCTGTCGCTAGCAGAAGTCATAGGCTTCGTTGTCGTATTGTGCAGTGCCGGGATCCAGATTTTGTTTATCTTCATGGTTTCTTCTTTTTTGTTAAAGGAATTCCTTTAACAAAAAAGAAAAAAAAAAGAAGAAACCATGAAGATAAACAAAATCTGGATCCTGGCACTGCACAATACGACAACGAAGCCTATGACTTCTGCTAGCAACAGCCTGGACAAAACAGCACGCAACACGGACCGCGCAGAAAACTGCCTCTCCACCAGGGGCGTGCCTATAAATAGGGAGGGAGTTTCCAACGACCAGCCAGTCTGCAGCCGACTGTTGAGGAGTTCACAGAGAGCACGCAGTATCTCCTGAAGATGTCTACCGCAGCAGTAGACGAAACGTCGAGTAGAAGAACGACTGGACCATGGCCTATATGCCCGGAAGACGAACCTAATAGGGATCAAGGCGCCGGCCGTGAAAGCCTACAGTTATACATTTATAGGCATTGTAAGCATTTATAGGCAAAATTAACTTCATGGAAAACAACTCTAGGGTCGTCGGTATGAACTTACATGAAGTCACTTTTACAATATCTATAATACATAACTAGGCATTTTTCCCAACATCCGGTCTGTAGTTATCATCTTAATAGATGTTTTTATTATTCATTTCATACATCTCAATGATGAATAAATCATATTTGAAGAGAAAAATTATACGCTCAGACTGAGACTCGAACCCAGGACCTTTGGCTTTCTAGGCCAATGCTCTACCGACTGAACTATCTGGCGAGTTCCAATCTAAATGCAAATTTTTCTCTTATATACGCTGTTATTCCCATGCACCAAAAGCTATGAAACCTTTACTTCTATCTTGCAAATGGCGGCTTCTTTATTAAGAAGACATTTATTTGGGAATTTTACATTACATTATAAAAGGTCCTGGGTTTGAGTCCCAGTCTGAGCACATAATTTTTCTCTTCAAATATGTTTATAGATTAAGGTAGAATTTTTTATCACTCACCTCATTTTGTTCTTCTTATTTGACTATAAACTAGTTTCGGAACATAGTTTCTGTTCCATCCTCAGTATCGTCACGACCGTTGTTCTGTCGTGTTGAAGAGCTGTCCTTTGCTCCTTCCATTGGCTGACTGAAAAACCTCAAAACCAGGTCATTCTCCCCGGGAATTTCAAAGTTCATCAATTTCTTCTTTTCGTTCTTTTGAATATAGATCTTTTCCCAAACAGTAAGTTCTTTTAGTTTTTCTATTTGTTTTAATAATTTAGCTTCTTTCTCGATAAGATGTTTTTCAGACCATGCATGGGCAGCCACTGCAGATTTTTCTACTTCCCTGTTCTTAATGTTTATAGATGCTATAATTGCTGAGGTATTAGGCTATAACTTTATTTTTTACTTAAAACAGACTATTGCAATAGGTTTATTCATCATCAACAACTTAAGGCACTACAACTTCAAAATTGAATGTTTTGGCCTTCTCCAGACTCTTTTATCTTCTGCCAATTTCAGGTTTGTCACCCACATCTTCTTCAGATTCTCCCAAACATCATCCTGCCGTCTCATCTTAGGTCTACCAACAGCTCTAGTTCTGGTAGGTTTCCATTTATATAGTTTTTTTAACTAATCTCTGTTGATCCATTCTTATCAGATGACAAACCATCCAATCCTAAGAGATCTGATATGATTTATTATATTTCAATTTTTAATTATATTATTTAATTCACTTTTTGTTTTCATTTTCCAAGTTTGGTCTGGCTCTTTATTTGGACCATAAATTTTGTATACAATTTTTTTTTTTTTCCCCCAAAAGCTTAATTCCTTGACTCTAGCAAAATTCTACCTTTGAGCATGTAGGTTATATAAAATTTGCAGTCATCATTAGTTAAGAAAAAGAATCTCTTTATTACTATGTGATTAAATTATATAAAATTAGACTTTGGATGTAATTATTAATTGAAAGTGGGAGGAGGGAGTGGCCACTTTTAAGGTAAGCTGTTGATTTTTTTAATCCGCCATCATGATCAGTAGATTATCGGAATTTTTCAATACAGCATCCTTTATTAAGTATCGAAATTTGATCATGTAAGAATAGTATAGTATATACGATAATATATTTTTTTAATATACCCTTGCGCACGGGAGCCATATTGGATATGAATAAAAGGTGATGACGTATTCGTGACGTCAGATTTTGAACATGAAGTCGATATTTTGTGCTTAGTGACTGTTGCGACCAAAAACGAGGGATTGAAGTTCGATCAGAATACCGTGGGGTTCGATATTTATCTGTATGTCAAAAGTTGATTATATCGGATTTATCGCGGTAAATTTGGTGTGTTTAGGAATTTAAACAGTCATTTAAGTGGATAGTGAAATAATATTAATGAATGTGAAAAATTAGATTTCTACATGGATTTTGGAACGCGTGGCATCCATTTTGGTAAGATTTCCTGAAATAGAACATTATGAAGGTAATGGTTGCAATCTTACTAATCTAAGCATTTATAAATGTAGACACAATTTCCAAAAGTAATTACTTATGATTGCCCCTAAACTTGAACATTAAATTGTTAATGTTGTGTTTAATTGTTTTGACGATTTTTAATGCGTCTTAATTATGTAGTTAAATTTGAAATGTATCTGGCTTCAGCAGTTAATAACTACTAATATTTGTTTAAAAATGTAATGGCAGTAATGAATGTTACTGTATTGTTTTGTATATTATGAACTATTTTTGGTGATATATATTCAATCATCTTAAATGTTATTTTATATTTTAGGATGCCTAATGCAATTTGTTTACATTAGCAGATAAAGAAAGTACAGAATGCAACATGGATCAACAAAAGATGCAGATGATGTTGGCCAGAATGATGGAAGAAAAACATACTTTTACTTACAAAAAACTTGTGGTACCCATGTCAATGAGAAGCATTTATTGGAAATATTTTGGATTTCCAGCTACAGATGAAGGAGATATACTCACAAAAGTAAAAATAGTTTGTATACTTTGTAAAACACAAATTGCATACAATCGTAATACAAGTAATCTAAGAATGCATTTACAGAATAAACATGCACAAGAATTGTTAGAATTGGAGGCTAATGCTCCTCCACGTCGTCCGAGTGTTGATGCAAAAGAAAAACGTGCTCAGAAAAAATTGCTAAAAGCTACTGGTGTTGGAGGACCTCCTCATATTTATACTACGGCTGCAGATGGAACAGTACAAATAGAAGGTGACGTGCAGTTTATTACAGATCCAAACATTAGTCTTCAGAATTTTGAAGATTATGAAGGAACTAGCAATCAGAACAATGTTCGTGTTGTGCTAAAAGGTGGTTCTGCTGGACTTAACAATCAGAATGTGGCAATAATATTACCAGAAGATAACATTAATAGTCATCTTTATGGGATGGTGGATGGTAAAACAGTATCTGATGCAATAGCAGAATTTGTTATTCTTGATTTACAACTGCCGGATGTTGTAGAGGGACGGGGATTTCAAAGACTAATTGCTACGCTTAGATCACCTTGTGAAATTCCAAGCAAAACAAAATTAGAAGAGGAATTGATACCAAAAATATATGATTCATTTAAGGAGGCTGTACAGTGTTCCGTAGCTTCTGTATCAGGTAATTATTTTATTTTATTTATTTTGTGGAATTTGTTATTTAGATTTAAGATTGTGCAAGTTGGCATAGAAACTGTGTTATAACTACACAGGCTTAAAAAATGTTATATTTGAAGAGAAAAATTTTCACCTAGACCGAGACTCGAACCCGGGACCTTTGGCTTGCCAGGCCAAATGCTCTACCAACTGAGCTACCGAGGCGAGTTACGATATAGATGCAAATTTTTCTCTTATATACGTTGTAATTCCCTCTCTTCAAATATAATTTATCTTTCATTGAGAAATGTTAAATCAATAATAAAAACATCAATAAAAAATGTTCTTTGAATTATCTCTACTGTGGTTAGAGATTGGGATAGTATTAACTTTCTACAATGGCATATAGGAGCTTAAGTCTAGTATTTGTCGCTCATTATTTTCCATATATTTTTATGCCACTGTTGCATTATAGTCCACCGCTGTGGTCTCGAGGTAGCGTGCTGCCTTGTCACGCAGCAGGCCCGGGTTTGATCCCCGGTCGGGGCAGTTTTTCTGGGTGAGGTTTTTATCGGGGTTTTTCCTCACCTGTAAGACAAATGTCAGGAAAACTTTAAGGCCCAAATGGTCCCCGAAATCATATGGCCATCATCTCCATCATCATCATCGTCATCATTCACCGGTGTGGAAAGCAACGGGAAGCTACCACACCTACACAATTCCCTAGTAAAGCTGCAAGCATAGCATGAAAATGCTATGATTGCAGTGAAGGACCTGCCCTCGGGCAGAATTACTATGGATGGTTGCATTATACACTTTTACTACTTGTAATTATATTTCATATTATAGTAAAACCTGTCTTAGCCGGAACCTTTATAAGAAGGAAACCTGTAGAAATGGAAAGAAATCTCCAGAACGGTACGATTTTATATATAAAATCGTCCTGTATAAGTAGTTAACCAATTAACCAATAGTTAATTTTTACTTTAGTAAAACGGAAAATTATTCTTAAGCATGTTCTAATTACAGTATTAATGACCACACGTGAAAATTCTGCATATGACGCTTTATAGTTTTACCTTCTTGTATTGCAGGGATGCCCTTGCTTATGTGTGACAGCAAGGAATCCCTCGCTTTTCCTTGCCTGCTTACATAACCTGCGAGGGAGTTGGAAAGGTCTTCAGACCGGTTGAAGTCTTCCTGTAGTTGAGTTCCTTCTCGCTTTTGTGTAATAAAGTTGTTTTGTATTGCCGTGCAAACTGTGCTGTGTTACACTATTTTGTCTGTATTATAGTTCAATATGTTATGTCTTTAGATCTTGTTTTTTATGTATCTGCTGAAGTTTATGAGTAAGTTATTTTTTACTAGTAGAGGTTACCAGCCTCTAGCCAAACCCCCGTTCCTGGAGGACAGGGAACTGCAATTTCGGAGTGTTCGTCTCCTAGAGAAGTTGCCTTCACTACGGCTTTGGGGACTTCTCTTCTCCCCACGTAACCCTGTGGACGGGGCCCTATCCAGGTACTACCCACTGGGCAAGTGGGACCTGGAGCTCACAAAAGGGCAGGGGCGCCTACTCCCTTGAATGGACTACCTCTTTCAAGGGTACCACTTGAAATATTTGCAATAACTGATCAAATAGATACATATAGACAAAAATGGAAGCAACACATAGACAGAATGAATGAAGATAGATATCCAAAACAAATAACAAAATACAAACCTAAAGGCACCCGAGATGTGGGCAGACCTAGAAAGAGATGGGCTGAAGTCGGAACGGGTCAACAGACCTAATCCATGAATGCAGATGATGATATGTCTTTAAAGAGTGAAAAAATTCAAGCTTGTAATTTGGGAACCCTTTATTAGAAGGAAAACGGCCAAGATGGAAATATATTTAAGGAACTGTCATGTTCCTTCATAGACAGGTTTTACTGTATTTTAAATTCTTTAAACATTTCTCATGATTTTTAAATATTTATATATAATTCTGTGGAAAAAGTTCATTGTTTGTCTGCCATGAATTCTTTTAAGTTCTACAGAATCACAGTGTGCATGCGCAAGTCACTGTAATGGTTAATGTAGCTGCCGTTAGATGGCTCTGAAGTTGCTGTTACCAAGTTTCAGAATAAATTCCCAAACGTTAAAATAAATGGACATAAACCAACTTCCCATTTCCTAACCTAACAAAACAAATTACATGCATACTATTTAATAAACTATAAACTAATTTTATGTACACTAACTTGTCCCATCAGAACCTAACAAAATTAAGTTAATTTCTTGAATTATGGTTTGGGTTTTCTTCAAGTTGTTAATCTTGAAATTTCCCTGACCACTCTGTACATGAGATTTTTAAATAATCCTAGCTTAAAGATTTTAACCTAGCTGTCTGCTTTAATGTTTATGGCACCTTCACATGAAGGCTTGTTTTCTACTGTTGAATATCCATCCATAGTAATTCTGCCCGAGGGCAGGTCTTTCGCTGCAATCATAGCATTTTCATGCTATGCTTTGCAGCTTTACTAGGGAATTGTAGGTGTGATAGCTTCCCGTTGCTTTCCTCACAGGTGAAGGATGATGATAATGATGATGACATAACATCAGTCGCTAAGATAGTACTGAAGATGAGACTGTTATGGTCTCGAAATCGCGATCTACTTAGAAGATTTATATGAGGAGAGATAGGAAACATCTGACTTTACTATAAATTAAACCTCATAGTGATTAATTCTTGTAAAAAGTTAAATAATGTAATTATTGAGATACTAAACAGTTTTTATCTATCCATAGTGTTCTGCCCCAGGGCAGGTCTTTCCCTGCAATCATACCATTTTCATACTATGCTTTGCAGCTTTACTATGGAATTATAGGTGTGGTAGCTTCCCGTTGCTTTCCTCACAGGTGAAGGATGATGATAATGATGATGGCCATATGATTTCGGGGACCGTTTGGGCCTTAAAGTTTTCCTGACATTTGTCTTACAGGTGAGGAAAAACCCAGATAAAAACCTCACCCAGAAAAACTGTCTCGACCGGGGATCAAACCCAGGCCCACTGCGTGACAAGGCAGCACGCTACCTCGAGACCACAGTGGTGAACTGTTGAATTTAATTTGCTAAATTTCCCACAATCTATGATGATCTTGAAGTAGATTTCCGGGCTGTAGGCTGTGGTCTTGAGGCTTAAAGTTCCTCAACATTTCACCAGAGACTGCATCCGGCATCCTCAAGGGTTGTCTTGAGCTTGAGTCTCAAGACGCAGTCTCTGGCGACATCGGGGAACTTCAAGTCTTAAGACCATGGCCTACAGCCCGGAAATCTATTTTAAGATCATCATAATAACTCCAGCCGTAAAAGCCTAAGTTAATACATTTCCCACAATCTATTTCTTATTTAATTTTTGTATATATTCCTCTTCTTCTTCCTTCCAAGTATTAGGCCAAAGCCTGTTACGATCCTATAGAAAATTTTCCCTCCAGCGTTTCATAGGATGGTCCAGTGATCTTCGTCCTCTTGGTATATAATTATAAACAGCTTTGGGGATCCAATTTGAACTCATGTATATATTCTTATTTATATAATTTTAATTATCATTATATTTTCTCTATTTAGCCTCATTTTAATTGGGGTCATATAATTCTGTCACAAATTATAATAAATGACTGTGTTTTTTGAATATATGCATACAAATTTGACAATTTATATAATTAATAATAATAACAACAACAATTAATCGTTATCTCAGTCAAAAAATTAATTTATTAAGTCGCTGTTTCAGTCTACTCAAAGTGAATGGTGTGAAACATATGATTCATTGATTTATTTTTAGGAAGTAATATTTTGAGGTTATTTTAATCAAGTTTTTTTGAGACTGGAAACATCTTACCTCAAATTAATGTTGATTTATTCTCAAACATGTTTCCAGTCTAAAAAAAACTTGATATGATTCCTTGTTAAAATAGTTTTAATCATTCATAAAATTGGAATTTTAAATTTGTAAAAAAAAAATTGTCTTGGTGATGGTAACTATGTATTATAAACAACCATGTCTTGAAAATGATCTCACATAAGGAGATTGAAATGTCGACTTAATAAATAAATTTTGCACAATAGTGCGCTTTGTCGTACTTACAGTAATGGCGACCATGATTGAAAGTTCAACTTCCTACATTTCGGGATTGTCAACCTAAATAACTATACTGTAATATTTCATTTACACCCACGTAAGGGAAGTAAAACCACTGCCTTCTATGTACACTACATACAATGTATATACAAAAAAATATCCAAAAGGTAGTGTTAATATACATTATATGAAACAAATCACTGCATTTTAAATGAACTGAACTTTTATTAATAATTAAATGAATCGTGATTTTTTCTTACCTCATACATCTATGTTTCTTTAAACACAGCACTGCAGTGTCGCCGATACTGCAGTGCTGTGTTTAAAGAAACATAGATGTATGAGGTAAGAAAAAATCACGATTCATTTAATTATTATTAATTGAACCTCATAATGTTAAAAATTCCCAAATTTAATATATGAACTGAACTTTATTTGAAACCATATAAAACATTTTATCAATAATAATGAACTCGCTGCCTCCTGTACTTTCAACTAATAAAGATTGCCCACACTGTTAACATTACTCAATTGTTTATAATAAATGCACATATTTCCAACAAAGATGTTATTTTCAACTTTTATTTTTAAACATTTAATTGAATCAAAAGCCAGTCTAATCAATCAAATAGACAAACAAAAGGAACTCACGGTTTGGGAAAAGATCCACATTCAGAAAAACAAAGGAAAACTTATGAACTTCAAATTCCACAAATTTTGACCTGGTTCAGAGGTTAATCAGTCCACCAACAGAGGGAAGAAGAAGAGATTCTTCCGATTGACATAACATCAGTCGCCAAAAAAGTACTGAAGATGAGACCTTTAAGGTCTCGAAATCGCGTTCTACTTAGAAGATTTATTTGAGGAGAGGTAAGAAACATTTAATTTCACCATAAATATATTATTTTACTACTATTTATTATTTTTAAAATACCGTCGCGCAAAAAATAATGTACAACGCACATTTGTGAAGTGTTTTACAGAATCTTGGCCTCAATTCTGTAAATACCACTTCCTAACCTTGCATTGTAATATACTATTTTGTCTGAGATAACTATTAATTCTTGTTGTTATTGCTATTATTAACTACTTCAGGGAATAATATTTAACAAATATATATAAAAAATAAACAATATTAAAAAACCTCATAGTGTTATTTCCTATCTACATAACTTAATATAAAAAATTTATCAGACATTTTCATTGATTGTTTTCTTCAGGTCTCCCAATGCAACTGACTAATCAAGGTTTCATATTTGAATCTCTATAAAAACTTTTTTTTTCAGGGGAAGTTGGATTGACCATTGAAGAATGGAAATCAGGAAACGGAGAAATCTTCATCACAATTGCAATTCATTACCAGCATCAATCCAGTGATTCAGCAATGGAGACCAAAGTTCTGAGCACAATAAATTGCTCTCCAGAAATAGACGCATCACACTTGAACATCACACTAGATAATTTATTTTCAGAGTGGGATATTAAAGTTGAAAATATTACTGCGGTTGTTGCGGCAACCAATCGACAAGAAGTGTTGAAAGCACTATCTAACAAGGGACTTACTTTAATTCCTTGCTTAGTACACAGCTTACAGGTTTGTATTATGCACTAAATTCAGAAGGTCAAAGATAAAATTATCAGTTCTGTTAGTATTCTCTATCAACCCACAAGACATGTATTATTAGTAGAGACCAGATGTTAAGGAAAATGCCTACATTAAGTTATGTAGGTAGGAAATATCACTATGAGGTTTATTTTAATATTGTTTAGTTGTTTCTTGACTCACCTCATACTTCTTAACCCCTATCACTTCATTTGTGACATTCTCAATACTGTATTACGTTCACAACTGATGTCCAACGGCCTCCTCTCCTGCAGACTGACCTCCGCACCATCTGATGGCTGACCGACGAACTTCCAAATCAATCCCCTCTCCTTATCACTGGGTATTTCAAAATTCATAGTTGTGTTTTTATTCTTGCCTATGTAAATTTTTTCCCAAATTGTGAGTTCCTTCGGTTTTTCCAATTGTTTAAGTAATTTTGTTTTGGTTTCTGTTCTATGTTTTTCTGACCAGGCATGTGCAGCTATTGCAGATTTTTCTGTTTCTCCATTTCTCTGAGGTGTTCCTTTAATCTTTACATTCCTTTTTTTGTTTTTCCTATGTATATCTTTTCATTTTTGTTGGTTTTTATTAAATTACCTAAACTGTAATCATTTTTCGGTGCTAATTTACCACCCTTTAGTATTTGACAAGTTTCAAAAAATCTTCAACAAATTCAACATTATTTTAGCACCGAAAAATGATTACAGTTTAGGTATTTTAATAAAATCCAACAAAAATGAAAAGATTGAAGACTGCAAAAAATCGGGAATTTATCAAATTAATTGTAAAGATTGTGAAAAGATATACATAGGAAAAACAAAAAGGAATCTAAATACAATATTAAAGGAACACCTCAGAGAAATGGAGAAACAGAAAAATCTGCAATAGCTGCACATGCCTGGTCAGAAAAACATAGAATAGAAACCAAAACAAAATTACTTAAACAATTGGAAAAACCAAAAGAACTCACAATTTCGGAAAAAATTTACATATGCAAGAATAAAAACACAACTATGAATTTTGAAACACCCGGCGATAAGGAGAGGGGATTGATTTGGAAGTTTGTCGGTCAGTCATCAGATGGCGCGGAGGTCAGTCTGCAAGAGAGGAGGCCGTTGGACATCAGTTGTGAACGTAATACAGCACTGAGAATGTCACAAATGAAGTGAAGGAACTCGAGTCTGCGTGGGAATTAAGAAGTATGAGGTGAGTCAAGAAACAACTAAACAATATTAAAATGCCTACAGTTATTTATTATAGATATTATAAAAGTGGCTTCATATAAGTTCATACCAACGACCCTAGAGTTGTTTTCCATGAAGTTAATTTTGCCTATAAATGCTTATTTCAGCTTACAATGCCTATAAATGCCTATTTGCCATATTTTAACGAAATTAACTTAGTATTTCAATGAAATTAATTGAAACGGACAAACTTCTTGACACATATCATTGCATAGAAACCTTTAAGTGACTGGCAATATTAATTTTTATGTTGGTAACACTGAATTTAGTCTGTAGTCCTCATTCACAGACAGGTGTTTCAAAGACAAAGTGGTGCGATAAGTGTATATGGATTTTTTTTTACACCTTTGGAACAGTTGTTTTACTATGCCATAAGAACGGACAACAGTAAACAGTAAGACAAACTGACAAATTTCACGAAAGAATTTGGTGCGGAAATGTTCTCAAGTCATCATCATCACTCCAGGGATTAGGCAATTGCCCGTTCCGACTTCATAATGCATCAGCCCAACGTCTTCTAGGTCTTCCAACATCACGTCTTCCTCTTGCTTGATAATTTCTTGCTAACAATGGATATCTCTCCTTACTCATTCCGTCCATATGATCAATCCATTTCTGTCTGTAATTCGTGGCCTTATCCAATAAAAACTGTACTTTCAATTCTTCTCTTATATCCTCATTTCTTATTCTATCAAGTCTTGTACATCCTTTTACTTGTCTTAGGAACCTCATCTCCGCCGTCTGTATTCTATCCTTCTGTTTTTTCATTGGAGCCCAAGTGTCACTTCAATTAAAATATTGTGGGAAACGCCAATAACATTATACAGTTTTTATACGTGGTTTATTTTCGAATTTTATTTTTGAATATTCTCTGTATTGTTCCACACACCGTCTGAAATTTATTTATTTTGGAGTCAATATCTGTTTCCACATTGTAGCCAACATCACAGCCCAAATATTTGAAACTAGACACCTGTTCTCCCCTCAGGGGTCCTCATCTAGGGGATATGTGGATGGCGACCACAAGGTGCCCAAGCTGTGCAAAACATTTCTTCCACTTACTTGTGTTTTGCACTCTTTTAACTTTACTATCTAACCTCTCTTGGTTAACTCTTGTTTTTTCGACCCCGACGCTATTAGGGCATCCGAGGGCTAGGGAGTCCTTCCTTTCTTCTTTCCTTTATTTTCTTTTCTTCTCCAGAAAAAGCCTGACCAGAGGCTATAAGATGGCAGCCCCATCACTGGTCTTGCCTTCCTTTGGCCAGCAACCAATCGAAGGGACTATTATTATGCTTTCAAGTCTTATACGAGAATTTCCCATAAGGGAACATTTTCTATAGGATCGTAACAGGCCTTGGCCTAATACTTGAAAAGAAGAAGAAGAAGACACCTGTTCTATACTTTGATTTTCTAAAATAATTTTGGATTTCACTGGATCTCTTCCTCTAAAAGCCATGGTCTTCGTTTTCCTTACAGAAATCTTTACATCATATAATTTACATATTTCATTTAATGCATGCATTGATTTCTGTAAGTCGTCTTCATTTTTCTGTATTATGATTACATCGTCAGTAAATAGGAGATTATATTAAATTAATGTTGGGAAGTAAACATTATGAGGTATTAATAATTAAATTAATGTTTTTATTACCTCACCTCATATCCTTTTTCTTCTACACTGCAGTTTCGGAGCTTATCTCCATCGTCAGTAGCCTCTGGTCGACCAGAGGCTACTGACGATGGAGATAAGCTCCGAAACTGCAGTGTAGAAGAAAAAGGATATGAGGTGAGGTAATAAAAACATTAATTTAATTATTAAATTAAACCTCATAGTGTTCTTTCCCTGTGAAAGTTAAATAAATTATGAGGTATAATCATTAAAATTCATCGGAGAACATATTGTTTAAACAACTCACCTCATAGGATTCATGCTTCCATGATATCGCGATTTCAAACATAGTCATGTTCATCTTCAGCCATAACTGAGTCGGAGTTATGGCTGAAGATGAACATGACTATGTTTGAAATCGCGATATCATGGAAGCATGAATCCTATGAGGTGAGTTGTTTAAAAAATATGTTCTCCGATGAATTTTAATAAATAGAAGATTATTATGTTCTCAAGTGATGGTTTAATATTGTTTTGCAAAGTGTGTAAAATTTCAATGAATTGCGTGAAGAAGTGTCATGTTTCACAGCACGTACACATTGCAGAACATATGTATTCTCTTTGTAAAAAGGCAAAACAAGTGTGTAATTTTCGTAAGCCTTGGCAAAATGTTCTACAGTGTTTAAACATTTTAAAAATATGTTGTAATACATTTAATTAAAAACATTAAATGGCTTAAAGATGAATTCCATTTGTTAATTGATGTATTAATATTGCAGATGTGTACAAGTTCTTGTTTTGAGCAACCTGAAGTGGCAACTATTTTAAGTAAGTGCAGATCAGCAATTGGGCTTATATCAAGAAGTAATGCTGCGACCTCTGCACTCAGAATTCAGGAGCAAGTGATGCAAGTAAGAGACATTACATAGAACACGACTTATTCAGGTAGCTCAAATGGTAGAGCACTTGGACTAGAAAACCAAGGGTCCCGGGCTCAAGTCCCGGTCTGAGCGTATAATTTTTCTCTTCAAATATGATTTATCCATCATTGAGATGTATGAAATTAATAATAAGAACATCGAAAAAAGCCGTACTGGCATTTATAATGTAATGTATAATTCCCAAATATGTCTTCTTAATATAGGAGCAGCCATTTGCAAAGATAGAAGTAAAGGCTTCAAAGCATTTGGTGGGCGGGAATTACAATGTATATAGAGAAAAATTTGCATTTAGATCGGTACTTGCTCAGGTAGCTCAAATGGTAGAGCACTTGGACTAGAAAACCAAGGGTCCCGGGTTCAAGTCCCGGTCTGAGCGTATAATTTTTCTCTTCAAATATATTAACTATATAAAAAGGATGCCTGTTCCATTCAAATATAATAGCTAGGGCAAGGCATTTAATGACCTATAAATTGGTAAAAAATGCAAAAAATGACCAATAAAATAAAAAATGACAAATAAAAAGTTAAGAATTACCAATAAAAATACTATTTATTAGATTAAGTACTCACTTGATTACTGAATTACATAAAATTTAACTTAACATCAAATTATTAAAAGAAAAGTAGTTAAAAAATACATATTACAGCACCTTTTATTGCAGAAAATCCATTTCAATTACACAGTGCACTTTTACAGCAATTTTGAATTGCAATTAACAGTCAGAATAAGGGTAGAAGCTAGCATACATTTTTATTTTCAATAACATATGCATTCTATAAATTCTACACTTAAGCGATAAATTTGAATAAAATTAACTGCACAGCCAACCCTCAGGGGTCCTCATCTAGAGGATATGTGGATGGCGACCACAAGGTGCCCAAGCTGAGCAAAACATTTCTTCCACTTACTTGTGTTTTGCACTCTTTTAACTTTACTATCTAACCTCTCTTGTTTGATTCTTGTTTTTTCGACCCCGACGCTATAAGGGCATCCGAGGGCTAGGGAGTCTTTCCTTTCTTCCATTTCTTCTTTTCTTTATTTTCTTTTCTTCTCCAGAAAAGCCTGACCAGAGGCTATAAGATGGCAGCCGCATCACTGGTCTTGCCTTCCTTTGGCCAGCAACCAATCGAAGGGACTATTATTATGCTTTCAAGTCTTATACGAGAATTTCCCGGAGAAGGGAAAATTTTCTATAGGATCGTAACAGGCCTTGGCCTAATACTTGGAAGGAAGAAGAAGAAGAAGAACTGCACAGCCACTATTCAATTTCAGACGCTGGTAACAACTGAGAGAAATGCTTTTCGAATGAGCATGGAGCAGTTGCACTTATCCTAAAAATACCACTATACTCACCTGCACTAATAAACCACCCTCCATTTCTGCAAGTTTCACATCCGATGAGCTCAGGCACCACCAGTAGTTATTTTGAGCAAATTATGCTGTGACCTTATTTTTTTAAGAAGTTTAGGGCCACAGGGAATTGTCATTCATTCATTTTGAGAATTTTCCTCATCATTGAGGGTTTCTCCAACCAATCTTGATAATTAACATGGGTTTTAAAAAATATAAAATACTGTCATTAATAAGATAAAGAAAAAACTACATTAAATTAATGTTGGGAAGTAAACATTATGAGGTATTAAGTTATGTAGATAGGAAATAACACTATGAGGTGAATGAAATAAAAAATAAACAATTATGAGGTATAATCATTGAATAGTTGTCTCTAGTGGTTTATTTTAGGAAGTAACATTTTGAGGTTCTTTCAAGGGGGGTTATGGGTGAAATTTCTATTTTCTACATGTTTTGAAGTAGAGACCTGATTTTTTGTACAAACATTCGCTGCATGATACATAATGATGTGTTTAAGTTTCATTCTTGTGCGACATTTATTTTATGAGTTATTAAATATTATATTTTTAAAAACTTGCATGTATTATAATTAAATGGGTTCCACGATTTTTTAGTAAAATGTCTGATTCTTTTTTTACAAGACCTCTAAAATATTTAGAAAAACATCATGCATTAGAATTCTTATAATGTGAATACAAAGAGTGAAAAAAAATGTTATACCTCATGCATGGAATTAATAATTGCATACATTTTATTTTTTATTTCTTAAAATACTACTTCAATCATGAAACCCATGCACTACTTTGTTACCCATTGTTTTTAGGATATTCAGTAAAAATTTGAACCTTCTAGGACAAAATTTGTGAATTCCATTCAATTTTGAACGTACAAAAATGCAGTGGAAATAAAAGTGTAGAAAAACAAGTTTAAAGATTTGCATGCAGGTGGTATTTAACTGGTGCAGCCTTTTAACTCTGACGTAATTTAGGACACTTAGAAGTGTCATAGGCCTCTGAAACTTTGCCAAAATATACATTAGAGTATAGGCTATTTTTTAGTACAAAAAACAAAAAATTTTGATCTCAAATGGTCAATTTTTCACCCATCACCCCCTTAATCAAGTTTTTGTTAGAATTAATTTGAGGTAAGGTGTTACCATTCTCACAAAAACTTGAATAATCATTGAAATTCATCGGAGAACATTTTTTTGGCAACTCACCTCATAAATTTTGTGTTTTTCATGAAACCACGGTTTCAAACGTAATCACATCCTTCTTCAGCCATAACTCCAACTGATTAAATTCTTCAGCTGTCAACTCTTCTACTAAAGATGGTAACAGGTAACAATAGAAGAGTCGACAGCCAAAGAATTTCATCAGTTGGAGTTATGGCCAAAGATGGACATGATTACATTTGAAACTGCAGTTTCGTGAAAAACACGAAATCTATGAGGCAAGTTGTCAAAAAATGTTCTCCGATGAATTTCAAGGAGAGAACTTCCTACAACCCATGTTGAATAGCAGTGGCAGATATTCTCCTTTGACAATATGATTATGTTTTTGGAGTGATGTATAGATTAAATAAGTTTAAAATAAATGTTTGCAGCTGGAAGAGAACGCTTTAAAAATGGACTACCCACGAGTTTGGACTTCAACATACACAATGCTTGAACAGTTGCTTGTTCGAAAAGCAATCATGTTTTCTGTTCTGGATAATATAGACAGCACTGACAGAGATAGTGTCACGTTAAGTGAAGAAGAATGGAAAATTGTAGAGGATCTAGTCATGGTTCTAGAGCCTTTTAAGGTGAGCAATTTTATTTTTCCTCTAAAATGTTAATTCAGATTTCATGGAAAAATGACCAAATGTTGATATTATTTTCTTATACTTATTTTAGGAATTCTCACTACAAGGTGTATTCATTAAGGTAGAGTTTTGTATCACTAGAACAATATGAGGTGAGTGATAAAAAATTCTACCTTAATTCTTTTCTTATTTGAAGACAAAATATACCATCATATTTGAAGAGAAAAATTATACGCTCAGACTGGGAGTCGAACCCAGGACCAATAGTTGGCCTAGAAAGCCAAAGGTTCTGGCTTCGAGTTCCAGTCTGAGCATATAATTTTTCCCTTCAATTATGATTTATCCATCATTGAGATGTATGAAATGAATAATAAAAACATTGAAAGAAGCCGTACTGGCTTTATAATGTAATATAAAATTCCCAAATAAATGTCTTCTTAATAAAGATGCCGCCATTTGCAAAGATAGAAGCAAAAGTTTCATAACATTTGCTGCGCGGGAATTGACAATGTATATAAGAGAAAATTTTGCATTTAGATTGGAACTCACCCGGATGGGCTCAATTTGTAGAGCATTGGTCTAGAAAGCCAAAGGTCCTGGGTTCGAGACCCAGTCTGAGCGTATAATTTTTCTCTTCAAATATAAACTCCAACTGTTTGAAATGAGTTATGAACACCAGCTTTTCTTGTCCCACTTGTTGGGGATTAGTTGAATTTTGAGATCAAATCTTACTTACCAGGAACTTCAAAATTCAAGGTTCTGATTTTGTTCTGGAGCCAATTTCAACTGAAAATGATGCATGTTTCTGCTGAAACATGTTCCAGGTGAGAGAGCAAAATATGTTAGGTGTAGGTTAGCAATTCTATCTTTTTACATCTTGGAGATGTAAATATGTTCACTGTATGCAAATGTGCTGCCAAATAATAATTTCCACTGGTCATCCTTAACATGGCTATAGATGTTTTTATTATTAATTTCATACATCTCAATGACGGATAAATCATATTTGAAGAGAAAAGTTATACTAATTAAATGAATCGTGATTTTTTCTTACCTCATACATCACGACTGTCGTGAAAACAGCTGACGATGATGACAAAGTGTCGCCGATACTGCAGTGCTGTGTTTAAAGAAACATAGATGTATGAGGTAAGAAAAAATCACGATTCATTTAATTATTATTAATTGAACCTCATAATGTTAAAAATTCCCAAATTTAATATATAAATAGAAAAGTTATACGCTCAGACCGGGACTTGAACCCGGGACCCTTGGTTCTCTAAACCAAGTGCTCTACCAACTGAGCTACCTGAGCAAGTATCAATCTAAACGCAAATCTTTCTCTATCTGGCATTTGTAATGTAATGTATAATTCCCAAAATATATGTCTTCTTAATAAAGAAGCTGCCATTTACAAAGATAGCAGCAAAGGCTTCATAGCATTTGCTAGCAGGAATTACAAAGTATATAGAGAAAGATTTGCGTTTAGATCGGTACTTGCTCAGGTAGCTCAGGTGGTAGACCACTTGGTCTAGAGAACCAAGGATCCCAGGTTGAAGTCCCGGTCTGAGCATATAATTTTTCTCTTCAAATAGGATTTATCCATCATTGATATGTATGAAATTAATAATAAAAACATAGAAAGAAGCTGTACTGACATTTATAATATAATGTAATGTCTTCTTAATAAAGAAGCCGCCATTTGCAAAGATAGAAGCAAAGGTTTCATAGCATTTGGTGGGCAGGAATTACAACGTATATAGAGAAAGATTTGCATTTAGATCGGTACTTGCTCTGATAGCTCAGTTGGTATAGCACTTGGTCTAGAGAACCAAGGGTCCAGGGTTCAAGTCCCGGTCTGAGCATATAATTTTTTTCTTCAAATATGATTTATAATGTAATGTATAATTCCCAAATATGTCTTCTTAATAAAGAAGCCGCCATTTGCAAAGATAGAAGCAAAGTTAAGTTATGTATATAGGAAATAACACTATGAGGTTTTTTAGTATTGTTTATTTTTTATTATTTCACTCACCTCATACTTCATAACTTCTTGCAGACCTAGGATTCATCACACCATTTGTGACATTCTCAATGCTGTGTCACGTTCACAACTGACCGTTGGACGTCAGTTGTGAACATGACACAGCATTGAGAATGTCACAAATGGTGTGATGAAACCTAGGTCTGCAAGAAGTTATGAAGTATGAGGTGAGTGAAATAATAAAAAATAAACAATAGAAGCAAAGGCTTCATAGCATTTGGTGGGCAGGAATTACAACGCATATAGGGAAAGATTTGCATTTAGATCGGTACTTGCTCCGGTAGCTCAGTTGGTAGAGCACTTGGTCTAGAGAACCAAGGATCCCAGGTTCAAGTCCCGGTCTGAGCGTATAATTTTTCTCTTCAAATATGGCTATAGATTCATTTTTTTTTGTTTTAATAAAAGTCTCATTTATCTTGTAAAATTCAATAGGAAGTAACATTATGAGGTTCTTAATAAAAATGAGGTGAATCTGTTTTCATCTTACCTCAATTTCTATGAGGTAAGATCAAAAGAGACTCACCTTATTCATTATGCATTTATCTTGTTTTCTGTTCCAAGTATGAAGAATTCTTGATGAGATAGCTAAGTTCCAGACTGGCTTGTAACACTGTGGGAAGGAGTAGAAAAAAATGTCCTCCATGACTAATATTTTCCTTAACTTTTAGGTAACAATAATGACATTGAGTGAAGAGAAAACTCCACTTATATCATTACTGAAACCTCTTCTATGGCAATTGATCAGTTCACATCTCAAAGTGAAGGATACTGACTCAGATACTGCAAAAGCATTCAAGGAATCACTTTCAGAGAATTTATCAGAAAGGTAAATAATTCTTTACGTATATGTCTAATTCAGCACATATATTGACTTAAATAGGTTACACTAATATTATAATTTAAATGGTTTTGGAAAGGAAATAATTATAACTAAATTGAAGAAATTCAGACAACAAAAAAGATTAAAAGAATACACTACCCTGCAATCTGATTCAAAGAAAGGAAAACAATTTAAGAAAATCACTTATCATCCTGGAATACATAACAAATTTCAAAAAATTTTCAAGAAATTCAATATTACATTGGCACCGATAAATAAATTTAGCCTTGGTAACTTATTAACAACCAATAAGAAAATGAACACCCCAGATAGTAAAAAATCTGGAATTTATCAAATTGATTGTCGAGATTGCAATAAAGTATACATAGGAAAAACAAAAAGAAATTTGGACACTCGCACAAAGGAACACTTTAGAAATATTAAAAATGGTGAAATTGAAAAATCAGCTATTGCAGCACATAGTTTGTTGGAAGGTCATAGAATTGAAAAAGAAGCTAAACTTCTAAAACATTTGGAAAAAAACCTTTGGATTTGACAGTTTGGGAGAAAATATTTATACAGAAGAACAAATTTAAATCTATGAATTTCGACATTCCGGATGAACGTGACCTCATCTCGAAGTTCATCGAATCAACACCAGATGGCAACGATATCTCGAAGTTCGTCAAATCAACACCAGATGGCAACGTTATAGAGGGGATTCCAACGAATATCCGGTAATCATAATGGCGGTTGAAAATGAATGACAAGATCATTTGAAAACTATAGTTACCGTGTTTGAAAAAACATGAAATATGAGGTAAGATGTTAAAATGACTCATTAATTTATTACACTAATATTGTCTATTGTATTTTCAATGTATGGTTTAATACCATCTTAGCAAACTTTGTTACTTACAGAGTGTTTCAGAAATATGGCTATACATTTGATCGCATTTAAGTAAAGTGATCCCACAACAGGCCTCAGGAGGCCCTTTTGGGGTAGTAGGAGGTTAAGGCTCTCACTTTTTCTAGACAATCGGCACTTTATGTCAGCCGGGTTGTCAGCCCTGCGAGATGGCCGCCTTTACCCCCAGAACAAGCGTCTGGTACTCATTTCAGTCAGAGGCTGAGTCGACCCCAGGGTCATAGTGCTGCCAGAGGATTTGGGTCAGTTTAAAAATCCTGACCCCAACGGGACTTGAACCCTCGACCCTCCGGCTTGTAGCTCAGTGCCTTAACCACTACGCTACGGCGTGTCCCCAACATAAAAATAAAAAACAAAATCTGCAGGTAAATACTCAATGAAAATTAATTTTTGTAAATAGTTTGTGTACTTTTTGATACAGGTATAGTGATACGTCGGTAAATCTCTTAATTCAGACAGCTACTACTTTAGATCCACGCTTTAAACAACTTCCATATGCTTCTGAAGAAGATAAAAATACCATATCATCGTCAATAAAGGAAATGTTAATCAAGTTTATTGAAGAAGAGGGAGGGAAAAATACAGGAACAACGGAAGAGCCTCCCAGTAAGAAGAGTCGCCTTTCAGGTATGTGTAGATTATTATATCTTCTTCTTCTTATTCATAATTTGTAGGATTTTTCATCTGGTTTTTATTTCCAAAATCACTCCTCAGAGGAAGACATATTGGATGTGCATCCACTGTCTGTCCATCTCTTGGCTGGTCTTCCTCTTGTTCTTCTCCCGTCCATTGGTCTGTCTTCTTTAGCTCTTTTTGCAAGTCGGTTGTTCCATTCTTTTATATGACATTTGTCCCTAATTTGTGTGTTGTTTATCTTAATCCACAATGGGCGGTTGGGGTTCATTAGTCCTGCAAGACAACCTATCTAGGAGAGACAACTCCGAAATAAAACAGGGCAGGCTGAGCTCAGGAGCTGGGTGAATCGCCTGGGGAGGAAACCCCGAATAATAAACCCGTCATGAAAACGGGCTAGCAACCCACTTCAAGGTGTATCTTATACATTGCTCACAGTCCCAATCCATCCATAGTAATTCTGCCTGAGGGCAGGTCCTTCACTGCAATCATAGCATTTTCATGCTATGCTTTGCAGCTTTACTAGGGAATTTTAGGTGTGGTAGCTTCCCGTTGCTTTCCACACCGGTGAAGGATGATGATGATAATGATAAAGATGATGTTGATGACCATGTGATTTCGGGGACCGTTTGGGTCTTAAAGTTTTCCTGACATTTGTCTTACAGGTGAGGAAAAACCCTGATAAAAACCTCACCCAGAAAAACTATCCCGACCGGGGATCGAACCCGGACCCGCTGTGTGACAAGGCAGCACGCTACCTCGATATAAAATTGTTTTCTCTCTCAAAACTTCATTAAACTCTGATTAGGAAGCCAACAATGTCCTGCTCTGTAGCCAAGAGGTTAAGGCAAGAAGCTTTGGCGCAGAGTTATGCAACTTGCACTGGTTCAGTCCCCATGGTGGAAGAAATTTTTTAATGGAATTATGACCAGTATGAGATCAGTGCCCACGCAGCATCCTGAGTTATTTGGGTAGCTACATTAAGTAACAGCTCCAGGTCGAGAAAAACCAGCTATAATGGCTAGGGGACCCAATGTGCTGACCTCATGTCATCCCTATGCTGGCTGGATGATCATCTACCCCCGTGATTAACACATTTGGATGTGAGGCCAGCAGTCATGTGGTAGGCCAAGGGCTTCCTTTGTCTGTCATGCCATGGAGTAAAAAAAAAGTAGTAAGAAAGTCAAGAGTAAGGAGTTCTTCATCTTCTAGACCCATGTCCCTGCATCTGTCTCAGTCATTACATGTCTTTTATTCCATCATTTTCATCCCTTCAACTTATGTTTTCTTGACATTCTTCTGAATTTGTTCTTCCTATCTATATCAGCTGACCTCTTGTTTATATATTAAATTTGGGAATTTTTAACATTATGAGGTTCAATTCATAAGAATTAAATAAATTGTGATTATTTCTTACCTCATACTTCTATGTTCCTTTAAACACAGCACTGCAATATCGGTGACTCCTTGTCACCATCATCAACTGTTTTCACGATTGTCAATTTTTTCTTTTGTTGATAATTATCCAAACTGCCATCTGATGTTCTTTTTAAGGAATTATTTTCTAAACTGCCATCTGGTGTTCTTTTAATTAATAATTTTCTAAACTGCCATCTGTTGTATTTTTGAATAACTTTGTAATCAAGCTCGGTTCGTCTGGAATTTTGAAGTTCATGGTTCTAGTATGGTTTTTTTGAATATATATATTTTTTTAAACATCTATCTAAACCTTTAGATTTAACAGTGTGGGAAAATGGTTCATTAAAAAGAACACCAGATGGCAGTTTAGAAAATAATTCCTTAAAAAGAACATCAGATGGCAGTTTGGATAATTATCAACAAAAGAAAAAATTGACAATCGTGAAAACAGCTGATGATGGTGACAAGGAGTCGCCGATACTGCAGTGCTGTGTTTAAAGGAACATAGAAGTATGAGGTAAGAAATAATCACGATTTATTTAATTCTTATGACCTCTTGTTCTCTTCCCTCATAATGTAAATTCCAGTGTTTGAATTGGTACCTTTCCAGTATTTATTCTCTTTAACGTGACTATACTATATTTGAAGAGAAAATTATACACTCAGACTGGGACTCGAACCCAGAACCTTTGACTTTCTAGACCAATGTTCTTCCGACTGAGCTATCTGGGCGAGTTCCAATCTAAATGCAAATTGTTCTCTTATATACGTTGTCAATTCCCGCGTGCCAAATGCTATGAAATTAACAGTTAAAATCTGCATTTAGATTGCAGTTTCTCAGGCAGCCCAGTGGTAGAGCATTGGCCTAATAAGTCAAAGGTCCTAAGTTTAAACTCCAGTCTGAGGGTATAATTTTTCTCTTACTTACTTACTTACTCACTGGCACTATCGAACCCGTAGGTTCATGGCCACGTGGACATAAGCTCTCCATACATCCCTATCCTGAGCCAATGCTTTCCAATCATTCCCTGCATAATCCACCTCCCTCAAATCATAGTTAATGTTGTTCTCCCACCTCATTCTTGGTCTACCAACTGGGCGTTTTCCTTCTGGCTTTCCTACAAGAAGTTTCTGCACGCCTTTCATTCCCCATACGTGCAACATATCCTGCCCATCGCAGTCTACGAGACTTAACTGTTCTTATTATATCTGGCTTCCTATAAAGACCATGTAGTTCATTGTTATGAAGTCTTCTCCATTCACCTGTCTGTTCATCTCTCTTTGGTCCAAAAATTTTCCTAAGAACTTTATTCTCAAATACTCATAATCTCCTTTCCTCCCTTAAAGTAAGAGTCCATGTTTCGCACCCCATATAATATAACTGGTAGAATAATAGTTTTATATATTTTCAGCTTAACGTTTTTTGAAAAGAGTTGGGACATCAAAAGTCTCTGCAATGCATAATAGCATGCATTTCCAGAATTGAGCCTATGTTTAATATCTTTGTGCATCTCATTCCTATTTGTGATTATTGTTCCTAGGTATTTGAATTCAGCCACTTCCTCAAAATTTCCCTCATTTGTCCTTAGCTGTCCATTTCCATTATATACTGAATTTCTACGTGTGACCATATATTTAGTTTTACTGATATTTACTTCCAGTCCCAATTTCTTAGTGTTACTCAATAGTGTGTGCGTGTTGGCCTTTAGTATCTCCTCGCTATCGGCCAGTAGTACTACATCATCAGCATAAACTAACAGCTTATTAATACCATTGAGTTGTAAGCCTTCCTCATTCTCTAAAGATTTAATGGCATGCTCTAGTACAAAATTAAATAGTAGAGGAGATAGTGCATCTCCTTGCTTCAACCCATTCTGGATTTCAAAAGTGTCTGAAAATTTGCCTACACGCACCCTACTCTTTGAGCCATTTAGACACATTCGTATAAGTCTAACTAACTTTTTAGGAATTCCGAACTCCAGCAGGATACTATATAACTTCTCCCTCTTAATTGAATCATATGGTAATTTTTCTCTTCAAATATAATTTTCATATTATTATATTTTCAGTAACTGATATTTTATTTTAAATAGGAATGGAGTTTCTACTTGGAGATTTGTGTACTTCAAAATCAGGAATGCCTGCAGAAGAAAGAGCCGATTTGGAACTAGTTCAGTATCAATCAGAAAGTACAGCTGCCCTCGACATTTGTCCTTTGCAGTGGTGGGCAAAAGCTTCAGCAAAATGTCCAAATTTGTCAAGACTTGCTCGCAAATACAACTGTGTCCCAGCTTCAGCGATGCCTCCTCATCGAATACCACAGGAAAATCAAGTATTGTTTGACATGAGAAGAGCTTGTTTAGGGTCAGAGTTAGTTGATAAACTATTATTCCTTAATGGAAATCACAACGTCTGAGACACAGTGACGTAACTGGAATTTATTAAGTTCAAAAGCTTTGTAAATATTTTATACATAAGATCTCAGAAATTAAGCCAAAATAATGTACAGAGTGATTCAGAAATATGGCTATACGTTTGATCGCATTTTGTGACGAAAATATTATTATTATTAAAGGAAATGTGATGTTATCATTGGAAAGTAAATCCTTCAAATTACCAACGATAGAACAAAACAAATCACTGCTCACATGCAGCTTGGAGGGTTGATTTTTGTGGGCTAGCGTCGAACACCTCCACAATTCTCTTCGTTGTTTCTGCATCCGTGCTAATGCGAGGTCTTCCAGAAGGTTTGATTTTCTGTATCCTTCCCGTTTCCAGCCGTCGTTTTCTCCACTTCCCCACAGTCGACGGCTGCAATGCTACGTTAAACTCACGTCTTGCCTGTCTTGGGGCCTCACGATCGTTAGCATACGTTATTTCCCATGCAGTAATTGTAATTTGCTGTTGCATATTCAATGCCATTTTGACTAATGATATAAGTTCTACACTGTTTTGTTTTATTCCATTGTTGTAATTTGAATAATTGCCTTTCCAACGGTAATTTCATATTTCCTGTAATGGTAATATTTTCATCACACAACGCAATTAAACGTATAGCCATATTTATGATTCACCCCATAGTATAATCTACCAGGTAGCCCATCTGCACCGTTCCAAATCAAATATCCGCACATCGCCACATGGGCAAGGATCCTCCTTTGTGGGAGTTATTTAACCAAACTAATATAGTTATTCAATGTTTTTATTATTAATTTCATACATGTCAATGATGGTAGAGAACTTGGTCTAGAGAACCAAGGGTCCCGGTGTCAAGTCCCAGTCTGAGCGTATAATTTAGTTATATTTGAAGATAAAAATTATATGCTCAGACTGGGGCTTGAACCCAGGACCTTTGGCTTTCTAGGCCAAGACTCTACCGACTGAGCTACCTGAGCAAGTTTCAATCTAAATGCAAATCCTTCTCTTATATACGCTGTTAATTCCCGCGCACCAAATGCAATGAAACCTGGTGCAGGAAGTAACAGCGTATATAAGAGAAGGATTTGTGTTTAGATTGGAACTTGCTTAGATAGCTCAGTCGTTAGAGTATTGGCCTAGAAAGCCAACAGTCCTGGGTTCAAGCCCCAGTCTGAGCACATAACTTTTCTCTTTAAATATGATTTGTCTATCATTGAGATGTATGAAATGAATAATAAAAACATTGAAAGAAGCTGTACTGGCTTTATAATGTAATGTAAAATACCCAAATAAATGTCTTTTTAATAAAGAAGCCGCCATTTGCAAGATAGAAACAAAGGTTTCATAGCATTTGGTGCACAGGAATTAACAGTATATATAAGAGAAGGATTTGCATTTAGATTGGAACTTGGTAGCTCAGTCGCTAGAATATTGGCCTAGAAAGCCAAAGGTCCTGGGTTCAAGCCCCAGTCTGAGCGTATAATTTTTAGGGAAAATTTTCTATAGGATCGTAACAGGCCTTGGCCTAATACTTGGAAGGAAGAAGAAGAAGATTCAAATATGATTTATCCCATCATTGAGATGTATGAAATGAATAATAAAAACATTGAAAGAAGCCATACTGGCTTCCTGCAGTGTGCAGTATAGAAGGCCGTTGGACATCAGTTGTGAATGTAATACAGCATTGAGAATGTCACAAATGAAGTGAAGAAACTCGAGTCTGCGTGGGAGTTAAGAAGTATGAGGTGAATGAAGAAATATTAAAAGCTTGTTATTCGTGGTTCCCTTATTTGCAGGTTAAAAAATTGCGAAACAGTCCCTGTATTCGTGGCTATAAATTTCTTTATTTGCAGATCCAGTCGGTATATTAGATGGATTAGTATCCTTTATTAACCATCGGCAACTTTTTTTTTTTTGCTGCAGGCACGTGCCAAGGTGGCTTTTACAAGGACTGATTCAGTCCAAATGGACAAATCAATATCAAAGTAAAACAAACCTTTTTTGTCACTAAGCCTAAAGTTTGTTGTTAAAAGCCACCTCCGCAGTAATTCACGTGCTGCTATGTCCGTTGATAAATGCTGCCCTTGCCACAATCGGTGATCTATTGTTTCAACTTGTCATTCGTTGCAATAATTTTGATTGAATAACACGTGTCTCTTCTGCTTTGTTGCCAATTTATAATGTGGGGTAAAGGAAAAAAAATTAGTTCTGAAGCGGAAAAAAGTAGTGTTGCTGCTTAAACTAAAAACATAAATTATATTTGAAAAGAAAAAATATACGCCTAGACTGGAGTTTGAACCCAGGACCTTTGACTGTCTATGTCACTGCTCTTCTATCTGAGCTGCCTAGGCCTCCAATCTAAATGTGTATTTTTCTCTTATACATAGTTAATTCCCTAACCCCAAATGCTAACCTCAGTCTAGGCGTATATTTAAGGTCCTGGGTTCAAACCCCAGTCTAGGCGTATATTTTTCTTTTCAAATATAATTTGTCCATCATTAAGATGTTTAAAAATGAATAATATGAACATAAAAATATAAATGTTTGACCGTTTGCATGTTGGCGAGTCGTTTGCATCTATATCACGCTGTTTCAATGTTAATGAATCAACTGTATGATTCATCAAGAAATCTGAAGACAAAATAAGGAATTCTATCGCTGAATTCACAGCTGAATATCAGTCTGAATTGAAAGACCTTATAAAAGCGGCAAAACAGAAAAAAATTACTAAGTACTTTAATCCCTTGCCTAAGCCTGACAGTAATAATTAATAGAAATTGTTCAAAATCTCTCATTAATTGATTTTATTTTGATAATTTTTATGTTATTTCGGAAACTTGGAATGTGTCCCTTACATACCCATACAATTTACCATTCCATATTTGCAGTTTCTGTATTTGCAACATATTTGCGGAACATATCCATTGCAAATAAGGAACTTTTATTATATTAAATTAATGTTGGGAAGTAAACATTATGAGGTATAATCATTAAAATTCATCGGAGAACATATTGTTTAAACAACTCACCTCATAGAATTCATGCTTCCATGATATCGCGATTTCAAACATAGTCATGTTCATCTTCAGCCATAACTCCGACTGACGAAATTCTTCGGCCGTCAACTATTCTATTGTCGCCATCTTTTATTGTTAATATTTAATTTTAGAAGTTATATTTTGAGGTTATTTTAATTGAATTATTTTCAGTCTGATCATCTTACCTCAATATTAATGTTGATTTGTTCTTGGACATGTTTCAAAATAGAATTGTTTTGAAACATGTCCAAGAACAAATCAGACTCCGGACAAGCTGACGATAAAACAGAATTGTTTTGAAACACTTCCAAGAACAAATCAACATTAATATTGAGGTAAGATGATCAGACTGAAAATAATTTAACTGTTGATTCATGTATTTTATGTCTTTTGGGCTAAATGGCCGTGGTCTGGTTTTATTAACACTCGACGTTTCGTCTACTACTGCGGTAGACATCCTCAGGAGATTCTGCGTGTTCTTTGCCCTCTTAACTCTTCAAATGTCGGCTGCAGACTGGCTGTGTGTTGGTCAAAGAACACGCAGAATCTCCTGAGGATGTCTACTGCAGTAGTAGACAAAATGTCAAGTGTTAATAAAACCAGACCAGAGCCATTTAGCCCAAAAGACATAAAATACGCAAATCAAAATACCTGCTGTGAAAGTCTGCAATTTTACATAATTTAACTTTTATTGTACTTGCTTTCACAAACAAAATAGGAATGAAATACAAAGAATGGATCAGTATTTACTGTTTTAACCACTAGGGCAGTTAAGTTAAACACACCTTCTTCTTCTTCGTCAGGCTCTACGACTTCCAGTGGAATGTCTTGGCCTTCTCAACCAGTTTACGCCACTTCTTCCTATCTTGTGCAGTAGATTTCAAATCAAAAATCCCCATCTCTCTCAAATCTTCAATTATGTCATCTTCCCATCGATCCTTGGGTCTTCCCCTTGGTCTTGTTCCCTGTGGCTTCCAATTCAAAATATCATTCGGCAGTCTTCCCTTTGGCATTCTTAGTGTATGTCCAAACCATTGTAATCTTTTGGATTTGATGAAACTAACTATATTTTCTTTATTATTCTTGAGGTATAATTCGTCATTCCTTCTCAACCTCCAGTTTCCATTTTCCTTTACTGGACCTAGCACTCTTCTAAATATTTTCCTCTCAAACGTTAATAGTCTTTATTTATCTGCTTCTTTTAGTACCCAGGTTTCAGCTCCATAACATGTGATTGGTCTTATTATTGCTGTATATAATTTGAATTTAAAATTTTTTTTATATTAATTTGCTTTTGAATATACTGAAATTAGCTAAATACGGAACGGGCAATTGCCTAATCTCTGGAGTGATGATGATGATGATGATGCTTTATTCCCTTGAAGTTAAACACACCACTGAAAATATAAAGGAGAAACAGACAGGTCACTCAACTATATGGACAAATATGTAATTCAACGTAAAACAGTGCAGATTGGCCACCTGGTACAATATTTCTTATAGCTATTGTATATACCTGATAAGATGCTTATCTGTAAAGAAAAAGGAATTTCATATTCTTTAAAGTTTAAAAATCTACAACATAGCTCGAAATTAGTTTGAATTATGATTGAAGAAAATATTAATGATGTTTGTAAGTATGGTAGTAATTTTTATAAAAATAAAATTGATGGAAAGTGATGCTACGAGATAAATATCAGTACAATACAAAACAGAAACTTTACACTATCACCTCATAAAATAAGATCCTCTCTCATGGACATGTTTTTGAGTTTCAAAAGAAAACATCTCTCTCGTTTTCAACCGACATTATCATAGTTCCCGTGTTTAAAGAAACATAAAATATGAGGTAAGATGTAAAAAATGACTCATTAGTTTACGAACCAGAATTTAGTTGAGAATGGATGAGGCTTGAAAGCAATAGAATGTCCCACCAACTAGTTGCTAGCAAGGAGGTGGTAAGTCCAGCGATGGGGTTGCCATCTTTAAGCATCTGGACCTGCTTCAATACTGCACTTACTCAGTATTAGTTGGAATGGTTATACGTAGAAATCCTTCAAGAACTTATCACCAATACTGGACTATATCTCCAGATATCAGCTAAACTGGAAGGAACATTATATTTTGAAGAGAAAAATTTTCGCCTAGAGAGACTCGAACCCGGGACCCTTGGCTTTCCGGGCCAAGTGCTCTACCACCTGAGCTACCGAGGCGAGTTGCGATCTAGACGCAAATTTTTCTCTTATATACGTTGCAATATCCCTCGTGCCAAATGCTTGAAACCATAGCTTCTATCTTTGCAAATGGCGGCTTCTTGGTTAAGAAGACATTTATCGGGAATTTAACACTACTTTATAGCCAGTAGGGCTTCTATTGACGATTTTATTATTAATTTAGCACTTCTCATTGAAGGATAAATTATATTTTGAAGAGAAAAATTTTCGCCTAGACCGAGACTCGAACCCGGGACCCTTGGCTTTCTGGGCCAAGTGCTCTACCAACTGAGCTACCGAGGCAAGTTGCAATCTAGACGCAAATTTTTCTCTTATATACGTTGTAATATTTTCAAGCATTTGGCGCGAGGGATATTAAAACGTATATAAGAGAAAAATTTGCTTCTGGATCGCAACTCGCCTCGGTAGCCCAGTTGGTAGAGCACTTGGCCCGGAAAGCCAAGGGTCCCGGGTTCGAGTCTCGGTCTAGGCGAAAATTTTTCTCTTCAAAATATAATTTATCCTTCAATGAGAAGTATTAAATTAATAATAAAATCGTCAGTGGAAGGAACATGTCTCAAGAATGGCTAGATCCAGGATCCCCAAGGCAATAATGAACTACTGTCCAAATGGGAAAAGGTCACTTGGTTGACCTATGAAAAGATGGCACGAAAACTGCTTTCTCAGGCCGTAACAGTTCTTCTGGCAGAATGATGATGATGGAGGGGATGATCTCTGAGGGTCGCATGTTTGGACGCATTAGACAGTAAAATGCCTTCTCTGCTGAGCAAGTTGTATGCTAATACGATTTTGCTTACTCAGAAATCTGTTCATGCGATAATAATTGGTTAAATTTGTAAGCTACCTGCGGAGGTAGCTTAAATGAGCAACTCAAATTAAAATCCCGAAGGGAACCGAACGGGAACCGATGGTAATCGATGTACTTTGCTGCTTTATCCAACATTTATCCAAGATGTCGGACCTTGAAGACTTCGATCATGTTTTCGGTATACACGGAGAAGAGGAATTTGATAGAGTCTACCAAAGAATTCAACTGGAAGAACAGGAGAATCGGCGTAATATTGCTTGTCGCAGACGTGTTTGTATACGGTATTATTTGCGGGATGCAAGCATAAATGCATTCCTCTATAGCAGACGAAAATAACGGAAGTGGTTTTATCGCTGAGAGTTCTGGGTAATTCGTTGCCAATATTACGAAAACGTCGACTCTCGTGCATGACCGATAAGTTGGCCGTTAATTCGTTCTCAGCAATTGCTCACGGTGAATCAGCTCACTAGTGATTGGAAGTAATTTGAGTAGAGAGTAATGTTCTAACATACGACCCTGAAACATGTTCAGATGAGAGACTTGTATTTTGTGAGGTATAAAGTTTTCTAATCCACATTGTATTCAATGGTATTAATTGTTCACAGTGTAGATGTTATTCCATTTATATATTATCAAATATATATTTCAAAGTTAAAATTGGGAAACACATTATGAGGTTCTTAATTAATAAATTAATGAGTCATTTTAACATCTTACCTCATATTTTATGTTTTATCAAACACGGTAACTATAGTTTTCAAATGATCTTGTCATTCATTTTCATGAGTCATAATGGCGGTTGAAAATGAATGACAAGATCATTTGAAAACTATAGTTACCGTGTTTGATAAAACATAAAATATGAGGTAAGATGTTAAAATGACTCATTAATTTATTAAATATATATTTGTTCATAAATTAATTATGGGAAATAACATTATGAGGTTTTCAATAAATAAAACTCATAATAGTTGAATGCAGGCTTTCACGGCCGGTAATCATAATGTTGAGTGATTCCGGGTTATGTGGCCGTGGTCCATAGTTGGTGTTGATACCAGACGTTTCGCCCTCAACTGCGGAGGGCTTCTTCAGTGGCGATTGCTTCTAGGCATGTTTCCTGGTCGGAAGATCTACTTGACTCTAAGTAGATCTTCCGACCAGGAAACATGCCTAGAAGCAATCGCCACTGAAGATGCCCTCCGCAGTTGAGGGCGAAACGTCTGGTATCAACACCAACTATGGACCACGGCCACATAACCCGGAATCACTCAACATTATAATAAAACTCATACTTCATGTTCTACAAACACAGAAACAGCAGTTTTCAAGGGAAATCCCTCCCATTGTGACGATGGCTGAAGATGGGAGGGATTCATCTTGAAAACTACAGTTTCTGTGCTTGAAGAACACAAAGTATGAAGTGAATACGACTCATTTAATTACTTTTTATTAATGTATTTGTTGTTAAGTAAAATTTTATCACCTCACCTCATATTCTTCTAAGAAGAAGAACATGATATAAGGTGATACAATTTTTTTTAACTTTTATAGGAATTAATCACTATGAGGTTTAATTTATGGTGAAATTAAATGCTTCTTACCTCTCCTCATATAAATCTTCTAAGTAGATTGCGATTTCGAGACCACAACGGTCTCATCTTCAGCACTTTCTTGGCGACTGAAGTTATGTCGATCGGAAGAAACTCTTCTTCTTCCCTCTGTTGGTGGACCGATGAACCTCTGGATCAGGTCAAAATTTGTGGGAATTTCGAAGTTCATGACCTGATCCAGAGGTTCATCGGTCCACCAACAGAGGGAAGAAGAAGAGTTTCTTCTGCTCGACATAACATCAGTTGCCAAGAAAGTACTGAAGATGAGACCGTTATGGTCTCGAAATTGTGATCTACTTGGAAGATTTATATGAGGAGAGGTAAGAAACATTTCATTTCACCATGATAAAATGTTACTTAAATAAATAATTGATTAATTCAAATAATTCATAATCATTAAAATTCATCGGAGAACATATTGTTTAAACAGCTCACCTCATAGGACTCATGCCTCCATGATATCGCGATTTCAAACATAGTCATGTTCATCGTCAGCCATAACTCCGACTGACGAAATTCTTCGGCCGTCAACTATTCTATTGTCGCCATCTTCAGTGCTGCCATCAGCACATGGCAGCACTGAAGATGACAATAAAATAGTTGACGGCCGAAGAATTTCGTCAGTCGGAGTTATGGCTGACGATGAACATGACTATGTTTGAAATCGCGATATCATGGAAGCATGAATCCTATGAGGCGAGTTGTTTAAACAATATGTTCTCCGATGAATTTTAAATCTTAATGATCGACAAATTATATTTGAAAAGAAAAATATACCCCTAGACTGGGGTTTGAACCCAGGACCTTTGACTTTCTATGTCAATGCTCTTCCATCTGAGCTACCTAGGCCTCCAATCTAAACACGTATTTTTCTTTTATACATAGTTAATTCCCTAACCCCAAATGCTATGAGCCGTTGCTACGATTTTGCAAATGGCGGCTTCTTTATTTAGAAGACTTTTTGTTGGTAAGGTTGCGCAGTATGACGTAATCCCTGTATCAAAATCTTGATTTCGGTACAACATAAAATCTTTCCTACTACACTCTTAGATAATCCAGTGACTTATATTGTTCTTTCCACACATTGGTAACGGAAGTTAATGGGCTATTATATTTAACATCTTTGGATTAATTTGTTAGTGCTCATGGATATGAAACAGTGTCTGCATGTAGGTCTAATATTTTACCCCTGACTCCAAATAAACAAACAATAACAATTAATTAAAACAAAAACAACACTGAAATTAGATAATTTCTGTCACGCTTTAAGGGCCGCATGCAAATACATTAGTCTCTGGTGAGCTGAGTTTTCCGTGAGTACGTGCAAAGTTTGAATTAGCGAGTCGCTGACTGGTCATGCATGAAAGTAGTTTTTTTCATAATATTGGCAAGAAATTACACAGAATTCTCAGCGATAAAACCACTTCCATTATTTTCATCTGCTAGAGGAATGCATTTATGCTTGCGTCCCGCAAATAAAACCGTATACGACGACATCTGCATCGCACGATATTATGCCGATTCGCCTGTTCTTCCAGTTGAATTCTTTGGTAGACTCTATCAAATTAATCTTCTCTGCGTATACCGAAAACGTGATCAAAGTCTTCAAGATCCGACATCTTGGATAAAGCAGCAAGGTTTTAAGTACATCGGTTACCATCGGGTTACTCACGATTTGTTCTCTGCAAAGTCACCTTGCCAGGTAGCTTAGGAATTTCTACAATTATTATTACATGAACAGATTTTTGAGTATGCAAAAAGTCTTTGGATGTTACTTTCTCAGCAGAGTACAAGCTGAGAATGAGTTTTACGGTCTAATGCATTCATAGATACGACTCTAAATATATGACACCAGAAACGCAGTCCTGTGCTTGAAGAGCACTGAGTTTATGAGGTGAGATTTTTCACAACTCAGTATTATTTTAATTATATTTGAGTTGTATACTTTGACTCCATATTTTTTTTATTTTTATGCAGACTAGTTTCATCGCTAACTGTGCGACATTCTCAATCCTTTACCGAGAATGTCGCACAGTTAGCGACAAAACTAGTCTTCATAAAAATCAAGAAATATGAGGTGAGTCAAAATACACGACTCAAATATAATTAATATAAACCTCATAGTGTTATTTCCTACATATATTTAATTACTATTATTTATTAATATTGCACCTTATTAATGAATAATGGAACTAAAATAATCAAACTCTTTTCGCATTGTAATAAGAAAACCATAGATACCAGCAAAACACTTTTAACAGTTGAGAAAAACTAAGGGCTTGTTGTGTCTCAAGGGGTTAAATAATTATATTTGAAAAGAAAAGTATAAACCTAGACTGGGGTTTGAACCTACGATCTTTGACTCTCTATGTCAATGCTCTTCCAAGTGAGCTACCTAGGCCTCCAATATAAACACATATTTTTCTCTTATACATATTTAATTCCCTAACCCCAAATGCTACGAGCCATTGCTACGATTTTTGCAAATGGCGGCTTCTTTATTAAGAAGACTTTTTATTGGGAATTTAAACATTACTTATAAAGCCAGTAGTGCTTCTTTCAATGTTCATATTATTCGATTTTAAACATTTTAATGATGGACAAATTATATTTGAAAAGAAAAATATACACCTAGACTGGGGTTTGAACCCAGAACCTTTGACTCTCTATGTCAGTGCTCTTCCAAGTGAGCTACCTAGGCCTCCAATCTAACACATATTTTTCTCTTATACATAGTTAATTCCCTAACCTCAAATGCTACGAGCCGTTGCTACAATTTTTGCAACAAATAATTCTTTATCTAATATTAAATTAAAAGATTCTTACCTCTCCTCACATTATTCTGTTAAGTAGATCATCCTTTGATCTTCAAATTTTGGACCAGATACGTTGATGACGTAATTGCTATTGTCAAACAGAAACAAATTGAGGATGCTTTGAAGCTTTTGAACATCCAGAGTAGAACGATAAAATTCACCATGGAAACTGAGATTGAAAGACAAATCCCATTTTTGGATCTTAATTTAACACGAAACAAAGAAAACAGGATAGAATTTGGAATATATAGAAAGAATACTCATATAGACAACTATATTAAAGCTTCGGGTTTCAACCATTTTGCTCACAAAGAGGCAGTGTTCAATAGCTTAGCATACAGATTAGTAAATATTCCTATGAGCCCAGAAAACTATAAAAGAGAAAAAGAATACATAATTAATGTGGCAACAGATAATGGTTATGATGAAAGCATGGTACACAAGAAAATAAATAAATTCAAAAGACAAAAATTAATTAATGAAAGCACACTGATAAAACAAACAGAAAAATTAAAATTCAAGAAATTCACTTACCATCCATTGAAACACTACAAATTTCAAAAAATTTTCAAAAAGTTGAATATAAGATTGGCACCTAAGAATGAATACAGCCTTAATAGGATAATTAAAACCAACAAAAATGAAAAAATTGAAGAAGAAAATAAATCAGGAATTTATCAGATCAAATGTAAAGATTGTGACAAAATTTATATAGGAAAAACGAAAAGAAATTTGAAAACAAGGGTGAAGGAACATCTTAGAAATGTCAAAAATGGAGAAGTGGAAAAGTCAGCAGTAGCTGCTCATGCTTGGTACGAAAAACATCGAATTGAATCAAAAGCTAGTCTAATTAAACAAATAGAGACACATAAGGAACTTACAGTTTGGGAAAAAATCCACATTCAGAAAAACAATGGAAAAACTTATGAACTTCGAAGTTCCCGCAAATTTTGACCTTATCAAGAGGTTCATCGGTCCACCAACAGAGGGAAGAAGAAGTGGTTCTTCCGAGCGACATAACACCGGTCAACAACAGTGTACTGAAGATGGGCCTGCTATAGGCCTGAAATCGCGATCTACTTAACAGAATAATGTGAGGAGAGGTAAGAATCTTTTAATTTAATATTGAATTGAACCTCACAGTGATAATTCCTTATAAAAAAAAAAAAAAAAAAAAAAAAAAAAAAAAAAAAAAAAAAAAGGTTAATTCTTTATCTCCCTGTAATGGTACTATGGGGTTAGTGACTTCTACCCACCCTTCTTCTCGAAGAAGAAACTTCAAAATTTTGTTGGGCAGAGACCATTAACTGACCAAACACACTGTAATTGCTGTTGTTTCTCTTCAAAGCTATTGTTTTTCCTATGAAATGAGATATATATTAACTGATTCAATATCTTTGAGATCTCCAATTTATCTTTGATTGGATAATTTAAACACCATGTGTGTGAAAAGTGTAGACAATTTTTCATGTTTTTGCCAGAAGTCTAATTGCAAAACTTGTCCACTAAAGCCCAGTATTTTACATAAATGAGTTGTGTTGTAGATGAATATTGTACATATCAAATTTAATTACAAAATAATTTTCATGTTGTTACTTTACTTGTGTGAGTGTGTTTAAATATTCATAAAGAGACGAGATCATATAGAAATATACCTTGAAATTTTGAAGTGCAACAAAATAAAAACTTATCTCTACTCTATTTAATATATGTAGGAAATAACACTATGATTACTTATTTTAGGAATTCTCACTATGAGGTATATTCATTAAGGTAGAATTTTTATCACTCGCCTCATATTGTTCTTCTTATTTGACTATAAACTAGTTTCGGAACATAGCCTCTGTTCCATCCTCAGTATCGTCATGACAGTTGTTCTGTCGTCTTGAAGAGCTGTCCTTTGCTCCTTCCATTGGCTGACTGAAAAACCTCGAAACCAGGTCATTCTCACCGAGAATTTCTTTAATTTGTTAGATATTATACTCATAGAAACCATTTAATCTGGCTATATTTAGGATATTCTTGTATTCTTTCTTAATTTTTTTTTTCCTTTTAGTGGGACCTTTATCAATCTATATAAGAGGCTATTAAATATTGCATGTTTATGTGCTCTACCCTACAAATTGTTAGTAAAGAAAAGAAGAATTTCAAGAAAATTACTTACCATCCAATAGTACATAGGAAATTTCAAAAAATATTTGACAAATACAACATTAATGATGTTTTTATTATTGATTTAACATTTCTCCATGAAAGATAAATTATATTTGAAGAGAAAAATTTTTATCACTCGCCTCATATTGTTCTTCTTAGTTGACTATAAACTAGTTTCGGAACATAGCCTCTGTTCCATCCTCAGTATCGTCATGACTGTTGTTCTGTCGTCTTGAAGAGCTGTCCTTTGCTCCTTCCATTGGCTGACTGAAAAACCTCGAAACCAGGTCATTCTCACCGAGAATTTCTTTAATTTGTTAGATATTATACTCATAGAAACCATTTAATCTGGCTATATTTAGGATATTCTTGTATTCTTTCTTAATTTTTTTTTTCCTTTTAGTGGGACCTTTATCAATCTATATAAGAGGCTATTAAATATTGCATGTTTATGTGCTCTACCCTACAAATTGTTAGTAAAGAAAAGAAGAATTTCAAGAAAATTACTTACCATCCAATAGTACATAGGAAATTTCAAAAAATATTTGACAAATACAACATTAATGATGTTTTTATTATTGATTTAACATTTCTCCATGAAAGATAAATTATATTTGAAGAGAAAAATTTTTATCACTCGCCTCATATTGTTCTTCTTATTTGACTATAAACTAGTTTTGGAACATAGCTTCTGTTCCATCCTCAGTATCGTCATGACTGTTGTTCTGTCGTCTTGAAGAGCTGTCCTTTGCTTGTACAACGTATATAAGAGAAAAATTTGCGTCTAGATCGTAACTCGCCTCGGTAGCTCAGTTGGTAGAGCACTTGGCCCGGAAAGCCAAGGGTCCCGGGTTCGAGTCCCGGTCTAGGCGAAAAATTTTTCTCTTCAAATATAATTTATCTTTCATGGAGAAATGTTAAATCAATTATAAAAACATCATTAGAAGCTTTACTAGCTTTATAAAGTAATGTTAAATTCCCAATAAATGTCTTCTTAACTAAGAAGCCGCCATTTGCAAAGATAGAAACAATGGTTTCAAAAGCATTTGGCGATAGGGAATTACAACGTATATAAGAGAAAAATTTGCATCTAGATCGTAACTCGCCTCGGTAGCTCAGTTGGTAGAGCACTTGGCCCGGAAAGCCAAGGGTCCCGGGCTCGAGTCCCGGTCTAGGCGAAAAATTTTTCTCTTCAAATATAAATACAACATTACTTTGGCACCAATAAATAAATGTAGTCTGGAAAAACTTCTAAGTACCAATAAAAAAATCCACATCCCAGACAGTAAGAAATCTGGAATTTATCAAATAAATTGTAATGATTGTAGCAAAGTATACATAGGAAAAACAAAAAGGAATTTGGAAATTCGGACAAAAGAACATTTCAGAAATATTAAAAATTGTGAAATTGAAAAATCTGCAATTGCTGCACATAGTTTATTAGAACATCCTAAAATTGGAAGAGAAGCTAAACTTTTAAAACAAGTAGAGAAACCTTTGGAATTGACAGTTTGGGAAAAAAATATACATTCAGAAAAACAAAAATAGATCTATGAATTTTGATATCCCTAACGAAATTACATTGATTTCGAAGTTCATAAATTCAACCATAGATGGCAGCACTGAAGATGGCGACAATAGAATAGTTGACGGCCGAAGAATTTCATCAGTCGGAGTTATGGCTGACGATGAACATGATTATGTTTGAAATCGCGATATCATGGAAGCATGAATCCTATGAGGTGAGTTGTTTAAACAATATGTTCTCCGATGAATATTATATGAGGTGAGTCGATAAAAATATGTTCTCCACTCACTATTAAGTCTATCTCTAACTTATATTTCATAGGCACTAAGCTATCCGACTCAGTATGTGTAAGTTTTTCTTCAGTTGACAGTCTTATCACCTTACTTCTTCTTTCCAAGGAGTTTTGTCAGTCCAAGTCAAGATTCTTTTTAAAAAATCAATGTTGAGTCATGAATATTCTTATCTCATTTACCCATGTTCTTTATCACAGAACTGCAGTATCAAGAGCCATCACTCCCCTCATCAGCTGTTGTCAAGACTGTTGTTTCTTCATCATGCCACTCATCTCTTTTAAACTGCCATCTAGTGTTGATTTGATGAACTTTGTAATCAGATTTTGTTCATCCAGAAATTCAAAATTCATTATCTAACATGGTTTTTTTTAAATAATATATCTTTTCCCAAACTGTTAATTCTAAAGGCTTAGGTAGATGTTTCAAAAGTTTAGCTTGAGCATAGATATATGAGGTAAGAATATTCACGACTCAACATTGATTTATTAATGAAAACCTCATAATTAGAGATCCGTGAAAGTAGTTTTATTTTTAGGGAAAATTCGTTTTAAAATTTAAAGATTTTGATGTTATTGGGAATTTGGTGGTGTTATTTTAAAAACATGTAACTTTGAGTCTTTTTAATCCTAGTTTAGTATATTAGACCCAATAAGAATGATATATACAGTAGTTTAAGAGATATAAAATTGTCTGCAAAAATTTAGGGGGAAAAACTTATCGTACACATTAATATAATTTGTATTTCTTGAAATTCATATTGGTCATAGAACTTAAAATCTATGGAGAGACCATATTTGAGCATGAGAAAGACAGAAAATATTACCTCTATGTTGTAAGCTGTGTTACAACAATTTCCCTTTGCAAGAGTGCATGGAGTAAACAGATATGGCAGCTAAAAGAAGAAGATCGAATCCGAAAACAATGTTTAAATACGCATTACGAAAATTTAGCGAATAGAACAAAAAATTCTCTGGAATTCGTTGAAAATTTTTAATTTCGTGTTATCGTAGGATTTTGTTTTATTTTGTGATCTATAAATCTTTTTTTGAGGTTATGGGAAGTGGAGTTAAGAAATGGTACAAGAAAATGACAAAATTAGAGCATTTCGCGTTATCACGACTTAAGAATTTCACAGATCTCTACTCATAATGTATAATTCCCAGCATCAATATATGAACAAGATTCTTATATTAGGAATTAGACCTGTCTCATAGCTGGTGCAGTGTTTTAGGCTTCTAGTTGTCTTTTTCATGCATATGACATTCCCAACTCTAGTAGAGTCATAGAATTTAACTTTTATAGGAATTAATCACTATGAGGTTTAATTTATGGTGAAATTAAACGTTTCTTACCTCTCCTCATATAAATCTTCTAAGTAGATCGCGATTCGAGACTATAACTGTCTCATCTTCAGAACTTTGTTGGCGAATGGTATTATGTCGATAGGAAGAAACTCTTCTTCTTCCCTCTGTTGGTGGACCGATGAATCTCTGGATCAGGTCAAAATTTGCGGGAATTTCAAAGTTCATAAGTTTTCCTTTATTTTCCTGAATGTGGATCTTTTCCCAAACCGTGAGTTCCTTTTGTTTGTCTATTTGTTTAATTAGCGTCCCGTGCCGTAGCCGAGTGGTTAAGGCAGGAAGCCTTGGCGCAGAGCTACGGGACTTGCGCTGGTTCGAGTCTCCATGGGGGAAGAAATTTTCTCATGGTATTTCGGCCAGTATGGGACCGGTGCCCACCCAGCATCGTGATGCATTTGGGTAGCTACAATAAGTAGCGGCTCCAGGTTGAGAAAACCAGCTATAACGGCTGGGGGACTTGACATGCTGACCACATGTCACCCCTACACTGGCTGATTATCATCTACTTCTGTCATTGACACATGTGGATGTGAGGCCAGCAGCCGGCTGGTAGGCTAAGGGCCTTGTAGGCCTGTCTCGCCAGGAGTTTTTTTTTTATTTGTTTAATTAGACTGGATTTTGATTCAATTAAATGTTTTTCGGACCGAGCATGAGCTTTGAAATTCCCGCAAATTTTGACCTGATCCAGAGGTTCATCAATCCACCAACAGAGGGAAGAAGAAGAGTTTCTTCCGATTGACATAACACCATTCGCCAAGAAAGTTCTGAGGATGAGACAGTTGTGGTCTCGAAATCACGATCAACTTAGAAGATTTATATGAGGAGAGGTAAGAAACATTTAATTTCACCACAGAGTCATAGAAGTTTGCAAAAAGATGACTAAGACATCAGAAACAACTGGCAATAAGACCTGATGTAACCTAAAGAAAATCAAATAAAATGTGCAATGAAAGTCTACAACTACACATTGTAGGCTGAAACTCTTCATTAATCAGATTGAGAAGCAATAAGATGTTGGAAATGTCTCCTCAAATCACTGGTTATATAGTATTGATTTATGTATTTTAATAAACTAAGATTGTATGTTTCATAATAAAATTCTTTATTTATATAATAATTATACAAATATAAAAATGCTTATTGCTGTGTATGTCACTTTTATTGTAGATAATTGACAATCAGTATATTTTATTAAATTATGTGCAGTCTTAGATAATGCAGTCATTTATGAATCATCAATATATGAAACAAAAATGGATAATCTTTCCATTAAGTGCAGTGAGAATTTTTTCTAAGTCCCAGGCAGACACTACGCGCATGCACTAACAAACGCGAAGCGGTTTACTCTATGGAATATTGCGATGCAGCCAACATTATACATGCTATTTAATGAACCTGTCCCGCGCCGTAGCTGAGTGGTTAAGGCAGGACTTGGCGCAGAGCTACGGGACTTGCGCTGGTTCGAGTCTCCCTGGGGGAAGAAATTTTCTCATGGTATTTCGGCCAGTATGGACCGGTGTCCACCCAGCATCGTGATGCATTTGGGTAGCTACAATAAGTAGCAGCTCCAGGTTGAGAAAACCAGCTATAACGGCTGGAGGACTCGACATGCTGACTACATGTCACTCCTACACTGGCTGATTATCATCTACCTCTGTGTTTGACCCATGTGGATGTGAGGCCAGCAGCCGGCTGGTAGGCTAAGGGCCTTGTAGGCCTGTCGCGCCAGGAGTTTTTTATTTAACGAACCTAAAAGCTAACCTAATGCAATTTAAGTACTCTAACCTGTGAAAGATCAACCTAAAAGCTAACGTAACACAATTTAAGCACTCTAACCTGTGAAAGAATGCAATGCCCAAAAATAAATAGTAAGTTCTCAAATTCTATACAACAGTGCAGCCAACATGGGTATGTACTTCAGAATTTGAGAACTTACTTTTTAGTTTTGGGCGTTGCATTCTTTCACAGGTTAGAGTGCTTAAATTGTGTTACGTTAGCTTTTAGGTTGGTCTTTCACAGGTTAGAGTACTTAAATTGATCTTTAAGAATATTCTATACAACAACAGACGAGGCTATTTACCCGGCCCAGTGTGTAGAGGGGGCATGTCTTCATGTTATGTATATAGTTATATATCATAGAAAAATATGTTCAAATAATCGTTTGAAAAAAATTAAAATTTGTTGTAAATAGTGGGAAATGATTTGATAATAAAACCCTGTTGGTGCATGCGCGTGGTGTCTGCCTCAGACTTAGAAAGAATTCACATTGCACTTAATGGAAACATGAGCAAAAAAAAATTAATTCTCCATGGAACTCTAAAATCTGATGTTTTTTAACATCATAGTTTATACCATCTGATCAGTTAGTTTTTAAATAAAGCTAGTATTTATTGTTTATTTTTTATCATTTCACTCACCTCATACTTCATAATTTATAGCAGACCCAGGGTTTCTTCACGTAATTCGTGACATTGTCAATGCTGCGTCATGTTCACAACTGACGTCCAATGGCCTTCTATCCTGCAGACTGACCTCCGCGCCATCTGGTGGCCGACCGAAGAATTTCCAAATCAGGCCTCTTTCTTTATAACCGGGTATTTCAAAATTCATAGTTGTATTTTCATTCTTGCATATGTAAATTTTTTCCCAAATTGTGAGCTCCTTCGGTTTTTCCAATTGTTTAAGTAATTTTGTTTTAAATCTGCAATAGCTGCACATGCCTGGTCAGAAAAACATAGAATAGAAACCAAAACAAAATTACTTAAACAATTGGAAAAACCGAAGGAGCTCACAATTTGGGAAAAAATTTACATATGCAAGAATGAAAATACAACTATGAATTTTGAAATACCCGGTTATAAAGAAAGAGGCCTGATTTGGAAATTCTTCGGTCGGCCACCAGATGGCGCGGAGGTCAGTCTGCAGGATAGAAGGCCGTTGGACGTCAGTTGTGAACATGACGCAGCATTGACAATGTCACGAATTACGTGAAGAAACCCTGGGTCTGCTATAAATTATGAAGTATGAGGTGAGTGAAATGATAAAAAATAAACAATATTAAAGAACCTCATAGTGTTATTTCCTATCTACATAACTTAACTAGTATTTATTCTCTACAGTGCCACTATTTTGCAATGTGCCACTGGAGCAAGACAACTCTCTCATTACAAAACCATGTGCCATTTACCAGAATTGTGGCCTTCAATTTTCTGGGTAAAATCCCAGTGTAAGAGCTGAAGCTAACAAACAAGAAAATTTGTGAAACACAGTGTTATAAATTTTTGATGTTTTTATTTGAATTAACATTTTCCAGTCCTGGATAGAATCTAATTTAAGAAAGAAAAATTAATGCTTGAACCAGGATTTGAACCCAGGACCTCTAGTTCTATGTTCTAGTGCGCTGTCCATTACACCATTCAAACTATGATACAAACATTAAAATTTCTTTCAACTTATACAATTCTTGTTCATCCGAAGGCTAATAGCTGCCGCTACCGTCATGCCAACAGTATAGATTTTCATGGTAGTTCCGGAATTATAGATGGATTTTTTAACAGTATTTTTATACTTCTGTTTCCGACTTTTTCAATTAGATTAAAATTATAATTATCATTCATTTTTTTTTAAATTGATTCATAAGAAAATGCATTTGTTACTTTCTGCTTAATTTTACATCCTTTTTTTGCGAGTATATCAGCTCTTTCATTTCCTTGTATTCCACAATGGGCTGGAATCCATTGTAAGACTACGGGCCACATGCAAATACATTAGTCTCTGGTGAGCTGAGTGGTCCACCGCTGTGGTCTCGAGGTAGTGTGCTGCCTTGTCACGCAGCAGGCCCAGGTTCGATCCCTGGTCGGGGCAGATTTTCTGGGTGAGGTTTTTATCGGGGTTTTTCCTCACCTGTAAGACAAATATCAGGAAAACTTTAAGGCCCAAACGGTCCCCAAAATCATATCATTATCATCATCATCCTTCACCGGTGTGGAAAGCAACGGGAAGCTACCACACCTACAATTCCCTAGTAAAGCTGCAAGCATAGCATGAAAATGCTCGGGCAGAATTACTATGGATGGATCTCTGAGTGTACAGAAGTGCAGGGATAACCTTAGTTTTATAAATCTAAGGCCCAATTTCACCAACGATTGTTAAGATTAAACAAATTGTTATATTATATTTGAAGAGAAAAATTTTCGCCTAGACCGGGTCTCGAACCCGGGACCCTTGGCTTTCCGGGCCAAGTGCTCTACCAACTGAGCTACCGAGGCGAGTTACGATCTAGACGCAAATTTTTCTCTTATATATGTTGTAATTCCCTATCACCAAATGCTTTTTGAAACCATTGCTTCTATCTTTGCAAATGGCGGCTTCTTAGTTAAGAAGACATTTATTGGGAATTTAACATTACTTTATAAAGCTAGTAAGGCTTCTAATGATGTTATTATTATTGATATAACATTTCTCAATGAAAGATAAATTATATTTGAAGAGAAAAATTTTTGCCTAGACCGGGACTCGAACCCGGGACCCTTGGCTTTCCGGGCCAAGTGTTTCAACACATAATTTAACAAAAATTCCATTTCATCAACATGTGTTATTTTTAACAATACATTGCACTCCCAAGTTAATATTAACATTAGTCGGCCACAGTGGACTAGCGGTTATGCTCCTTGTCTAGTTAAGAGGGTCGTGGGTTCAAATCCGGCTGGGGTCGAATGATTTTTAGGACATAAAAATTCAAGGAGCAAGTCCTCTGGAAAGGACTTTAAGCCGTGAGTCCTGAGTCTGAAGATTTTCAGGCTCGTAAAAGATCCTTAAGCCTGAATAAAGAGGCCTCTAAGCAAAATTTAACGAAATCAATGTCCTATTAATACCGTAGTTGCCTGTTTGTGTTGACCGCATGACATCTATTAGTAAATAAGATAACTAAAAAAAAATAATAACTTGATCTAGTAACTTAGAAAGGAGAGGCTGCCTCACTACATCAAGACCAACATCACCGAGAACATCTCAACTAATGTAGCAAAGAACTATACCTGCTGATGATGGAATAAATATTCTGAAAGGCCTTCAGGAAAAGAAAAATGCACATCTTTTTACAAGTTGAGGATGATGGCACTGACCAAAGAAGGTATAAATTTTAATTTTATCATAAATTTAATCATCATCATCATCATCATAGTACATTCACGAATTTAGGCCATTTGTTGACCTGTTTCGGCCTCAAGAGAAACACCATCCAGAAGTCTTTTGAGTGGACGTCCTGGTCTTCTTCTTCCTGCAGGTTGATACCTTAACATTAGTTTGGGTATTCTGTGATCTTCCATTCAATGAACATGTATCCATCTTGACTTATAATCAGAAATTTTGTTTTCTAAAGATTCCATGTGTAATTCTTCTAAGATGTCTTCATTTTTTTTGTGATCTAGCAGTGTGTATCCTGCAGTCCTCCGAAGATATCTCATTTCAGCAGATCTAAGTCTCTGTATATCCTTCTGTTTCAACGTCCATACTTCGCTACCATACAAAAGAGTTGGAAGAGCCAGTGTTTTATACACTTTCAGTCTTGAATATAAATAAATTTAATAGTTTTATAAAATATATTTGAAGAGAAAAATTATATGCTCAGACTGGGGTTTGAACCCAGGACCTTTGGCTTTCTAGGCCAATGCTCTACCACTGAGCTACCTGAGAAACTCCAATCAAAACACAAATCTTTCTCTTATACACTGTTAATTCCCGATAGCCAAATGCTATGAGCATTTGCTCGACCATGCAAATGGCAGCTTCTTGTTTAAGAAGACATTCATTGGGAATTTAAACACTATATTTAAATTAATATTGGGAAGCCATGACTGAAGAGGGACAAGATATTGTCTGAAACTGCCGGTATCAAAGAAATTTGAAATTATATGAGGTGAGTCGTTAAAAATATGTTCTCCATTCACTATTAATTTGAACACTACTTTATAAAGCAGTAGGGCTTCTTTTGATGTTTTTATTACTAATTTATCACTTCTCACTGAAGGATAAATTAAGTTTAGAATTGTCTTTGATTTGTGATGTCCATTACTGTGGTCTCGAGATAGCATGCTGCTTTGTCATGTAGCAGGCCCGGGTTCGATCCCCAGTTGGAACATATTTCCTGGGTAATTTTTTTTTTCCCAGGATTTTTCCTCACCTGTAAGACAAATCTCAGGAAACTTTAAGGCCTAAATGGTCTCCGAACATCATCTGGCCATCATTATCATGTTCACTTCATTAAATTAAGTTTCTCTTGGTACATCATCAGCCATCATATCATTGGGGCAGCATCACTCTGCCTTCCAGGCGCCCCAACCTCAAAAGTGGGTTTACAATAGGTCAATGCCAGGAGAGAATACCATAAATGTCAAAATAACAAACTCGTGAGTTTGCTTACCAAATTTCTCTTTCACCAAATTCATTGCACAGAGGCATAGACAATATCTGCGCCCCACCATTTTTTGACATGAGGTGACTCAAGCCATTGAATATAAAACTTTGATTTGTGATAGATATTAAAATAATTAATATTAATAATAATTTAGTATGCATAAAAGTCATGATTGCTGTCACCAGAAATAAATTTCTTCAGTCTTCAGTATATACCTGCTCCTGAAAAAAAAAATCATGATTTCAGAAAGGTTGAAAATGATAACATCAATTAGAGAAAATCCAAATATTGAAACAGCAGTCAGTTCAGATCAACTAGAGGTTATCACGCTTGCCTCTGGTTCCAAGGTTTGCAGGTTCAAATCAAGTCAAGGTCAATGCCGTGCCACGGAGTTTGAGTTTGTATTGTTTTATAATAATAATAATAATAATTATTATTCCATGGCGTGACAGGCCCCTAGAAGGCCCTTAGCCTACAAGCCAACTGCTGGCCTCACATCCACATGTGTCAATCACAGAGGTAAATTACCATCTAGCCAGTGTAGGGGTGGCATGTAGTCGGCATGTCGAGTCCCCCAGCCATTATAGCTGGTTTTCTCAACCTGGAACCGCTACTTATTGTAGCTACCCAAATGCCTCACGATGCTGGGTGGGTACGGGTCCCATACTGGCCGAAATACCATGAGAAAATTTCTTCCCCCATGGAGACCCGAACCAGCGCAAGTCCCATAGCTCTGCACCAATTGCCTTAACCACTCGGCTACGGTGCAGGTCTGTATTGTTTTATAAACAGTAATAATAATACCACTCAACTAAAACACCGTTTATCAGTTAGGATTTATATCTCAAAAATTAAATCCTATATTATAAAAATAAATTTAATTTAAGATGAATGGGCAAGAAGGATATGCAATTGAACTTCCCTGGGCAGATAGAAGAAAGGAAGACCCAAAAAGCACTGAAGTTTCACAAGAAACGGCTACGCCTACAGAATAGCACATGAATCCTACTTCATTGAGGAATAGCACATGAATCCTACCTCATTGAGGACATCAAGCTTCGCTTCAATCTACCAGAAACGCAGGCATATAAAGACGCCATCGAAGAGAGACAAAACAAAGCCAATGCAATACCGATGGAAATAATGGACTCAGAAATGATGAAAACTGATGTGTGGAAAGGCCCGAACTTCCAACTTCACCACCTATACACACGCTTCGCCATGAATGGTTTCCATGGGAAGATATGCCATAATCCATCATACCATGACCCCAAGGAGGACTGCAGATGTACGAGCCATGCTCCAAGTACCACCTAATGAAATGAAAAAGCAGAACTCAGCCTCTCTTCACAATTACAAAGGACTGGTGAAAACTCAAAATGTACACATTGTATTGACTTAGACTTTCACGGCCGGAGTTGCTATGATGATCTTGAAGAAGATTTCCACGCTGTAGGCGTGGTCTCGAGGCTTGAAGTTCCCCGACGTTTCGCTAGAGACTACGGGTCATATGCAAATACATTAGTCTCTACTCAAATTACTTCCAATCACTGGTGAGCTGACTCACCGTGAGCAAGTGCAAAGATCAAATTAGCTACCCACAAACTGGTCATGCATGAAAGTCGTCATTTTCGTAATATTGGCAAGAAATTACCCAGAATTCTCAGTAATAAAACCACTTCCGTTATTTTCATCTGCTATAGAGGAACGCATTTACGCTTGCATCCCGCAAATAATACCGTATACGACGACGTCTGTGTCGCACAATATTACGCCGATTCTCCTGTTCTTCCAGTTGATTTCTTTGGTAGACTCTATCAAATTCCTCTTCTCCGCATATACCGAAAACATGATCGAAGTCTTCAAGGTCCGATATCTTGGATAAAGTGGCAAGGTTTCAAACTACATCGCTTCCCTTCGGGATTCTCACGATAAGTTTCTATCTTAAGTTACTTCGTCAGGTAGCTTACAAATTTCAACAATTATTATCGCATGAATAGATTTCTGAGTAAGCAAAATCGTATTAGGATAAAACTTTCTCAGCAGATAACGCCTTTTACAGTCTAATGCGTTCAAAGATTCGACCCTATGTCTGGCATCAGTCTCAAGACAGCCCTTGAGGATGCCAGACGCAGTCTCTGGCGAAACGTCAGGGAACTTCAAGCCTCGAGACCACGCCTACAGCCCGGAAATCTTCAAGATGTACACTTAAAAAGCACTGGAGTGAAGGTGTTGATTTAGCCACGCAAGACAGAAATCTCCAAGATAATAACAGGCAAGATTATGAACCATGGAAAAAAGAATGAGGAAACAGTGTCAGCTTTAATAAACCTATATGATGAAGACTTTTTTTTTTGGGACAGTAAAATTAATTTATTTTACCTGATGAACTTAAGACGTCCACATCTTCTCATCCTCTTCTGTTAGGTTTGTTATGAAGCTTCTTGTTGATGACTCACCCAATCAAAATCTTCATAAAAGCGTGGATCACTTATGCGCAGTATGGATCGCTTATAATGATAATAATAAAAAACAGCCACTGCAAATATCAATACAATACGTTATGAACAATGCATATAGATACATTAATAACACTGAGCAACAAAAAAGAAACTTTTTCTTGTCCCAGAAAGATAAATATGTGATTCTGATAGTATTTTTTCTCCTGAATTCAAATATGATATCGGTTTTTCTCCATCACACAAGGTTTCCGAGAGACAGGCATTTATAATTTCAAACACTTTAATATTTTCTACATTCGTAACTACACAATATTCAAACATTCAAACTCATCTAGAAAGTAAGATATGATGATTTTTCTGCTATATTTCGCCTGTGGAGCATCCCTCTTGATGGTCCAACAATAATCGGCCAGCATATTAGGATTCCATTTGCCTTGATATCTCTTTTCCATAGCTGAGATCTCCTGATGAAAGTGTTCTCTGTGCCAAGATTTTCCAGGAAGAAATCTAGGGTTATTAAAAAAATAATTATTTAAATCCTTCTTCTTCACGGTTTAGGCTTATTTACTAGCCTGTTCCGGCTCCAAATTGCTGCTCTTTCCATCTTTTCCTTGGTCTTCCCAAGCTTCTTCTTCCTCATGGTGAATAGTTGTATGCTGCTTTTTTATTATTTAAATCTATTAATTGAAAGCTTCTTTCTCGTGGTGAATAGTTGTATGCAGCTTTTTTTATTATTTAAATCCATTAATTGAAACTGAAATAAAAAAACTGTGGGTGATGGAGAAATTCCAAATACATATTTGAAAACACGATAAAAAACTCCATTAAGTACAACAATTGGTACTCATGAGACAAAAATCATGTTGACCTGTGTTATGATTGCCTCTCAGGTGTAATGGTTAGTGTGTTTGGCAACATCACAGATATCATGGGTTTGATTCCTTGTTGTAGCACATAACTTTTCTTTAACTAAAGAATCTAAAATATATCACCTTATGGTCTTGTGGTCAAAGCATCTGACTACAGTTCACCAGGTTCAATTCTTATTCAGACTTAAGAAATTTTTCCTTGAAAGGAATTATTCCTATGGTTGCCCATGGTCTGGAATTTAGTTTCGTCAATATCATCAGGAGGGGCACACCATAGCGTAGTGATTAAGGCAACACACTACAAACTAGAAGGTCGAAGGTTTGAATTCCGGTGGGGTCAGGATTTTTAAACTGACCCAAACCTTCTGGTGGCACCATGGATCTGGAATCGACTCAACCTTTAACGGAAATGAGTACCAGATGCTTTTTCTGGGGGTAAAAAGGTGGCTGTCATGCAGGGCTAACAACCCAGCTGACATCAAGTGCCGATTGTCTAGAAAAAGTGGGAGCCTCAAGGGTCTCCTATGGCCTGTAGTGGGATCACTTTACCTAATATCATCAGGATAATGTAATTCTGCCTCCATGTTCCCCAAACAAGAAGTTGGTGGTGGCATTGAACAAAACAAAATTATTTTATGATGTTGTATTGTGTCATTTCATTAGGTTATACAGTCAATCCTTCATCTTATCTTGTTTCTCATCACCACTAACTTGTTGTAAAGTTATTTTTTTTTTGCTAAGTTACTACTTATACTCTAAGGGCCGCATGCAAATACATTAGTCTCTGGTGAGCTGAGTTTTCTGTGAGCACGTCCAAAGTTCGAAGTAGCAAGTCGCTGACTGGTCATGCATGAAAGTAGTTTTTTTCATAATATTGGCAAGAAATTACCCAGAATTCTCAGTGATAAAACCACTTCCGTTATTTTCGTCTGCTAGAGGAATGCATTTACGCTTGCGTCCCGCAAATAAAACCATATACGATGACGTCTGCATCACACGATATTACGCCAATTCTCCTGTTCTTCCAGTTGAATTCTTTGGTAGACTCTATCAAATTCCTCTTCTCTGCATATACCAAATACATGATCGAAGTCTTCAAGGTCCGACATCTTGGATAAAGCAGCAAGGTTTCAAAGTACATCGGGTTGCTCACAATTCGTTCTCTGCAAAGTCACCTCGCCAGGTAGCTTAGGAATTTCGACAATTATTATCGCATTAACAGATTTTTGAGTATGCAAAAACGTCTTTGGATGCAATTTTCTCAGCAGAGTACAAGCTGAGAATGACTTTTACGGTCTAATGTGTTCATAGATACGACCCTAAGTAACTACTATATACCCCATAGTAGCCAACCTGAGGAAGTTGACTGTGAAAAGAAAGCCATATATGAGCCAACAATTGACTTTTACAAAGATAAATACCAATTATTATAACTGTCACAGGATTCATGATCGGGGCAAAAGGCACTATACCAGGATTCTTAGCTAAATTTTGGAATTCCTTAGATTTGAACAGGGTGTATCTTTATAAAATTGCCATCGCTGTCATTAGAGGATCAATTTCAATTTTAAGAAACCATATTTACAAAATTTCTACTTTATAGTATGTATACTTCAATTCATCATCATCATAATTGGCTCGACAGCCCCATGTGGGCCTTGGCCGCCTTCAGAAGCTTATGTCAGACTTCCCTGTTCTGCGCTTCATTCTTCCAGTTTTTATTTTTAAAATCTTAATGTCTTATATACTATCCACCCATCTTAATTTAGGTCTTCCAACTTTTCTGGCCAATAGTGGTGGTTCATTGTAAATTCTTTTTGTAATCCTTTTGTTGTCCATACGAATAATGTGCCCAGCCCAGGCCAATCTATTAACTTTAACAAAATTCAGAATATCTGGCTGATTGTACAATTTATACAATTCATTATTGTATCTCTTTCTCCATGCATTATTTTCTTTCACGGCACCAAAAATGGATCTCAGTATCTTCCTTTCAAAATGCCCTAATACTTCAATTACAATTTGACATTTTTTTATGTATTTCATCAATTACGAAAATTAATCGTCTGTATCACTTTGTCCTTGAGGCAATCCTCTAATGAGGAAAGTTGTATATAATAAAAAAAATGCTTAAATTACATACTATGTTTGCACATAATTATTAAATTTATTATGTCTAATTATAATTTTGAATGGACCCTGAATTTACATTTTTAAATAAGTATATACTATAAGATTAAGGTAGAATATTTTTTATCACTCACCTCATATTGTTCTTCTTATTTGATTATAAACTAGTTTCGGAACATAGTTTCTGTTCCATTCTCAGTATCGTCACGGCCATTGTTCTGTCGTCTTGAAGAGCTGTCCTTCTTTCCTTCCATTGGCTGACTGAAAAACCTTGAAACCAGGTCATTCTCACCGGGAAATTCAAAGTTCATTAATTTCTTCTTTTCGCTCTTTTGAATGTAGATCTTTTCCCAAACAGTAAGTTCTTTTGGTTTTTCTATTTGTTTTAATAATTTAGCTTCTTTCTCGATAAGATGTTTTTCAGACCATGCATGGGCGGCCACTGCAGATTTTTCTACTTCCCCTTTTTTGACGTTCCTGAGATGTTCTTTCACTCTAGTTTTCAAATATCTATTTCTATTACTTGAAAACTAGAGTGAAAGAACATCTCAGGAATGTCAAAAAAGGGGAAGTAGAAAAATCTGCAGTGGCCGCCCATGCATGGTCTGAAAAACATCTTATCGAGAAAGAAGCTAAATTATTAAAACAAATAGAAAAACCAAAAGAACTTACTGTTTGGGAAAAGATCTACATTCAAAAGAGCGAAAAGAAGAAATTAATGAACTTTGAATTTCCCGGTGAGAATGACCTGGTTTCAAGGTTTTTCAGTCAGCCAATGGAAGGAAAGAAGGACAGCTCTTCAAGACGACAGAACAATGGCCGTGACGATACTGAGAATGGAACAGAAACTATGTTCCGAAACTAGTTTATAATCAAATAAGAAGAACAATATGAGGTGAGTGATAAAAAATATTCTACCTTAATGAATATACCTCATAGTGAGAATTCCTAAAATAAGTAATATACTATAAGAACTTACACATTCTCTGAATAGTATAAAGCCAGAGCAACCCGCTTGGCCATATGTGTTCCAATGGCTGTGCCCATCTCTCACTCAATGTCCAACTGTGTAAACTAACAGTTAGGACTAAATATACTGTGCTGATGATAATCGTCACACGAAATCTATCATAAAGAAGTTCAACAAGTCCAGCCTAAAAATGACAAACAAATGATATTAAGGGCAATCTAATTTTGGGACTGAAGAACACAAAAATGAAGGTTAATGATAGAGGACAATGGAAGGTTATTGTGAGGGAAGCCATGGTTCATGTATCATCATCATCATCGTCCATGCAAGTATTAGGCCGTGTGGCCTGTTACGGTCTCAAAGAGGAATTTTATTATTGTTATTATTGGAAAGGGAATCCTTCAGATTACAACATTAGAAAAAATAAATCACTGCTCACGTGCAGCTTGGCAGGTTGATTTTTGTGGGCTAATGCCGAACGCCTCCACAATTCTCTTCGTTGTTTCTGCATCCGTGCTAATGCAAGGCCTTCCAGGAGGTTTGATTTTCTGCATCCTTCCCATTTCCAGCAGTTGTTTTCTCCACTTCTCCACAGTCGACGGCTGCAATGCTACGTTAAACTCATGTCTTGCGACCTCACGATCATTAGCATACGTTATTGCCCATGCAACAATTGTAATTTGCTGTTGCATATTCAATGCCATTTTGACTAATGACGTAAGTTCTACACTGTATTGTTTTATTCAATTTTTGTAATTTGAATAATTGCCTTTCCAATGGTAATTTCATATTTCCTGTAATGGTAATACTTTCATCACACAACGCAATAAAATATATAGTCATATTTATGATTCACCCCGTACGTGTATAATTTTAGCATTATATTAATCTTGGTCTTACAAATAGCAACATAATTTTTTAAATAAAATGTTAGATATCGAACATTTATTGTACCAAAGCATATTTGAAATTCCATAATATACTGTACCTGAAATGCATATGTAGAGAAAAAACTCAAGACTAGTGAAATGAGAGCAAATATTAAGCAGACATCTTGAATTCTGTAAACACAAAAGTCATTCATGTATATACATTGTACTACATAGATTTTAAAAATCTAAAAAAAATATATATATATAGATGAGAGAAATTTATGTTTGCTCCTAGAGGTGCTGTATGCCTAAGTCAGGCTTGTCATTAACAAGAAGAGGGGGAGAGTAGTGCATTTCCCTGTTCCACACGGGATTTAACAAAAACTACTACACGACTAAATTTAGATTAAAGGTTCGAAAGGCCTCTGGTGGGCGCTGGGTTTTTATATCTAGAAAGAATTTATCGATACACTCTTGGGAACTAGTATAACCATGTTTTATTACGAGTACTAATTATTTACACTAGGAATAACTTTAAATATAAATGGTAACCTTCAAGTTCCTTCAACAAAGGGCCACGAGGCATTCCAAGCCTCGCCCTACAAGCAATACCATCATCGCAGATGGCGTAGTTAACAAAAGGCGAGGTATTCAACCTCCAAACAAAACATGACCATTGCCCTCGATGGACATGTGACATCAAAGTGTAGTGACAAACGCCCTACACTCTTCAGGCCCGTGATGGATTTTAGTTAACGTGGTTTAGCAACATAAATACATAAAAAAATAATTTAAAAAAAATTGTATCTAGCCCAGGAAAACTTCCATATGGAGGGAGTGGAATTATTTGACTCCTTTGTGGGATTCAGTGTGTTAAAGAATGTGGAAAATTTTGAGGAAGTGGCTGAATTCAAATACCTAGGAACCATAATCACAAATACGAATGAGATGCACAAAGAAATTAAACATAGGCTCAATTCTGGAAATGCGTGCTATTATGCATTACAGGGACTCTTGACATATCAACTCCTTTAAAAAAATGTTTAACTGAAAATATATAAAACTATTATTCTACCAGTTATATCATATGGATGTGAAACATGGACTCTTACTCTTCTTAGGCAAATTTTTGGACCAAAGAGAGATGAAGAGACAGATGAATGCAGATGGCTACACAACAGTGAACTACATGGTCTTTATAGGAAGCCAGATATAATAAGAACAGTTAAGTCTCGTAGACTGTGATGGGCAGGACATATGGCACAAACGGGGAATGATAGACATGCATGGAAGCTTCTTGTAGTAAAATGCCCAGTTGGTAGACCAAGAATGAGGTGGGAGAATAACATTAACTATGATTTGAGGAAAGTAGATTATACAGGAATGATTGGAAAACGTTAGCTTGGGATAGGGATGTGTGGAGAGCTTATGTCCATGCGGCCATGAACCTACAGGTTCGATAGTGCCAGTGAGGTAGTTAGTTAATAGTCTGTATACATCCATTCCAAGCTGTCATCGCCTCTTTGACATAGAACTCATTCCAGATCAATTAGTTCTTTTCTTTCAGTTCAGAGTAGTTGCTCATACACTGTTGTGGATGCAATATGAATTTACATCTGATTTTCTCTTTGTAGAACAAGTTCTCTTACCACGATCTTGATGGGGTGAATTTAGATACGTCTAGTATTTTCGTTAATATATTGCTTTGATGTTATCATTGAATTGTAGATATGATTCTCTTTCAGTAGGTGTTTCCAGATATTGTCCAAAAAATAGGTGTGATTTTTGCCATGAAATATTTTAATACTGTTTCCATGGACAATTTTCTCAACACTGCGATCGATGACTGCTGCAGTTGCTTTGTCTTTTACATGGTTTATAAATATATTTCCTGCTGTCTGTACTGTGGTTCCAAGATATTTAAAGCAGTTCTCTGATTTTTATCTAGCATAGATACTAACTAACTAACTGGCACTATTGAACCCATAGGTTCATGGCAGCACGGACATAAGCTCTCCATACATCCCTATCCTGAGCCAATATTTTCCAATCATCCCCTGTATAATCTATTCTCTCAAATCATAGTTAAATACTCATGCAATAATAATAAATTTTCATATTTACTTTAAAAACAATATTTTTTAATGGATAAATACTTACATAAAGAGAAGTAATAAAACAACACTACTTTTCCGAGCAAAATCAGAGAAACAATTGACTAAAATATCAACTAATAACAGTCCAAATTGGACTAATAACATTACACAATAACGAGATGTTGTCAACTTCATATTACATGAAATATATATAAATATTAATTAATTTATATCAATGACATTCACCATATTTGATGCACGCTACTTGTTGCCATGGAAACAACAAATTTCCTAGAAATGACCGCGTTCCGAAGCGATGGCGCGATGATCGAGTCAACGGAGAAATTATCTTTTGGAACTCGGTTCTCTATGGCATAGAGAACGTTAGGAAGTGAAAGTTGGCCATATTGTCTTTGGTTCTTATTCGTTCCGGTCTCGCTAGAGCAAGATGAAGTAAGTGATTTTCTGTTTATACACTCTAATAATATCGTATATTTTTCTTATGCATCCTATGAAATTATACATTTATAATTACTTAAATTTATTATGTGTATTTCAGGATTGGTTTGTGTTCTTATAGTGGGTATAAAATATACCCTGGCCATGGTAAAACTATGGTCAAAAGTGATGGGAAGGTATGTATCATGTAATCTTTCAATGACACGTGCTTATATAAATTTTTTTATAAACATTTAAATAAGTAAATGTATGGCTTTCTTTTTTTAGACGTTTACTTTCCTAAACGCAAAATGTGAATCTTCACATCTCATGAAGAGAAATCCAAGGAAGGTCACATGGACTGTGCTTTACAGGTAAATATTGCTTAAAATATTAATAAACTGTATATAATTTTGATAACTGGTAAAACACGTTGAATAAGTTTAACTATTTCGTTCCGTTCACATTAATGAATGATATGTAAAAAATAAAAACATTGCAACTATTTAGGTTAGGTTTCGATGATTAGTCTTGTGCTATTTTCATTTTCACCAGCCCTTTCAAAGTCAAGTCACAGAATCTCCTACTACTCTCACAAACACCCACCCTCAGCTAGGTGAAGCTGTGCAAACATACCTGTATATCATAAACTCTGCAAGATGACTGGCCAATCATTTGATTGTCGTGTGAGGAGTAATTGTTATAAGGAGTGGGAGGCCACCAGTGGAGAATATTGGGCCATACATATGTCCTTGAAACTGTAGTGGCATGGGGTATTAAGGTGTATAAATTTTCTTAACCACTTTTTTTTTTTTGGAAAAAGTCCACTATTTATCGATATTTACTCCATGAATTCTTCTAAGTTTTACAGAATTGCAGTATGCATGTTGTTGGGGGGTTACTCGGATGTGGTAGGTTTTATGTCTCTCACAATTCTACACTTACACTCTTATGCCACTGATGCACTAAAAACTTGTAAACACTTTTGTACTGTTTTAAACATTTTCCAATGATGTTTAAGCTTTCTTTACAATATTTTATATTTATGTAAAACATGATCGTGGATAAATTATCTTGCTTGCAATACTTTCCCATGTTGTTCCAACTTTGCCACCATCTGAAAATAATTTCAAAACCATATTTAGTGTTAGTGTACGTAAAATTAGTTTATAGTTCATTAAATAGTACGCATGTAAATTGCTTTGTTACGTTAGGAAATGGGAAGTTGGTTTACGTCCATTTTTTTAAGCATTTGGGAATAAATAATATGCATGTAAATTGTTTCCATTTTGTTAGAAAATGGCAAGTTAGTTAATGTCCATTTTTTTTTTTTTTTTTGCATTTGGAAATTTATTCCCAAAGTTGGTAATGCTGACTGCAGATCCATCTACCGGAAGCTATATTAACCATTACAGCAATTCCCGCAACTCGCGCATGCGCACTGCGATTCTGTGGAACTTACAAGAATTCATGAGACATATAACCGACTTTTTCCAAAATTAGTTTATAGTTTATTAAATAATATGCATGTAAATTGTTTTGTTTGGTTAGGAAATGGGAAGTTGGTTTACGTCCGTTTTTTAACATTTGGGAATAAATAATATGCATGTAAATTGTTTTCTTAGGTTAGGAAATGACAAGTTAGTTTACGTCCATTTTTTTTAGCATTTGGTACTTTATTTCCAAAGTTGGTAATGCCGACTGCAGAGCCATCTACTGAAAGCTACATTAACTAACTCGAGCACTGTGATTCTGTGGAACTTAGAATTCGTGTGCGCCCATTAATGGACTTTTTCCGTAGCTTCCATTGGATGGCTCTCAAATTGGAGTGACCAACTTTTGGAATAAATTACCAAATATTTATTAAAAGATGGACGTAAACCAACTTCTTGTTTCCTAACCTATTTTCTGTCCAGCCTAAGAAAGACACTTGAGGAAAATAAATGGGCGGGTATTCCATGAAGCACATGACTGCTGCAGTTACCACAATTTGTTCATGACCAGATCACAGTTCAGCGGAAGTGAAAAAAAGGGCAAGTCCCAGGCAGACACCATGCGCTAACAAACACAAAGTGGTTTACTCTATGCAATATGCGATGCATCCAACATTATACATGCTATGTAACGAACCTAAAAGCTAATCTAATGCAATTTAAGCGCTGTGGTCTCGAGGTAGCTTGCTGTCTTGTCATGCAGCGGGCCCTGGTTCGATCCCCGGTCGGGGCAGTTTTTCTGGGTGAGGTTTTTATCGTGGTTTTTCCTCACCTGTAAGATGAATGTCAGGGAGACTTTAAGGCCCAAACGGTCCCCGAAATCATGGCCATCATCATCACCTTCACTGGTGTGGAAAGCAACGGGAAGCTACCATACCTACAGTTCCCTAGTAAAGCTGCAATCATAGCATGAAAGTGCTATGATTGCAGGTGAAGGACCTACCTTTTGGCAGAATTACTATGGATGGAATCTGTGAAAGAATGCAATGCCCAAAAATAAATAGTTCTCACTGAAGTACATACCCTGTTGGCTGCACTGTTGTTTTATAGTATATTCGGATATACTTTCCTTTAAGACCGGAGAAAATTTTTCTAAGTTCTATAGAATCGCAGTGCGCATGCGCTAGTGCTCCAATTATCCCAGGTAGATAAATGCAGCCTCCAGCAGTTGGCGGTGTATATATGTGAAATCAGTATGACCAACATTGACACAAAATTCCCAGAACTTGTCTAAAAATGTATAATTTATTTTACGTATCAAATCACTTTTAAAAAGCAAGGAACCTAAAAGCTAACCAAACCTAAATCAATTACTGTAATACAAATTAATTACTCTAACGTAGGTGAAATCCAGGGAACGTGGAATCACATTTAAAAAGCAAGTTTGGGTTGTTGATGGTGGCAACGCTGGAACAACATAGGAAGTGGAGGGAAAAAGACAAAGAGCAGGAAGTAAGAAATGTAGCACGACCATGTTTTACGCAAATATATAAATATGGAAAAAAACTCGTTGGAACATTGGAATATGTTTAAAATGTGTTAAAAAGTGTTGCAAAATGTTTTGAAAGTGTTTAAGAGTGTTTAGTGCATCAGTGGAATAAGATATAAAATTGGAAAAATTTTCGGTCCTAAAGGAAAGTACAGCCGAATATTCTTAAAAATCAATATGGCTGCCACATCTTCATGTTACTTATATAGAAAAATATGTTCAAATAATCGTTGGAAAAAAATTTTAATTTGTTGTAAATGGTGGGAAATAATTTGAAAATAAAACCCTGTTAGCACATGTGCGTAGTGTCTGCCTCGGACTTAGAAAAATTTCTCACTGCGCTTAATGGAAAGAGTATCCAACAACTTATATGTAATTTTTCCTATAATGCAATGATGTATGATTTTAATCTGTCAATCCATTGATATACCATGATAGAAATATTATAATCTGAGCAATGAAATTAACATTTGGGTGATACACATTTTTACAAAACTGTAAACTTGCATACAGCCGAAGTGTTAAGATTTACATGATAAGATGCATGAATATTTGAATTAATGTTGTATAATTTAAAATTTTTAACAGGCGTAAGCACAAGAAAGGGCAGGAAGAAGAACAGACAAAGAAGAGGACCCGCCGTACTCAGAAATTCCAACGAGCTATTGTCGGAGCCTCGTTGACAGATATCATGGCCAAGAGGAATATGAAGCCTGAGATAAGAAAAGCTCAACGAGAACAGGCTATTAGGTACGTATAAAAGATAAGTTTGTAATTATAGAGATTATTGTTGCCAGTGGAGACATTACTAAACTATAAAATTTACAAGAAAATTACTTTCCTTACAAAATTTGAAAATACTACAAACCTGTGGGGCGGACCTTGTGTTACTAGGAAGTTATAGCTACCATTTTTCTAGACAATTACCATGAGATATCTGGGTTTTTCAAACTTGTGTGATGGCCACTTTTACTCACAGAATGTCTGGTACTTATTTTTCATAGGAGGCCGAGTTAAACTTGGGCAATAGTGGTGCCAGAAGGTTTAGGTCAAATTAATATTTCCAACTTCATTGAAACTCAAATTTTCGACCCTCAAGCCTTAATCAACTATGTTACAGCGTACCCCCATTGAAGATAATTTTGAAATGACGTAGAAAGTGGAAATTAAAACTTCCATTGTGTAATGGATTTTACAGCATCTTCTAGCTACGGTGCAAATTGGCAGGAAAATGACAAGGATCTCCCCTCCCGGTAATTGATGATAAAAAGATATTTAATGTAATATTTCTTTCTTCATACTCTTTATTTTTACAAAATGCTCATAATGTGTGACATTTGTGTAATTATCGGCCACGGTGGACTAGTGGTTATGCTCCATGCCTCTGGTCCCGAGGGTCGCGGGTTCAAACCCAGCTGGGGTCGATGGATTTTTTACGGCGGAAAAATCCAAGGAGCAAGTCCTCTGGGACGGACTTTAAACCGTGGGTCCCAAGTCTGAAGATTTTCAGGCTCGTAAAAAATCCTTAAGCCCGAATGAAAAGGCCTCTAAGCAAAATTTTCCTGTCCTAGTACTACCTTGGTTTCCTAGATGGCAGTTGAGGCGGAACGCTGACCACGGACCACTCAAAAATGACATCCATACGAAAACAAGTGTAAATAAATTAGTATGGTTCAAATTCTTCCCTGTAGGGGGAGAGGGCCTAAATCTCTGTAAAGGGAAAACATGGGCCTACAAAAAAATCAAAAGATGATTCCTAATAGGTTTTTATTACAGTACTATGATGTATCAATATCTGTCAATCCATTGACTCATAATGAAATAAATATTTTAACTGAGTACTGAAATAAATGAGCATAAAATTGTTTTATTTCACAAAAACAATGTTGAATGTAATGTACAAAGCACAATTGTGTATTTCTGGTTGGATAGTATTTCAAATTGCAGATAGAGCATATGTAATGAGACTGAACCAGCGCGCATTTAAGTTATGGTAAAACCAAATGTTTCCCACCTCTCCTCATATAAATCTTCATAAGTAATGCCACGAGTGATTTCCAATTTATCTAGAGAATTTGGAAATCAAGAGTGCCATTTGTTAGGACTATTTAACGAATAAAATTAAGCTGTTTACTCAGAAATCATTGTTTAACTATAGTTATTTTAAAATATTTAATGTAAATGGCGATGTTTGAAAACAAATCAGAAATGTGAGGTTATTGTTTATTTTTTATTTCACTCACCTCATACTTCATAACTCCTAGCATACCCAGGGTTTTGTCACAAAGGATGTGACGAAACTCTGGGTATGCTAGGAGTTAAGAAGTATGAGGTGAGTGAAATAAACAGTAAAAAATATTAAAAAAACCTCATAGTGTTATTTCCTATCTACATAACTTAATGTGAGGTTATGTTCATTCACTGCTGCTTGATCATATTATTTATTACCAAATAAGATCGCAATATTGTAAGAGTGCACCCAAGTGGAGAAATAATGAAACACATCAAACTATATATCATAATCAACATTACGGGTTATTCATTTATTTTTTTAGTAAACAACTCAGTAAAATCAAGGATTCTTTGCTATATTCAATGTATTTGTTGGAGAAAAATAGTGCTTTGACCTGTTCAGAACATTAAAAAGGGGGAGCTTTCTTTATCACAAAAGCAGGAGCTGATAAAGAGACATTGATAAAGAGCGAGGAGAAACATGACTGTCATTAGTTGTAAAACGAACTTCATTGAAACGTGATTGGTCATTGACTAGCATTTGTGGCATGAGTTAAATAGTCTACATAAATAATGTTGGACGCCCATTTACTAGATGGGAGGATTCATTAAATCCCACTTGATGTGAAAACAGGTCAAAAGGCCTAATTTCATGAAGCAGAAGAACAAATTGCTTGGTTTGAGACTTGAAAGCATTGAATGCCGTCTCATAGAATTCCAAAGGCCATACTTCGCTACTGCCCCCAAGGTAGAAGATTGCTGGGACGTGCTGGATGGAAAATTCCTCTTTGAGACCATAACAGGCCACACGGCCTAATACTTATGATGATGATGTAGATTGTGATTTCGAGACTATAATGGTCTCATCTTCAGTACAATCTTGGCGACTGATGTTATGACGATCGGAAGAAACTCTTCTTCTTCCCTCTGTTGGTGGACCGATGAACCTCTGGATCAAGTCAGGATTTGCGGAAATTTCAAAGTTCATGAACTTCTCGCAAATCCTGACCTGATCCAGAGGTTCATCGGTCCACCAACAGAGGGAAGAAGAAGAGTTTCTTCTGATTGACATAACATCAGTTGCCAAGGTTGTACTGAAGGTGAGACCGTTGTGGTCTCTAAATCGCGATCTACTTAGAAGATTTATATGAGAAGAGGTAGGAATCATTTGATTTTACCATAAATTAAACCTCATAGTGATTAATTCCTGTAAAGGTTAAATGCATTTAGGTATTAAAAGTTAAAATTACAACACATAAACTGATATAAAGCAGGAAGCATTTTGTAGTAGAATAGTAGTAATTTGATGCTATAGAGAGAGGAAATATAGGTTTTGTCTAAAAACCTGAGGTTAATAGTAATTTATTGCTGTAATTCTATATTTTCAATTTTTTTTTCAGGGCTGCTAAAGAACAGAAAAAAGCTGTGAAAGCAGCAAAGAAGGTTCAGGCACCACCTAAAGTAAGTATTAGTTTTCCCTTCACATTTAAGTATTAAAAAGTAGTGTAAAATTCTCAATTTTTTTTTTTTTTTTTTTTTTTTTTGAATGCCCCAGGTTTGTCTTTCGACATTCCTGGTTTATCTCCTGGCATGGCGTACTTGTAACCCACTTCTGAAGTTGGGGCGCCTGGAAGGCGGGGTTACGTTGCCCCGATGATATGATGGGTGATGATCATCATGATAATGGTGCGCCAGGAGAGTCCCTAATCCTAAGCTTAAACTAAGATGAATATGAATGATGATGATTGCGATGGCCATATGATTTCGGGGACCATTTGGGCCTTGAAGTTTTCCTGACATTTGTCTTACAGGTGAGGAAAAACCCCGATAAAAACCTCACCCAGAAAAACTATCCCGACCGGGGATCAAACCCGGGCCCGCTGCGTGACAAGGCAGCACGCTACCTCGAGACCACAGCGGTGGACAATTCTCAAATATAGATACTTCTAAACGAAGCCGGTCATTGGCGATGGTAGTTACACCTACCTGCCAGCGGACAAAACGACAATTATAGATTTGTATATATGGGAAGAATTGTTAATATTTGAGCCAGGTCTAGAATGGTGTAGTGGGCTGCACACTAGTTTGGAGAACTAGAGGTCCACGGTTCGATTCCTGGTTCAGACATTAATTTTTCTTTTCACAATATCATTATAATATTATCCATTATTGGAACAGTGTTAAAATAACAGTATTTGAAAATGTTAAAAATATTGTTTACTGCTTATAAAAGTGGTGGTGTAAAATTCTCAATTATAGATACTTCTAAACGAAGTCGCCCGTTGGTGATGGTAGTGACACCTACCTGACAGCAGACGAAACGAGAATTACAGATTTGTATATGTGGAAAGAATTGTTGATGTTTGTGCCAGGTCTAGAATGGTGTAGTGGGCTGCACACTAGTCTGGAGAACTTAGAGGTCCACGGTTCGATTCGTGGTTCATACATTAATTTTTCTTTTCACAATATCATTATAATATTATTAAATTACCCATTTATTTTATTTTTTATATTTGTGTTTGAAATTGGCTGTAAAAGTTCAACTTCAAATATGAAATTCCAGCAAACTAAATCTATTCGTAGTTAATTATGGGAAATAACATGAGTCGCCTGTTTTTTCATATATCTCGACAATACTAATAAAATTGTTTTTTGTTGCAGGCAAAACAATCACAAAAGCAGAAGGCGACCAAAGTGCAGCAAAAGAGTGCACCACGTGTTGGAGGCAAACGTTAACATTCTCATGTTCATATTGTCCTTTATTAAATAAAAGCTAAATTAAAACATACTTTTAAATTTGGTATCTTCGTTTTATTGTAACAATCCATTATTTAACGATTTTATTATTAATTTAACACTTCTCATAGAAGGATAAATTATATTTGAAGAGAAAAATTTTTGTCTAGACCGGGACTCGAACCCGGGACCTTTGGCTTTCCGGGCCAAGTGCTCTACCAACTGAGCTACCGAGGCGAGTTACGATCTAGACGCAAATTTTTCTCTTATGTACGTTGTAATTCCCTCGCGCCAAATGCTTGAAACCATAGCTTCTATCTTTGCAAATGGCGGCTTCTTTGTTAAGAAGACATTTATTGGGAATTTAACACTACTTTATAGCCAGTAGGGCTTCTATTGACGATTTTATTATTAATTTAACACTTCTCATTCGCAATAAATGTCTTCTTAACAAAGAAGCCGCCATTTGCAAAGATAGAAGCTATGGTTTCAAGCATTTGGTGCGAGGGAATTACAACGTATATAAGAGAAAATTTGCATCTAGATCGTAACTCGCCTCGATAGCTCAGTTGGTAGAGCACTTGGCCCGGAAAGCCAAGGGTCCCGGGTTCGAGTCCCGGTCTAGGCGAAAATTTTTCTCTTCAAATATGATCCATTATTTATTTTAATTTAATTCACATTCCCATTTAAATCTTTTAATAATAAATATAATGGGTTAACTTGATAAATGTTGGAAATCAAATCCATTTATTTCCCTAAGGAAAGTAAATATCAACATGATCTCATTAATTATGTCTATACATTTGTAAAACAACAAAGAAGGGGGTGTTTATACAGGTAATGTGTGCTTATCTACCCTATATTTAGTTCAACACAAACAATAAATGAATTATATTTGAAGAGAAAAATTTTCGCCTAGACCAAGACTCGAATCCGGGACCCTTGGCTTTCCGGGCCAAGTGCTTTACCAACTGAGCTACCGAGGCGAGTTGCGATCTAGATGCAAATTTTTCTCTTATATACGTTGTAATTCCCTCACGCCAAATGCTTGAAACCATAGCTTCTATCTTTGCAAATGGCGGCTTCTTAGTTAAGAAGACATTTATTGGGAATTTAACACTACTTTATAAAGCCAGTAGGGCTTCTATTGACGATTTTATTATTAATTTAACACTTCTCATTGAAGGATAAATTATATTTGAAGAGAAAAATTTTTTAGCTACGGTTTCAAGCATTTGGCACGAGGGAATTACAATGTATATAAGAGAAAAATTTGCGTCTAGATCGCAACTCGCCTCAGTAGCTCGATTGGTAAAGCACTTGGCCCGGAAAGCCAAGGGGTCCCGGGTTTGAGTCTCGGTCTAGGCAAAAATCTTCTCTTCAAATATAATTTATCCTTCAATGAGAAGTGTTAAATTAATAATAAAATCGTCAATAAATGAATTAACTTAAAAAGGCATATTCTTCAACATGATGCCTTCATCATACAGTGATTAAGTTATTTATGTTGAATTATTATATTACTTGGTGTTATTTCCCACACATATATTCAATATATATATGTTTATATATTAATTCTTTGTTCTTATATATATTCATCACATGCTTTTATTTTTCCAAATCTATCTTCTAAAACCAAATCATCTGATTTTATCTCCTATTATATTATCATTTACTCTCTCTCTCTTTCTTTAATTTTTTTAAGGATAGAGACAAAAAAAGACAAGTCACTTCTCCCTTGAAACCTGGAAATCATATTTTTAGTTGTACAACATTACTTCCTTATCTAAATGCCAAACTTTGGAGGTAAATAAACCTAGGACTAATCTATCTTTTTCTGTTTCGCACTTATAAATGATCGCGGCTTCCATAGAGAATATAATGATACCTCAAATTACATTTTGACAATAAAGAGACTTACGGGTGCTTTCCCTATACCCTTAATTTGTTTTTTTAATCTCCAAGTATTGTATTCTTTCAATTTTCAGAATCTTCTGCCATCATTAAATAATAAAGAATACATTGTATCTTCTTCTACCTTTATTCCTGTTGGTAAATGTTTATTTTTTTCCATGTTGAGGAGAATGTCAGAAGATTAATTGGATGCAGAAAGATGTGAAGTCTGATAAATAAAAAATGTTTATGTAACATTTGTCAGCACATGTCCTGTGTTTTCACCAAGAGATCAATGTAAATACAGATCAGAACTAGATTAGACAGTTCAGAGGTAACCGAAAGCATAAATCTAAACAGCAACATTGCTTATTCAAAGTTAAAATTGGGAAACACATTATGAGGTTCTTAATTAATAAATTAACGAGTCATTTTAACATCTTACCTCATATTTCATGTTTTTCAAACACGGTAACTATAGTTTTCAAATGATCTTGTCATTCATTTTCAACCGCCATTATGACTACCGGATATTCGTTGGAATCTCCCTCTATAACGTTGCCATCTGGTGTTGATTCGATGAACTTCGAGATGAGGTCACGTTCATCCGGAATGTCGAAATTCATAGATTTAAATTTGTTCTTCTGTATAAATATTTTCTCCCAAACTGTCAAATCCAAAGGTTTTTCCAAATGTTTTAGAAGTTTAGCTTCTTTTTCAATTCTATGACCTTCCAAGGTGATAGGATTGAAAAAGAAGCTAAACTTCTAAAACATTTGGAAAAACCTTTGGATTTGACAGTTTGGGAGAAAATATTTATACAGAAGAACAAATTTAAATCTATGAATTTCGACATTCCGGATGAACGTGACCTCATCTCGAAGTTCATCGAATCAACACCAGATGGCAACGATATCTCAAAGTTCGTCAAATCAACACCAGATGGCAACGTTATAGAGGGAGATTCCAACGAATATCCGGTAGTCATAATGGTGGTTGAAAATGAATGAAAGATCATTTGAAAACTATAGTTACCGTGTTTGAAAAACATGAAATATGAGGTAAGATGTTAAAATGACTCATTAATTTAGCAACATTGCTAATGTAAAATCATTGGTTTCTTAAGTTATGTAAGTAGGAAATAACACTATGAGGTTTTTTAATATTGTTTATTTTTTATTATTTCACTCACCTCATAATTAATAGCAGACCCAGGGTTTCTTCACATTTTTGTGACATTCTCAATGCTGTGTCACGTTCACAACTGACGTCCAACGGCCTTCTATCCTGCAGACTTACCTCCGCGCCATCTGGTGGCCGACCGAAGAATTTCCAAATCAGTCCTCTCTCCTTATAACCGGGTATTTCAAAATTCATAGTTGTATTTTCATTCTTGCATATGTAATTTTTTTCCCAAATTGTGAGTTCCTTCAGTTTTTCCAGTTGTTTAAGTAATTTTGTTTTGGTTTCTATTCTATGTTTTTCTGACCAGGCACGTGCAGCTATTGCAGATTTTTCAGTTTCTCCATTTTTAACATTACTGAGGTGTTCTTTTAATCTTGTATTTAGATTCCTTTTTGTTTTTCCTATGTATATCTTTTCACAATCTTTACAATTAATTTGATAAATTCCCGATTTTTTGCAGTCTTCAATCTTTTCATTTTTGTTGGTTTTTATTAAATTACCTAAGTTGTAATCATTTTTCGGTGCTAATTTAATGTTGAATTTGTTGAAAATTTTTTGAAACTTGTCAAGTAGTAAAGGATGGTATGTGAACTTCTTGAATTTTTTGCCTATATTTTTATCTGTCTGCAAGAGTACTTTCATTAATGATTTTTTGTTCTTTGAATTTATTTATTTTCAAAGAACAAAAAATCATTAATGAAAGTACTCTTGAGACAGATAAAAATATAGGAAAAAAATTCAAGAAGTTCACATACCATCCTTTACTATTTGACAAGTTTCAAAAAATTTTCAACAAATTCAACATTAAATTAGCACCGAAAAATGATTACAACTTGGGTAATTTAATAAAAACCAACAAAAATGAAAAGATTGAAGACTGCAAAAAATCGGGAATTTATCAAATTAATTGTAAAGATTGTGAAAAGATATACATAGTAATATAATGTACGGTTAAAAACTATAATATAGTTACCTTGTATTATAGTTTTTAACCGTACATTATATTACTGTGAACTAATACCTCAACAGAAAATCACCATGAATTTTACTAGTATCGATATACATAGGAAAAACAAAAACGAATCTAAATACAAGATTAAAAGAACACCTCAGAAATGTTAAAAATGGGGAAACTGAAAAATCTGCAATAGCTGCGCATGCCTGGTCAGAAAAACATAGAATAGAAACCAAAACAAAATTACTTAAACAATTGGAAAAACCGAAGGAACTCACAATTTGGGAAAAAATTTACATATGCAAGAATGAAAATACAACTATGAATTTTGAAATACCTGGTTATAAGGAGAGAGGACTGATTTGGAAATTCTTCGGTCAGCCACCAGATGGCACGGAGGTCAGTCTGCAGGATAGAAGGCTGTTGGACGTCAGTTGTGAGCGTGACGCAGCATTGAGAATGTCACAAAAGATGTGAAGAAACCCTGGGTCTGCTATGAATTATGAAGTATGAGGTGAGTGAAATAATAAAAAATAAACAATATCATTGGTTTCTGTTTATATTTTCAAGAAATGTTAGGGAATGTTTCTGTGTGAACATTAAAAAGATTCATGGATTTAAAGTGATTGTGACAAAAATTTTAGGGGGAGAAAATCTTCAACATAGTTTAATACAAATAAAAATCCAGAAGTGTTTTTCAATATTACAACTCATCTCTTTGAAATGATGGAGGGATAAATGTGAAGGGGGGGAATAGCTCGGCGCTACACAACACATTGCAAGCATCCAGAGAGTTTGTCTTGATGTCTCTTCAATGTTTCTGCAAATGCCCAGTCTCCCTGCAGTCAAGATTTTCTTGAGTGGTAATTTATTTCCTGGGTAAGATTCAGCATATTTCGGTGCATGTTAAGGATTGGAACAGGGTGTGTTCCAGAATTTCTTCTGCCTGTTTATTGTTTGGATCCAAGTCCCATCTGTCAAATTGCAGATATGTTTCTGTGACAATATGACCTGTTCTTATTTGGGCTATAAAGATAATAGATTCTGGGATATTTTTGTAGTAAGAATCAATGAATTGTGAATTCTTCTTGCCTCATACATCTATGTTTTTTAATACAGAGCTGCGGTTGTGAAAACAGCTGATGATGTTTTCCAATACTGCAGTTCTGTGTTAAACATAGATGTATGAGGTAAGAAGAATTCACTATTCATTTGATTCTTATTAAAAAACCTCAATGTAAAAATTCCCAACTTTTTATTTGTATTTTTGTAGTGCTTACTATCAGTGGGGTGTTTGAAATTCAAATAGTGTGCAACCAGTGGTAGACCTCTTCTGATTATTTATTCAAATAACTTAGAATTCTGGTTCTTTACGGTTTATTATACAGTGTGTCGTGCCTGACGTGATGCAATCTTGCATTATGCTCGGCGTGATACTAGTTTTGCATGGAGTGCATACGGTACATCGCTTATGTTTATGGAATTGTTGCCAGATGGCACCACATATATGGAAAATCAAAATGACCAACGTTCATAATAAATTTCTAAATGTGTTTACAAAAATTAACGTATACAAACCTGTCCCTGCATAACCTAATGAATTAAATTACATACATACTATTTAGTAAACTATAAACTAATCTGATATACACTAGACTGACCCATCGGAACCTAACAAAATGAATTTATTTCTTAAAATATGGTTTGGAATTAAATGCAAATGTTGGTCATTCACACACATGTCCTAGATTTTTTATAAAAAAGTTTTAGGTATCGTTGCAAAACGTTTAAAATAGTACGAAATATTAGTAAAGACCATAGAGAGACGGAAAAAATACCTAGAGCAACAGCATCATATGAATGTTGTATGGAAAATTATAGAATAAATTATTTTTTAGTTTTTAAATAAACATATGGTTGATGAGAATACTTCAGATTTTCGCCTGAGCAGTTTTATCAGGTTTTGAATTCAATAGAAGACGAAATTTGTGCACATCCATAATATCCCCAAGATACAAAATTTACAGATTTTATTTATCTCTTGACTAAGTTCAAGCCACAATAACTCGTTTTTCTGTACATCTCTGTACTCCTTCATGCTCATATTGTATAGAACTTGATTTGCAACAAAACTATCTTTCGTCATTAAAATTGGAAAGTTATAAAACAAGTACTGTATTTCCGACATTTTGTCATAAAATCTTTGTTTTTAGCAATTACACAATGAGTAAGGGTATATTCTATATTCTTTGTTTGCGTTGGCAAATTGCATCCCGGATTCAAGAGATTCAAATACACGATGTGACATGTCAGCGCAAAATTTTTTGCGCCAGCAATTTGCATTGTAGATAAACCACATCCATTTAAATACATGGGGAGCAATTTTTGCGCTGGCGCTTTGTGTCGTAGATAAACCATAGCATAACTGATGATGTGTGTGTACACAGACCTCTATAAATATAGGTGCTTCATCTCATTCCTCGACCCAACCCTGAGTTGGACACAAGTTGAGGATGTTTATGCATATTTAATGAATTTTATATAATTAATATTGAGAAGCTAAAGCTATTACTATGGTAGAAATAAGTAAATTAATGAACAAATTATTTTATAACTTTAGAAATTAAATGACTGATTAAGATATAACAAAATTAAAAATGGATTTATTTCATGTTAAATAATGAATTTTGAACTAAAAGCTTGATTGAATATCTTAAAGCATTTGTGATACTAGCAGGATATGGAGAATGTTCTAGTTGGAAAGTTACAGAAATATTCTAAGATACTGTTACTTGAACTATGGAAGCAATAAACTCAGAATATAGAACTGCCCCAGGCAATCAAAATGAGAACACAGACTGGAAAATATATTGTGAGTCAGGAAATTACTGTTATTTGCACTGTACTAAACAAACCTTGAATAAAGTGTGTATTGTAAGGTGTACTACTGAAGGCACTCAAATAGTATACATACTAGTACATAATTGGAGGGGATCTACTTTGTAAGGGGACCTGCTGTTGAGACTTTTGTTCTGTTCTGGATATGGAACTTGTATTCTTCTTATATGAGTAAAGTTTGTTGTAATATATTTTCAGATGAAAACTTAGGTTAAGTTTGAACATGTTGAAACTTAGAATTTAGTTTTAGAAATAGGAATTTTAAACTTAAATTTGTGTATTGATAATTTATGTCTCCTATAATTGATAATCTGTTCTCTCTCATTTCTATAAACTCTTTCTTAAAACAAAGGAATTTTTGGAAAAACTGCACTTAAACTAGCGTGAAATATTTTCTAAGTCCTACAGTCCTATGAAATTTAAATGACCAATATTTGCAATAAATCCCCAAATCTATGTTAAAAATATATATTAATAATATTAAAATTACCGAACGTTTATTAAAAATGGATGTACACTTACTTATCACTCCCTAATGCTGATCCAACCAGCGATAACCCAAAACGATAGAAAAATCATAGACTAAGTAATATACTCTGTGGAGAAAATATCAGTTAGCATCACAAATTGTCAAACAGTGTCATAATATCTTGATTTGCATATTTATATAAATACTTCAAAATTGTCTAATAATATTTAATTTTAGGAAGTTATATTTTGAGGTTATTTTAATTATATTATTTTTGGTCTGGACATCTTACCTCAATATTAATGTTGATTTGTTCTTGGACATGTTTCAAAACAATTCTCTGTTTTATCTTCAGCTTTCCCAGACTCTGGGAAAGCTGAAGATAAAACAGAGAATTGTTTTGAAACATGTCCAAGAACAAATCAACATTAATATTGAGGTAAGATGTCCAGACCAAAAATAATATAATTGTCTAATAATGTTATAAAAATTGTTTGAAAAAGTTTAAAATATTAAGTAAATACAGAAAAAGAGCTATAGTTTATAACAATATAACTGAAAATCAAGCGCTAGTAGAAGTGCAGTTGAGCCGAATTTTTGCTTCCATAGGAAAATTTAGGTTACTTTAAATATTGATTTATTACTAATTTTATTTTAGGCTCAGCTGCACTTCTACTAGCGCTTGATTTTTCAGTTATATTGTTGTAAACTATAGCTCTTCTTCTGTATTTACTAACATTATTTAATATTTTAAACTTTTTCAAACAATTTTTATAACATTATTAGACAATTTTGAAGTATTTATTTAAATATGCTAATCACAATATTATGACTGTTAGACATTATTGTGATGCTAACTGCTATTTTCTCCACACAGTATATTACTTAGTCTATGATTTTTCTATCGCTGTTTTGGGTTATCACTGGTTGGATCAGCGTTAGGGAGTGAAAAGAAGTGTACACCCATTTTTAATAAACGTTTAGTAATTTTAATATTATTAATATATTTTTTTAACATAGATTTGGGGATTTATTGCAAATATCGGTCATTTAAATTTCATAGCGACGGATAGTAATCGATGTGGTTCGATTGTGGGTTATCGTTGACTCTATAAACTCTGGCGCATGCACACTGTTGTTCTATAGGACCAAAATATTTCACGCTAGTTTAAGTGCAGTTTTTCCTTATTTTATATACTAGTTTATTCTCATTTATATTTTAGCTTACAGTCTATCTATCTTTGGTATTCTGTCCATGGGCAGGTCTCTCACTGCAATCATATTTTTTATACTATCCTTTGCAGCTTTACTAGGTTTGGTATATCTTAGATATTTTTAGAGGAATATAATGAAATTCTGTCTACACACATTCCTGGCAGCTGAATCTAAAGTATAGAAATCCTGTGTGTTTAAACCCACTACCTAAATTCCATTATATTCCATGTATATTAACTTAGATTTCCATATCCCGCTAAGGTAGATCTCAACCTCAAAATAGTCCTATGTTGTATTAACCTTTTGAACGCCATGCCCGGCGTGCGCCGGTGAAAGTGTGTGTACAGCTGTACGCCACGCCCGGCAGGCTCCGGTTTTCAATCTTATTACTTTAAATATTTTTTTCCCGAAATTTTTACTTCAATAAACTAAAATTATTGTTCGTTCTATGTTTGTACATCCTTTCTTAGCAATACTTTGCACATCCCTTACAGAATAACGGTACAGGCTGGTTGTAAATCGGTTTTCTAAAGGAGGGTGTACATTCATGTTTCAAGGCCTTTTTTTTCTTTGCTATGGAATATTGCAATTTCAGGATTTTCTCTTTATTTATTTTATTTTTAGTTGAAAAGATACCTGAGCAAGGGATAGGTTGTGTTGTGAATACAGTGATTCATGTCTCGAAGTTGACGAAAATACAATTCGCGAGTTTATTGTGTCAGTTTTATCAGAAGATGAGAGTGACAGTAAAAGTTCATCAAATGGTTATTAGTTTGACGAATGTGATAGTAGTCCTATTTCTAAGAGAATATTATTACAATCTAAGCCTGTAAATAGAAAGCAAGTGATGTAGACCTAAATTAACAGTGTGTGACTGACAGTGGTGGGCGTGTCGCGCCAAACGAAACACGTGGTGGCTTAAAACAGCTGTTTGACTGGAATTGATTCGAACCCAGGACCACAAAAAAATGTTCAACAATATTTAATATTATAAGTGTTTAGTGATAATACCATCAAAATTATTCAGTAGAATAAATGTTTTAGTGATAGTGATAACAATTTTCAATAAAGTCACCGTGCTGAATTCGAACCTGGGATCTTTACAAGTGGAAGCAACACCGCCTAACCTTCAAATAAATGTAAAATAGTGAGTTTAAATTAATTTAGCATGGCATGTAGATAGTTAAATATACTTTATATAGGTTTATATTATATAGCATGGCGTAGTACTTTAAATTTAAAAAACCTGGCACCCACAGCCCAGCTGGCAAAAGGAAAACTCGGCAGTCAAAAGGTTAAAGAAGACAGTATGTTAACATATTTTCCGCAAATGCAGACTACTTGGTGGAATAGTATATCTGCTTTCTGATCATTATTTTGTCCTGATGCCAGTTTTAATGTAATATATGAGAGAAAAATGGACAGAACGGTTTCTTCTATGTTGCAAGATGGATTATGAGAGAAAATGTCTAATATTTGGCAATGAAGCCATTAGCTCTTGTGCATTAGAGTATGTTTCTATGATGAATCCAGCAGATAATGTTTGGCAAGTTTCAAGATAAGATTAAATTAAAATGTTTCATACCTCACCTCATACTAGACCAGTTTCGAAGCCTGCCCAGCTTCATCTTCAGTAATTTCTCATCGACTGATATGTCGATCAGAAGAACTGCTTCTTCCTCCCTCTGTTGGTGGACCAATAAACCTCCGGATCACCAGCTGTGGTGGACTAGTGGTTATACTTTTTTAGGATGGAAAAATCCAAGGAGCAAGTCCTCCGGGAGGGAGTTTAAGCCGTGGGTCTGAAGATTTTCAGGCTCATTAAAAGATTATTAAGTTATGTAGATAGGAAATAACACTATGAGGTTTTTTAATATTGTTTATTTTTTATTATTTCACTCACCTCATACTTCATAATTCCTAGCAGACCCAGGGTTTCTTCACATCATTTGTGACATGAACGTGACACAGCATTGAGAATGTCACAAATGTGAAGAAACCCTGGGTCTGCTAGGAATTATGAAGTATGAGGTGAGTGAAATAATAAAAAATAAACAATCATTAAAAGATCCTTAAGCCTGAATGAAAGGCCTCTAAGCAAAATTTACCAAATTTTCCCATCCTAGTACTACCTTGGTTTCCTAGATGTTAGTATGAGGCGGAACACGGACCACTCAAATGACATCTATACAAAAACAAGTGTAACTAAATTAGTATGGTTCAAATTCTTCCCTGTAGGGGGAGAGGGCCTAAATCTCTGTTAAGGGAAACATGGGCTTACAAGAAGAGATCAATTCAGAATCTGCAGGAATTTCGAAGTTCATAAGTTTTTTTTTATTTTAGTTAGTTTATTTAACTACTGACGATGGAGCAATAGCTTTGAAACATATGTCCGACAAAACTATCAAATGAGGTAAGAATGTTAAAAAAAAATACAAACTTAAATTTCATAAGTTTTTCTTTCTCGGGTTTTTGAATGTGGATTTTTTCCCAAACCACGAGTTCTTATTTGTTTAATAAAACTGCCTTTTGTATCAATTAGATGTTTTTCAGACCAAGCATGAGCAGCTGTTGCTGACTTTTCCACTTCACCATTTTTGATATTTCTAAGATGTTCTTTCACCCTTGTTTTCAAATTTCTTTTTGTTTTCCTTATGTAAATTTTGTCACAATCCCTGCATTTGATCTGATAAATTCCTGATTTGTTTTCTTCAATCTTTTTTTCATTTTTATTGGTTATTTAGGCTGTATTCATTCTTCGATGCCAATCTTACATTAAACTTTTTAAACATTTTCTTGAAACTTGCAGTGTTTCAATGGATGGTAAGTGAATTTTATGTTTTATAAGTGTGCTTTCATTAATTAATTTTTATCTTTTAAATTTATTTTCTTGTGTACCATATATTCTTTGTATCAGTTTTCTGTTGCTACATTGTTTTTTTTTTTCATAATTTTCTTTGCTCATGGGTATATTTACTAATTTGTGTATTAAACTATTGAATACTGCCTCTTTGTGAGCAAAATGGTTGAATCCCAAAGCTTTAATATAGTTATCTATGTTTGCATTCTTTCTGTATATTCCAAATTCTATCTTGTTTTCTTCATTTCTTGTTAAATTTAGATCTAAAAATGGGATTTGTCTTTCAATTTTAGTTTCCATGGTCAATTTTATAGTTCTACTCTGAATGTTCAAAAGCTTTAGAGCATCCTCTGTTTATGATTCACGATAGCAATTACATCCTGAACATATCTACTCCAAAATTTGAAAATTAAAGGGTGTCCACTAGTTATTTTCTGCTCAAAACTTCCCATAAATAAATTTGCCAAAAAGAGTGATAGGGGGTTTCCCATAGAACGTCCAGAACTTGGTTTGTAAAATTTCCCATTATATATAAAAAGTCCACCGCTATGGTCTCGAGGTAGCATGCTGCCTTGTCATGCAGCAGGCCTGGGTTCAATCCCCAGTCGGGGCTGTTTTTCTGAGTGAGGTTTTTATCGGGGTTTTTCCTTACCTGTAAGACTGCACCGTAGAGGTGCTGGATCGTACCAATGCTGTTGATAATTATTTTGAGTCGAGAACATTTTTGCTCAATATCTTTGCCCGGGCCCATAAAAGACAAAGATTAATTCACCTTTCCTTAATAAATTGTTAAGCATGTAATATATTGTAAGCTATACAGATTACAATCGTGGAAGTTTCAAGGTAGGAGGAAATCATATTCGCTTGAGAAAGCTTTCGAACTTTATACTCATATCTGACATGACTAGCTACTAAATCAATAGACAGAAGTTAACTAAAAGCTGGTAACTTATATTTAATAAGAATAAAAAAAAAAGAGTCAGATATAACATTCAAATAAAAGATATTTATATATTAAATTTGGGAATTTTTAACATTATGAGGTTCAAATTCATAAGAATTAAATTAATCATCATTATTTCATACCTCTTACTTCTATATTTCTTTAAATACAGCACTGCAGTATCGGCAATTTCTTATCACCATCATCAGCTGTTTTCACGATTGTCAATTTTTACTTTTGTTGATAATTATCCAAAATGCCATCTGATGTTCTTTTAAAGAATTATTTTCTAAACTGCCATCTGGTGTTCATTTTAATGAATCATTTTGTAAACCGCCATCTGTTGTATTTTTGAAGAAGCTAGGTTCATCTGGAATTTCGAAGTTCATAGTTCTAGTTTGGTTTTTTTGAATATATATTTTTTCCCAAACTGTTAAATCTAAAGGTTTAGATAGATGTTTCAAAAGTTTTGCTTCTTTTTCAATCCTATGATGTTCTAATAAACTATGTGCTGCTATAGCTGATTTTTCAATTTCTCCATTCTTTATATTTCTGAAGTGTTCTTTTTTTACGAGTTTCCAAATTCCTTTTTGTTTTTCCTATATATATCCTGTTGCAATCAATTTGATAAATTCCAGATTTTTTGTTGTCTGGGGTGTTAAATTTATTATTAGTCAACAGAAGATTACCCAGGCTAAATTTGTTAATTGGAGCCAATGTTATATTTAATTTTCTGAACATTTTTTGAAACTTATTATGAACTTCAGGATGGTAAGTAATTTTTTTGAATTTTACATCTTTTTTGGAATCATGTTGTAAGGTGGTGTATTCCTGTAACCTTTTGTGGTGTTTAAATTTATTTAATTTATTTTTTATTATGTCTTCATCAAAACCATTTATTTTAGCAACATGTACAATATGATTATATTCCTTGTCAAAATTTTCTAAATTAAGTGGGATATTTATCAATCTGTGTAATAGACTATTGAAAATTGCATGTTTATGTGACAAATTATTAAAACCTGATTAAAATATACATTCAAGATGCATTGAAATTGCTTAATCTTCAGGATAAGTCAGTGAAATTCACTATTGAAATTGAAAAAGATAACAAAATCCCATTTTTAGACTTATACTTAATAAGAAATGAACAACAGCAAAGAATTGAATTTAATATTTATAGAAAAGACACACATACTGACAACTACATAAAATCTTCAGGTTTTAATCATTTGTCACATAAACATGCAAGGTATGAAATAATCATGATTAATTTAATTCTTATAAATAAAAGATAGTTAGCTTAACATTGATAATAAGTTGAGAAAATAAAACAATAGTCTTATCGATCATCTAACAAAACAATAATTATAAAACATACGTACTCTCTTTCATTCACACTAGTCCCGCCAAGGGCTAGGGTGCACAATCCTTGTGACCCCACCCTGGCCTAAGGGACCAATAAACAAAACAAGCTCCTCCGAGCTATATCGACTAGACTCCTTTTAGTTGTTAAGGTAGAATTTTTATCACTCACCTCATATTGTTCTTCTTATTTGACTATAAATTCCCGGTGAGAGTGACCTGGTTTCAAGGTTTTTCAGTCAGCCAATGGAAGGAGCGAAGGACAGCTCTTCAACACGACAGAACAACGGTCGTGACGATACTGAGGATGGAACAGAAACTATGTTCCAAAATTAGTTTATAGTCAAATAAAGAAGAACAATATGAGGTGAGTGATAAAAATTCTACCTTAATGAATATACCTCATAGTGAGAATTCCTAAAATAAGTCCTTTTAGTTGACAAACCGATGATCTGATCTGATGTTAGTAAGCGCAGCTATATTTGAGGGTTCACTAGGAGAGGGGAGGATGCGCAATAGCACACAGCGCGTAAAAGAAAGAAGGGGGGTACACAAGAGAGAATTTGGCACTGTTCACTAAGATCACAGAAGATATGAAGACACGATGACGTATTGGTTGCGCAGTATGACGTAATCCAAGTATTGAAAACTTGATTTCGGTACAAGACAAATGTCAGGAAAACTTTTAAGGCTTAATAAGTTCAATACTATAAGTTGTTTGCTTCTTTCTTTGCAGTGACATATTATCAACCAAGTTCACACTAGGATGTGACATTTTGAAAACAACATAGTACCACATTAGTTCTCAATATTGCCATTCCTATTCCAACTTTAGCTGACTAATACAAGTAAATTAATGAGTCATTTTTAACATCTTACCTCATATTTTATGTTTGTTCAAACACGGGAACTAGTTTTCAAGAGTCATAATGTCGGTTGAAAATGAGAGAGATCCTTCTCTCGAAAACTAGTTCCTGTGTTTGAAGAAACATAAAATATGACATATTTGGGAATTATACATTACATTATAAATGCCAGTACAGCTATTTTCGATGTTTTTATTATTAATTTCATACATCTCAATGATGGATAAATCATATTTAAAGAGAAAAATTATACACTCAGACCGGGACTTGAACCCGGGACCCTTGGTTTTCTAGTCCAAGTGCTCTACCATTTGAGCTACCTGAGCAAGTACCGATCTAAATGCAAATCTTTCTCTATATACGTTGTAATTCCCGCCCACCAAATGCTTTGAAGACTTTTGCTTCTATCTTTGCAAATGGCGGCTCCTATATTAAGAAGACATATTTGGGAATTATACATTACATTATAAATGCCAGTACGGCTTTCTTCTATGTTTTTATTATTAATGACATACATCTCAATGATGGATAAATCATATTTGAAGAGAAAAATTATACGCTCAGACCGGGACCCTTGGTTCTCTAGACCAAGTGCTCTACCATCTGAGCAAGTACCGATCTAAACGCAAATTTTTCTCTATATACTTTGTAATATGTCTCCTTAATAAAGGAGCCGCCATTTGCAAAGATAGAAGCAAAGGCTTCATAGCATTTGGTGGGCGGGAATTACAAAGTATATAGAGAAAAATTTGTGTTTAGATCGGTACTTGCTCAGGTAGCTCAGATGGTAGAGCACTTGATCTAGAGAACCAATGGTCCCGGGTTCATGTCCCGGTCTGAGCGTATAATTTTTCTCTTCAAATATGACTAGTTCCCGTGTTTGAAGAAACATAAAATATGAGGTAAGATGTTAAAAATGACTCATTATTTTACGAATCAAGGACCTCATAATGTTATTTCTCATATTTAACTATGAACCTTTACAGTAACAAGTCACATGTGACTTCAGTGAATTTAGGTGTTTGAGGGTTATAAAACAACTGTTGTCTAGTAATGAAAGCAGAAAGTTTCAACTATAAATAAAGTTTATTTACATTCAAATAAAAAAATAGGCCTACACCTTTATAATAATCTTTGATACAAAATAAATATATGGAAATACAAAATGTAATATAATCAATAGGACAAGATTTTTATGTACCGGTACTGAAAGTTAAAATTGCAACAGAGATAGTACATATTAATAATTATCATACATATATTAAATAGAGATAGTACATATTTTATTTAACTGTTTGTTTGTAGAACTAAGAAACAATTCGATGTCTTACTTCTTATTATGCTATACAGCAAACTCCCAATTATCTGTGCACATATTATCTGGTTTGTAGATTAACCGGGCATCACTCTTTTTACTGTATTTTTTAAAAATACTGTATTTTGTATTGTTACAAAAAAACACCAGATTACGTTTATATAACACTTTGGCTAGACCAGTGTTAACCTATGGTAGTGAAGCATGGACACTAAAAAGACAACATGAAAGCAGAATAACGGCTTGTGAAATGAGATTCATGCACAGAACAGCAGGTTACACCAGATGGGATCAGAAAAGGAACACCGGTATCTTAAAAGAATTGAAGACTACTCCAATTTTGGAATATATTAAACAGTACCAACTAAACTGGAAACACCATCTTGAAAGAATGAGTTTAAATCGGATCCCCAAAGCTGTTTATAATTATATACCAAGAGGACGAAGATCTCTGGGCCGTTCTATTAAACGCTGGAGGAAAAATTTTCTATAGGATCGTAACAGGCCTTGGCCTAATAATTTGGAAGGAAGAAGAAAAAGATGAAAAAATCTTTATTTTTAAATGTGCTACTGTGAACTGCTCTTAGAAACTAGCACAATAGAGTAACCTTCACTCACAACCCCCTCCCCTGACGCATTTAACGATACCAACCAACATTCTGAGAATACAATACAATTTCCATTGTGGAGTCAGTCAAAGTTTGTTGTTACAGATTGAAACCACAGATATGCTGTGGCAGTGGGTTTATCGGTGGTTATAAGTGTGGATATCGGTGGTTACTAGTGTAGTTGTCGCTGGTTACGGTGGCCAATTTGAATAACTGTCGTAACCAGAGTGGTCATGACAGGAAATATTCCCACTTTTTTTTTAATATTTACGAGTAAAATAAAATGATAATTACGACTCACACCTAAATACATTTAATATAACATTTTATGAATATTTGTTGCATTTAAGTAGTGTTAAAGTGGGTAAATACATTTCTGATCAACTTCCATGGCACCGAGTAACTTAATTTAATTATCCGTGTTTTTCGATTTTCCATGCATATCTCAGTCCCAATTAACACGGATAATCGGGAGTTTGCTGTAATGCAGTTTTCACTTTTAGCACAAAAATGTGTACCCTTTTATATAATAGTTAAAATTATAGTACATATATTATTGAGAATTAAATTAATGTTTTTATTACCTCACCTCATATTCTTTTTCTTCTATACTGCAGTTTCGGAGCTTATCTCCATCATCAGTAGCCTCTGGTCGACCGGTGTTATGTCGTTTCTTGGCGGTTTTCTTCTTACTTCTATTGGTGGACCGATGAACCTCTGGATCAGGTCAAAATTTGTGGGAGTTTCAAAATCCATGAGTTTATCTTTCTTGTTTTTTTGGATGTGGATTTTTTCCCAGACTGTGAGTTCTTTTTGTTTATCTGTATGTTTGATGAGGCTAGCTTCTGTATTGATTGAATGCTTTTCAGACCAAGCATGGGCTGCTACAGCTGACTTCACCCTTTTTTACATTTCTAAGGTGTTTTTTCAATCTGGATTTTAAATTTCTGACCTGATCCAGAGGTTTATCAGTCCACCGATAGAAGTAAGAAGAAAACCGCCAAGAATCGACATAACACCGGTCGACCAGAGGCTACTGATGATGGAGATAAGCTCCGAAACTGCAGTATAGAAGAAAAAGAATATGAGGTGAGGTAATAAAAACATTAATTTAATTCTTAAATTAAACCTCATAGTGTTCTTTCCCTGTGAAAGTTAAATACATATATTACTGAGTTGATAAAAAAACATAAGTCTTATTTCTCATTATGCTAGTTTCAATCTTAATTTTTAACACATAAAAATATGTAGTCTAGTAATCAAATTCTACAACTGGGATAAGAATGTCATCTAATGGTTCTTCTTTTATTTCTATTTCTTCTGTTTTGATTTGAATTCCATGTCCATTCTCTTCACGTTTAATTTGTCCATCAGATTCAGTCTTTATACAAAATTTGCACTCTATTTTCTTTGGCTGTTCAAAAAAATATTGTGATTTTGAATGACAGTACTGAGTAAATTTTTTATATGATAGTTTCAAAGATTCATTTGTAATTGCTTTGTAATAATCACAAAATAAAAAATAGAGAGATTTTGCATTTAGCTCTGGACTAGTAAAAAACTTTCTTTCTGTCTTACCACAACATTTCTTTTTTACTGATGGAATAGTTTCACACATTATATTAAATAAATCCCAAACATCTTCTTTAATTTTGTGAGGTCTATTTGCATGTTTTCCACGTAAGTTTGACAAATCAGTATCTAATAAAACTTTATTTTGTACAGTTCGTAGTCTTTTATGTCCCAAACACAATACTTTCAAAAGAAACTGTTGACAAACAATCATTGTCTGATCATCTACAGGAAAGTGATATTTCCACATCGTTAATCGAATGTCTGTCTTTCGTTTTCGAAGTTCGTGTTTAGGCCCGGATTTTTCCATTAAACTCGAAATATAATAATTTTGCATTCCATAATCTTCAATTTCCCAAAATATTCTGTGCATTCTTTCTTGTTGATCATGTGATACTCTCTTCCAGCAATTATTTCCACAACATTTTTGTACAGGACTGAAAATCTTCTCTGTCTTGATTTCACATGCATTTTTTACCTGAAATTTGAAAATAAAGCTGTAAAATAAGAGCTAGATTGAACATGATCCAAGCTGGATTTATTGCAAATATTGGTCATTTCAATTTCATAGTAACGGATAGTAATCGAGGATGATAATTAATGTGGTTCGATTGTGGGTTATCTATAAACTCTGGCACATGCACACTGTTGTTCTATAGGACTTCAAAAATATTTCACGCTAGTTTAAGTGCAGTTTTTCCAATTTTATTAATAGACATTCACTTACTCAATAAATTTTTGTAAGTTCTATACAATTGCAGTGTGCATGTGCGAATGCTTTATGTGACTGCCATTAGGTGGCAGGATATATATGTGAAATTGGTATGACCAACCTTCGCAGTAAATTCCCAAACATGTTTATAAGTTTATAGAGCCTGCGATAACCCACATATTGATTATCACTCTGAAATTTAAATGAGCAATCTTTGCAATAAATCCCCAAATCTATATTAATAATATTAAAATTACCAAATGTTTATTAAAAATGGGTCTACACTTATTTATCACTCCCTAACACCGATCCAACCAGCGATCGAAAAATCACAGACTAATCATACTCTGTGGAGAAAATAGCAGTCTGCATCACAATATTGTCTAACAGTGGCATGTTGTGATTTGCATATTTAAATAAATACTTAAAAATTATCAAATAATTTTATAAAAATTGTTTGAAAAAGTTTAAAATACTAAAAAATGTTAGAAAATACAGAAGAAAGGCTATAGTTTACAACAATAAACTGAAAAATCAAGGGTAACCATAACTGCTGTTCAGCCATCAAAATTTAACTAGAAAATGTTTAAAATAAGTTTTAAGTAATAGTTAATGTTTAAAAAAATTAATCTGTGAAAGTGAAATAAATAGAATCTGTACAATATTTTTAAAATTGTGGTGCATGTTGGAAACTTGGGCCCATTTGTGAATTTATTGCGAAAGTTTGTGACACTGATTTTAATGCTCTCTAGCGGAAGCTACATTAAGCATTCGAGCATTTCGCGCATGCGCACTGCGATTCTGTAGAACTGAAAAATTCGCGAGCGAAAAATATTGAAAATTTTCCGGTAAATGTAGTGCAACAGTGGCATTAGAATGTTGTAATGGATAATCATAGAACGTCCCAACTAAGATCAACCGCTAAATTATCATCAGCAAAATATAAATTAGTGCTGTATTAATAAATTCTAAAAAAAAAAATACTTGGTAGTACATTGAATACACATTGTAAGTTAGGCCTACATAGTACGTATTTAATTAATTACTATATATATTTGCAAACTAAATATTTATAACAAAACAATTTTAGCGTATTCTTTTGTCTCTCTATGTTGAGACAAATATTAAAATGCTCCGTTGTCATGTTTAAAAAATAAGGTCACCTTAATATTAGAGATGTTTTTACCTTTTTGCAATTCCGCCTATTAACATTGTTCTCACAATTTAAAGGATCCATCTCTTTTTTTATAGTCTTCTTCTTGCACTTCTTAAATTCTTCACTTGACATTTCAGTTTTAATATTTTCTAAATTGGGATCATTGCTACACGACGCCATTTTTAAAATACTGGATAGAGTGACATATGACGCCAAATTAAGAGAAGTTCGAACCACAAATCGTAGTTTTCGGTTACACTGGCTTATTCGGTTGAGTAGTCTGTTTTTTCATCGATACGAAAAAGTGGGTAATTTAAAACTAGTAACAAGGATTATTTTTCTCTGTGCTAGTTTAGTAGTATTTTATTTTAACGAACAGGAATTGCGACACGAATGGGAATGAAAGAAGGGCATTGGAAGCTTATGTCCGCGGAGCCATGAACGTACGGATTCGATAGTGCCAGTGAGTTAGTTATTTTATTTTAACAAATCTCTTTAACTGCTTAGGCCATGAAAATCTAAATTCAAACCTACGACGGCTGACTTATCTTTTGAAGGAAGCAATGATCAGGATTTTTGTGCCGTTAAAAATCCATTTACTCTAGTCTGGTTTGAATTTAAGACCAACATAGTATTATATGCATCTGACAAAATCTGGTTTTAGATTTCAATTATTATAAAACCACTAAACAATCTAATCTTAATTTAACTTAAATATAAAACTTTAATACAAAGCTAATGTTAAATATGTAGAGTCAGCCTTTGAAAAGTTTACCCTACATTTTTAGCAAAAATTAATTTATGTAAAATATTAATTTATCTACTATTTATACATTTTTACTGATCACGTCCATTAATTAAATTTGGTTTCCCATTATAGGGGTGGTGTTTGTTTTCCTGTGGAAGGTGAACATTTTTACCATCTTTTCTAAGTAAGATTTATTATTATTATTTTATTTTTATTAATAATAGAGATGAACTCGGTGAATATTTCTGCTTAGTTATTTGGTTTCTATCAATTAATAACTATTAAATAATCTTAAAAGTAACTGAAATAATAACTTTATAAATAACCTACATATAACAAAAAGAAAAAAAATTAAGGTTAGGGTGAATATTTGTTAGCTTTTTAATTTTAAGACTAAACTATATTTTTTTAGAGATCTTTAACATCAAAGCCATATGGCTTCTATTTATTTAATTTATTTGTATTTTTATTCATGATATTGTGAAATGGTGAATATGATGAAGTGAATTCTAGTAATGAAATTCCAACCTGGTATTTGCATTGACGATTGAGGGAGACCAGAAAAAAACCTCAGTCAGTCAGATTGGTTGGTACCATGATTTAATATTTAATTTTAGGAAGTTATATTTTGAGGTTATTTTAATTATATTATTTTTAGTCTGGACATCTTACCTCAATATTAATGTTGTTTTGTTCTTGGACATGTTTCAAAACAATTCTGTTTTATCGTCAGCTTTCCCAGACTGGTTTTATTTATGTTGCATTATGTTGCACCACCTGGATGTCGATGTCAGCTCCATCCTGTGGTTGGCCAAAGAACCTCCAAACAAGGTCACGCTCCATCGGAATATCAAAATTCATAACTCTGTTTCTGTTCTTCTGAATATAAATTTTTTCCCAAATAGTCAGCTCTTTTGTATTTTCTAACTGTTTTAATAATTTAGTGTCTGAATTTATATTATGTTTTTCAGACCAAACATGAGCAGCAACTGCAGATTTTTCAATTTCTCCATTTTTAATATTTCTTATGTGTTCTTTGGTTCTAATTTTTAGGTTTCTTTTTGTTATTCCTATATATATATATTTTCACAACCTATGCATTCAATTTGATATATTCCTGACTTTTTATTTTTATCAGTTTTTTTTCATTTTTGTTGGTTTTTATTTAGTTTATTTAAACTGTAGTTATTTTTTGGTGCTAATTTAATATTAAACTTCTCAAATATCTTTTGAAATGTATTATGTACCCAAGGGTGATATGTGAATTTCCTATATTTTTTCATAGGTGGTTCTTCTTTTTCAAGATTACTTCTGTTTATCATTTTTTGTTTTTTATACTTTTCTATCCTTTTATGTACCATTTTTTCATCAAACCCGTTTTCTCTTGCTACTTTGATTATGTGTTTTTTCTCATGTTTGAAATCTTCTTCGTTTAAGGGTAAGTTTACCAATCTATGAGTTAAACTATTAAAGGCTGCTAATTTATGTCCAATTGGATTGAACCCTGTTGATTTTATAAAATTTTCCGTATGAGTTTCTTTCCTATGAATCCTGAATTCAATTTTTCTTTTTTCTTCGTTTCTGACCAATTTAAGATCCAAAAAAGGTATTTGTTTATTGTCTTCTATTTCTTTGGTGAATTTAATGTTTGTGCTCTGTAAATTTAATAGTTTTAGGGAATCTTCTACATGTTTTTCTTTAACAATACAAATTATATCATCTACATATCTACTCCAAAATTTAAACATTGTGGGATGTGCTTTAGTGATTTCACATTCAAAACCGCTCATAAATAAATTTGCCAGAAAAGGTGATAATGGGTTTCCCATTGAGAGCCTAAACCTAGGACCCCTTGAATACAAGTCCCATATAATTACCACTTGAGCCAACACATTCACATCAGTATTAAACCACAAATTATCTTAACACTTATACGTGTAGAATGGTAACAAGATAGTTAATTAAAAAAAAAGTACACCGCGTCCACAAATATAGTATCATACTTTACACTACTACTACGTTGCTTTGGATAATCATATCTAAATGAAATTGGTGACAATCGAAAGATAAACTCAACAAGTTTTTGCTACACCTCATGGACATTGAATATGGCCCCCACGAGTGACGCTGCACACATCGCTGTCTGCTAAATATCCAACAATGAACCCATATTGAACACAAAAAAACATGATTAAATTTAATTACACTGCTCAAAACAATTAGAGGAACACTATGAAATATGCAAATATTTTTTCATTGGATAAAGGTACAAACATGAAATTAATAAAGTACATTATTTGTGGTTATTTATTTATTTATTGCTCATGTCAGTAAAAACAAATGAATAATGCTGACAATTAACTTTTCAAAGTTAAAACTCGTTATATAGAGTTAGTATCGTGTATGGCCTCCACGACATTCGATGACACTTTGGCACCTTCGTGGCATGCTCCCAATAAGATTCTGGATTTCCTCTTGCGGGATATTCTCCCATTCCTCCTTCAGAGCATCTCCAAGTTGCTGCAGAGTTTGTGGAGCTTGATGTCGGTTCCTGACCTTCCTGTCTAGAAGATCCCACAAGTGTTCAATAGGGTTGAGGTCTGGGCTGACCACTGGCCACTCCATTACCTCAATTTCTCTGTATTTAGGCCATGGAACTTTAAAATTTGTATCCAATGATAAAATTAATAATTCAATTTACATATTGTCCAACTTTCAGCATCACAGCTTTAAAAAACAATTACTTATTCAATTTATTACAAGTGTTCCTCTAATTGTTTTGAGCAGTGTATTAATTTCATACATCTCATTGATGGATAAATCATATTTGAAGAGAAAAATTATACGCTCAGACCAGGGCTTGAACCCTGGACCCTTGGTCTTCTTAATAAAGGAGCCACCATTTGCAAAGATAGAAGCAAAGGCTTCAAAGCATTTGGTGAGCAGGAATTACAATGTATATAGAGAAAGATTTGCGTTTAGATCGGTACTTGTTCAGGTAGCTCAGATGGTAGAGCACTTGGACTAGAAAACCAAGGGTCCCGAGTTCAAGTCCCGGTCTGAGCATATAATTTTTCTCTTCAAATATGATTAAATTTAGTTTAGTTTCTGTATTGTTAATATTTAATTTTAGGAAGTTATATTTTGAGGTTATTTTAATTATATTATTTTTGGTCTGGACATCTTACCTCAATATTAATGTTGATTTGTTCTTGGACATGTTTCAAAACAATTCTCTGTTTTATCTTCAGCTTTCCCAGACTGGGAAAGCTGAAGATAAAACAGAGAATTGTTTTGAAACATGTCCAAGAACAAATCAACATTAATATTGAGGTAAGATGTCCAGACCAAAAATAATATAATTCTGTATTGTTGCCCATTATTCTCTGTTAACGTGCACAAAACTTTTTGAGTTTCTCTTTTGATTGTCACCAATTTCATTTAGATATGATTATCCAAAGCGACGAAGTAGTAGTTTAAAGTATGATACTATATTTGTGGACACGTATATAACAATAGATTATGACAGTGAAAATATTGACCACAGAATTGAGTTGGGTAAGTGAGAATAGTTCAGGAATGCGTTTTTCATAATAACCATGCCTATGCAGTTTGGTGATACTCTGATATTTTAATTCTGAAAGAGGGGTGATTTTCAAGGAAAATATATTTTTTAAATAAATATATATATATATATATTAATCGGACCCTAAGGGGTCCCCATCTAGGGGATATGTGGATGGGCACCTAAGGAATCAACGGAAGATAGAAAAAATACAGATTACGTTAATAAATAGCATCAATAATGGAGACTACATGTTCCAAAGATGCCAGCCATCGTTTACCATTTAATATCCTCAATTACAATCCATGTGGACACAGAGATGTAAAAAGATCACACTGCAGATAGATGGACCTTTTCAAAATGTAGTCACAGAATGACTTTTAAACTGAAATTTCAATCAGATAAAAGAAGTAGGAGAAGAATGAGAATAGAGAAAATAAGATTAAAATGGATAAAGGATAGAGGAGGTAAAATATCGAGGAAATACATGGAGATTTAAATAAATGGCAGGAGAAACCTGGAAAGACATAGATCAAATGTCTGGAGTAAGTTGAAATGGATCTGGAAAAGAAGGAGAAACAAATCCAGGAAGTATTACTGGATAGAAGAGGTTTTTTTCTGTGATGACCCACACATAACTGGAAAAGTCATGAGATGAAATAATTTAAAAAACAAAACAATTAAATTACAGATTTTATTTTTCATTTGATATCAACTGGAATGTGATGAATCATAATGTTATAGCATGGCAGTGTTTTGAAATGTTAATAGGTGTTTTTATTTAGTCTTTCATTTCGTTTTTGAGAATAGATAATTTAGTAAGACATGCATCTCTCCATGCCCTGCGTTCCTGTAGCTTTTCCATTGGTACTTTCTCAAACAATTGCTTTGCAATATCTTTCATAACTGGGCCTTCAAATTTTGGTGTTGGTCCTGAAGTCATACTGACGTCATATATTGTCTTGCTATAGCGTTCACAGTAGTTTTCCATACCTAAAAAATAAAAATCAGCTTCAGATTGTGATATGAGTATTAAAAGATATCCAGTGGCGTGCGGTGGTCAGAGCAATTACCCCAGCTGTATGACGAAAATGTGACTTATAGTTTATAAAAACTTTTAATCCAAATTATTCAGTTTACAAATAGTATGGTACTAAAATGACTTTTTTTTTGTTAGTACCAGTAAATCTGGAGTTGGCCTGCCTTGTTGTATGAGGTCATTTTTCTCATTGAAAGGTCTGCACAAAAATGGTAAATTATACAGTCACTTACATTCATTTTTAGTAAATTAACAAATCACTTATTTTAGCCACGAAAAATGGTTTTGCAATAAAAATGATACTCAAAAAAATAAACAAGTTCAAAAGACAAAAATTTATTAATCAAAGCACTCTTCTAAAAGTTAAAGAAGATAATGTAAAATTTAGAAAATTCACATATCATCCATTAAAACACCACAAGTTTCAAAATTTTTTTTAAAGATTTCAACATAAAGTTAGCACCCAAAAATGACTACAGCATCAGTAGACTGATTAGACCTAATAAGAATGAGAAAATTAAAGAAGAAAACAAATCAGGGATTTATCAAATTAAATGTGAAGAATGTGAGAAATTCTACATAGGAAAAACTAAAAGAAATTTGAAAACTAGAGTGAAAGAACATCTCAGGAATGTCAAGAAAGGGGAAGTAGAAAAATCTGCAGTGGCTGCCCATGCATGGTGTGAAAAACATCTTATCGTGAAAGAAGCTAAATTATTAAAACAAATAGAAAAACCTAAAGAACTTACTGTTTGGGAAAATATCTACATTCAAAAGAGCGAAAAGAAGAAATTAATGAACTTTGAAATTCCTGGTGAGAATGACCTGGTTTCGAGGTTTTTCAGTCAGCCAATGGAAGGAGAGAAGGACAGCTCTTCAAGACGACAGAACAACGGTCGTGACGATACTGAGAATGGAACAGAAACTATGTTCCGAAACTAGTTTATAATCAAATAAGAAGAACAATATGAGGTGAGTGATAAAAATATTCTACCTTAACAAATCACATTTATCAGTAAAAATTTAAAACTTGTAAAAACATATTAATAATGTGTTTGAACGAACTCAGTGCCGATATTAAATTCAACTGTTGCTTTCCACAAATAATATATACACATTTGTAGTAATCCAATTCTTGTTATTCAGTTATATAATATAAATACAGCTTCTTAAATTAACGTCCAGTGCCGTAGCTCAATGGTTAAGGCAAGAAGCCTTGGCGCAGAGCTACAGGACTTCGCTGGTTCGAGTCTCCATGGGGGAAGAAATTTTTCTCATGGAATTTCAGCCAGTATGGGACCGGTGCCCACCCAGCATCGTGAGGCATTTGGGTAGCTACAATAAGTAGTGACTCCAGGTTGAGAAGACCAGCTATAACGGCTGGTGGACTCATCATGCCGACCACATGTCACCCCTACACGGGCTTATGATCGTCAATCTCTGTGATTAACACATGTGGATGTGAGGCCAGCAGCCGGATGGTCAGCCAGGGACCTTTTAGGCCTGTCGCGCTTGGAATTTTCTTAAATTAACAGGTTGCTATAGCTGACAAAATGTACCGCATTATTTTATTTATTCAATTTTTGTTTGTATTTTGTAAAAATGCAACTAGCATAAATTAAATATTATAAATTAAGAAATGTTATTTTGAAAAATTATATTACTGAGGAATTGACGCCTCCCAAATCAGCCAATCACGTTTCTTTAAAGGAATGTTTCATGAATCGATAGGTCGAAACGTCATTCGACCTTCTGTATACTTATATTTGAAGAGAAAAATTTTCGCCTAGACCGGGACTCGAACCCGGGACCCTTGGCTTTCTGGGCCAAGTGCTCTACCAACTGAGCTACCGAGGCGAGTTACGATCTAGACGCAAATTTTTCTGTTATGTACGTTGTAATTCCCTCGCGCCAAATGCTTGAAACCATAGCTTCTATCTTTGCAAATGGCAGCTTCTTAGTTAAGAAGACATTTATTGGGAATTTAACACTACTTTATAGCCAGTAGGGCTTCTATTGACGATTTTTATTATTAATTTAACACTTCTCATAGAAGGATAAATTATATTTGAAGAGAAAAATTTTCGCCTAGACCGGGACTCGAACCTGGGACCCTTGGCTTTCCGGGCCAAGTGCTGTACCAACTGAGCTACCGAGGCGAGTTACGATCTAGATGCAAATTTTTTTCTCTTATGTTCGTTGTAATTCCCTTGCGCCAAATGCTTGAAACCATAGCTTCTATCTTTGCAAATGGCGGCTTCTTAGTTAAGAAGACATTTATTGGGAATTTAACACTACTTTATAGCCAGTAGGGCTTCTATTGACGATTTTTATTATTAATTTAACACTTCTCATAGAAGGATAAATTATATTTGAAGAGAACAATTTTTGCCCAGACCGGGACTCGAACCCGGGACCTTGGCTTTCCGGGCCAAGTGCTCTACCAACTGAGCTACCGAGGCGAGTTACGATCTAGACGCAAATTTTTCTCTTATGTACGTTGTAATTCCCTCGCGCCAAATGCTTGAAACCATAGCTTCTATCTTTGCAAATGGTTCTGTATACTTATTCGAGTTGTGACATTAACTGGGTACAGCTAGCTGGTATTCAATAAAAAGTCAATGGAATAAGACACAAGCTTCGTCTAGTGGATTATTGCTGGACGTAGCAGGCAGATGTAATTCGCTTGCGCAGATTCATCTGTAGTGTAATAGCTGGTGTTGGTGGGGATAACATAGAGTAAACTCTCTGTGTTTCTCAATGGGTATAATGTAAATATGCAGAAGGCTCCATCAAACCAAATGAGATACATGTCTGCTGGTGGGGCGAGAATTTTGAATTTTTATGTTCACGCGTAATTGATTTGAATGAAATTTGGCAAATATATTATTAAGAATTAAATGAATCATGATTTTTCCTTACCTCATACTTCTATGTTTTTTTAAACGCAGCACTGCAGTATCAGTGACCATTGTCAGACTGTCAATTTTTTCTTTTGCCGGTAATTATCCAAACTGCCATCTGGTGTTCTTTTGAAGGAATTATTTTCTTTTTTCCTTTGCCGGTAATTATCCAAACTGCCATCTGGTGTTCTTTTGAAGGAATTATTTTCTTCAAAAAACACCAGATGGCAGTTTGGATAATTACCGGCAAAAGAAAAAAATTGACAGTCGTGAAAACAGCTGAGGATGGTGACGATGATCGCTGATACTGCAGTGCTGAGTTTAAAAAAAACATAGAAGCATGAGATAAGAAAAAATCATGATTCATTTAATTCTTATGAATTAAACCTCATAACGTTAAAAATTCCCAAATTTATTATATAAATATATTATATTTTAATTTTAAGGGAGGAAAGGAGATTACAAGTATTTGAGAATAAAGTACTTAGGAAAATTTTTGGACCAAAGAGAAATGAACAGACAGGTGAATGGAGAAGACTTCATAACAATGAACTTCATGGTCTTTATAGGAAGCCAGATATAATAAGAACAGTTAAGTCTCGTAGACTGCGATGGGCAGGATATGTGGCACATATGGGGAATGAAAGACATGCATGGAAGCTTCTTGTAGGAAAGCCAGAAGGAAAACGCCCAGTTGGTAGACCAAGAATGAGGTGGGAGAATAACATTAACTATGATTTGAGGGAAGTAGATTATACAGGGAATGATTGGAAAGCTTTGGCTCAGGATAGGGATGTTTGGAGAGCTTATGTCCGCGCGGCCATGAACCTATGGGTTCGATAGTGCCAGTGAGTAAGTAAGTAGGTATTACTTATTTTAGGAATTCTCACTATGAGGTATATTCATTAAGGTAGAATATGTTTATCACTCACCTCATATTGTTCAATATGAAGTAGGTATTATTTTTCAATTCAAAATTAATATACTAAATATCCCCATCCCTGCTGGGTTGACTGAACGCCACTGGAGATATCTTAAATTTATTAGAATTTGGTACAGTAGTTTCGTAATACCCATTACTGGTCAAGTCTTTTTTTTTAATTTGTTTATATACTATGTGATAATTCAAAAACTTAGGTTATGTTATGTCTAAGCCATACCTTCAGCATTAAGATGTGCAGTTTCAAGTGGTCCTAGGAAAGCATAGCGCATACCCAAACCTTCTGACATGACATTATCAATGTCCTCTACATTCAGTATTCCATCTGCAACCAATCTCCACACTTCATTCAGGATGCAGTACCTGCAATGTGTAAAGATTACAGTTTTAAATAATGGTAGTTATAGAATATAATCAATGTGAAGAAAGTGTTGATTTTTTCATTTGATTGTTTTAAATTTGTGATTTTTCTTGTTAATTTATTTATTTTAGCAAATTCACTATGAGAGACATGAAAAGAATTTTAAACTATTCTTTTCAAAACTTTATTAGTTCCTATTCAACAGGCACAAAAATTATTTAAAAAATAGCCTTATATTAAATTAATATTAAGAAGCTAAAGCTGTTACTATGATTGAAATAAGTATATTAAAGTACACTACTAAATTATTGTAATCAAATGGTAAAGACAAAAATTTATGCCTGAACCGGGAATCGAACCCCGAACCTTCAGCTTTCCGTGCTGATGCTCTTAACCATTGAGCTAATCCAGGCTTCCTTCCCATCCAAGCATAAATCCTTAAGGTAAAGGAAGCCTGGATTAGCTCAATGGTTAAGAGCATCAGCACGGAAAGCTGAAGGTTCAGGGTTCGATTCCCGGTTCAGGCATAAATTTTTCTCTTTACCATTTGATAGCCTTATATGTCTGTGTGAATATGTGTGTCTCTCAATGCTCTAGTGGCTGCATTTTTTTTTGGAACCAAACTCATCATACAATCAATAAAAAAGTATGATCAAGTTCATTAACCAATATGTAAAATTGGATTATTAAGAAAGGGGTTAACCTGAAGCAAAATTTAAAAATTACTCTATTGGTTGCAATTATATTTGTGAGAGACAAGCATCTAATCGCTTGTGCCACAGAGCTGCCATTGTCAGAAAAACGTGGTCTTTAAATAAGTTTAAGATTAAAATATAAATATTCATAAAAAATTGTACTTATAGAAACAGTTGCATAAAAATTTAATTTACATTATCTATATATTAATATGTGAAGAAAATACTTTGTACCCCTTTTTAAGCACATTGTGCATACAAAAGAGTATGATATTTGGCATAATTAAAGTTCTTATAGAGAAGAAGTGCAGAAAAATAAAATTTATGTATAATATAAATTGTCTCTAAGGATAACGGGAAACATATACGACTGCATTGGAGCCTGCAGGCAAGTTTGGTTGAACGAATTCCATGTGTTGTATGTTTTAAAACTAAAAGGGGATTCACCAAGGTTAAACGTGTCAAACGGGAATAGAAAATGTACATTTACATGCCATCTATGATCTCCAAGACATACTAAGCCAACACAATATTTAGGTGCCGAATATAAATGCGGTTTGTTCGCGCCGCTCTAAAGCGAGTTAACTGACCGATGGCCGCATACACGATAGTCTCTTTAAACGCTTTGACTGGTTTACGGTACTGAATGTGTTAAAATGAAAACTAACCACTTAAATTATGGATTATGATAACCCAAAATTTTATATATTTAAATCATACTTACTGAATTCTGTTGAGAGCAAAACCTTCTACTTCCTTATTTAAACAAACAGGAACTTGTCCAATCTCTTTCATGATATCACGAGTTTTAGCGACAATAGAAGGCTCTGTCCATGGAGCAGGCACTATTTCTACCAGTGGGACGTAGTAAGGAGGATTTACCTGTTAACATAAATATTTTAGCTTACAATTTCACACATTCAGTATTTGGAATTGTCTTCCACCCTACGTCAGAGACTGCCAAACTTTACCATATTTCACAAACAAAGTGAAGTGAAACACATATGTAAAAAGACTTTCTCCATCTTACATTATCTTAGACGTTTAAAGAATTTTCTCCCAGTTTCGTTAAAACAAATCCTTGTGCAGAATCTTGTGTTACCACACTTCGATTATTGTGACATTATATATAATGATCTAAACTATGACTTGTCGCAGAGACTGCAGCGTGTTCATAATGCTTGCGTTCGATTCATTTTCAATATCCGCCATTATGACAATATTTCCAAACACTTTAATAACCTCTCTTGGCTCCGTCTTACCGACAGACGTAAATTGCACTCTCTTTCACTACTTTTCAAACTTCTGAATTCCTACATCCCTACTTACCTGGCGTCCAGATTTGAGAAGTTATCCTCTTACCACAATATTGACACTAGGTCACAAGATAGCAGTCTGCTAACAATTCCTCTTCATAGCACTTCTTCCTATTCTACTTCCTTCACAGTATCCTCTGCCCACTCCTGGAATCTCCTTCCTCAAGATATCAGGGGTTGCCGCACACTTGGTACCTTTAAGTCACGCTTATACAGTTACCTGTTGTCTAATAATTAATTTTTCTTCATTTGTTTAAATTTATACTATGTAATTAATAATTTTTTCTCGTTTTTTTTATATATCTTGTACATATTATATATTTAATTCGTTAAATTTAGAGTAAATCAAAATACATTATAAATATTAATTGTATTGTATTCATAACTTGTAATCGTTTATATATATATTGTAATTTAGATTTAAGACTATTTTTTTGTTTGTATTTTTTTTTAAACCTGGTTGAGTGGTAGACAAGGCCTTAAGGCCTTAACTCTGCCAGGTAAAATAAAGCTATTATTATTATTATTATTATTATTAAATTAAAAATAAAATTATTAACAGAAACAACTCACTTATATTACTTTTTAAAAATTAATAATTTGTTTTTTCATTATTTAATACAAATAGTTTTAAGATTTGTCAATATATTTACACAATGCCTTGTATAATAAGCAATAGATTAATACATTATAGATTAATTATTATTTACTTTGTATTTTTCTTCTTTTCTTTTTATGTATAGTAGATTCGAGCTGTTATTCCTTTCTGTATTCATTCTATCATTAGTTTAATTTTAATTGTATTTAATTTCATTGTATTATTAGACATTATTTTCATTATTATTCAATTTGGCCCTCAGGGGTCCTCATCTAGGGGATATGTGGATGGCGACCACAAGGTGCCCAAGCTGAGCAAAACATTTCTTTCACTTACTTGTGTTTTGCACTCTTTTAACTTTACTATCTAACCTCTCTTGGTTAACTCTTGTTTTTTCGACCCCAACGCTATTAGGGCATCCGAGGGCTAGGGAGTCTTTCCTTTCTTCCATTTCTTCTTTCCTTTATTTTCTTTTCTTCTCCAGAAAAGCCTGACCAGAGGCTATAAGATGGCAGCCCCATCACTGGTCTTGCCTTCTTTTGGCCAGCAACCAATTGAAGGGACTTTTATTATGCTTTCAAGTCTTATACGAGAATTTTCCGGACGCTGGAGGCAAAATTTTCTATAGGATCGTAACAGGCCTTGGCCTAATACTTGGAAGGAAGAAGAAGAAGATTATTCAGTTTGACAGATAATTAATTGTTTAGTATGTACTATTATTGTAATTTTTTGTATTTATATGTAACATATGTTTGTCCTGGCGAGTGGAAGAGAAGGCCACATGACCTTAACTCCACCAGGCTAAATAAATCTACTCTATTTTATTCCAATAGTATTTTCATAATAAGACTAAAGGTGTAGCCAAATAATTTGTCTGCAATGCAATAAAGCATTTTTAATCACATGCTCCCCTGGAACATAATTCACATAGGAAATCACCTAAATGAATTGTAAATTTCATCTTCCCTCTTGCTGTTGGCCATTATGTTACTAAGTCATGCTCATGCCTGTTTATGTATATCTATCTATAATGGTGTATCCCATTGTTGAGCTACAGCCTCTGCTTTATAAGGAGTTACTGGACCAAGTTAAGTTTTAGTTACCTTGATGTTTTTTTTGTTTATTATTGATCTAACATTTCTCACTGAAAGATAAATTATATTTGAAGAGAAAAATTTTCGCCTAGACCGAGACTCGAACCCGGGACCTTCCTTACTAGCTTTATAAAGTAATGTTAAAATCCCAATAAATGTCTTCTTAACTAAGAAGCTGCCATTTGCAAAGATAGAAACAGTGGTTTCAAAACTATTTGGCGATAGGGAATTACAACGTATATAAGAGAAAAATTTGTGTCTATATCATAACTCGCCTCGGTAGCTCAGTTGGTAGAGCATTTGGCCCAGCAAGCCAAAGGTCCCGGGTTCGAGTCTCGGTCTAGGCGAAAATTTTTCTCTTCAAATATAAATTTAGTTACCTTATTTGCTCATATATGTCATGGATGGCAGGCGGTCAACACACCGACTCAATGAGACATCTAACAGGCAGCAAAAGTATTAAATTTGAAGAGAAAAGTTTTTGCCCAGACCGATACTCGAACCCAGTACCTTTGGTTTTCCATACCAAATGCTTTACCAACTGAGCTACAGGGGCGGTTTGGGGTGTAACCTTATTCTGCTTATTTTGATAATTTTGCATTTTTTTAGAGTACATTTAATGAGCTTGGAGCGTATTCTTAATTAATCGGCCGGGGGTGTTTTATGGGCAATGTTCGGAAATCTGTGGAGGTAACCATAGATTTATACCAATCGTTATGGAGAGAATATCAACAAATAAATTTATCAATTGAATTTCTAAATTATGAAGTTCCAATCTAGATGCAACTTTTTCTCTTATATACATTGTAATTCTTATGCACCAAATGCTTGAAGCCTTGGTTTCTATCTATGCAATTGGCGGCTTCTTAGTTAAGAAGACATTATTGGGAATTTAAACACTACTTTTAACATGTTAAATTAATAATGAAAACATCAATAGAAGCTTTTAAAAGTAGTGTTTAAATTCCCAATAGTAAGGCTTCAAATGATGCAAAGATAGAAGCAATGGTTTCAAAAGCATTTGGCGACAGGGAATTACAATGTATATAAGAGAAAAATTTGCATCTAGATCGTGACTTGCTTCGGTAGCTCAGGTGGTAGAGCAATTGGCCCGGAAAGCCAAGGGTCCCGGGTTCGAGTCTCGGTCTGGGTGAAAATTTTTCTCTTCAAATATAATTTATCTTTCAGTGAGAAATGTTAAATCAATAATAAAAACAATTATATAGCTACGTCTGTAACAAAAATAAAATGTCTTACTGGATGTGAAACAATGAAGTGATTCTTGTGTTTGAGGCCATCTGAGAGCTTAGAAGGCAAGAATGTGCTAGTAGAACTGGACAAAATGGTCTTATCATCCATAACCTTGTCAACACCAATGTACACCTTCCTCTTGAGATCCATATTCTCTGGTACACACTCTTGGACTAGAACTGCTCCTCTTACAGCATCTTCCAAATTAGTTGAGCCTATAATCAAGCAATATCATTATTGAACTATATAGGAAATATCAATATTAGGTATATTTAAATTTTAACATTCATTATATTATATTTGAAAAGAAAAATATACACCTAGAATGGGGTTTGAACCTAGGACCTTTGACTCTCTATGTTAATGATCTATCCAAGTGAGCTACCTAGGCCTCCAATCTAAATGCATATTTTTCTCTTATACATAGTTAATTCCCTAACCCCAAATGCTACGAGCCGTTGCTATGATTTTTGCAAATGGCGGCTTCTTTATTAAGAAGACTTTTTATTGAGAATTTAAACATTACTTATAAAGCCAGTAGTGCTTCTTTCAATGTTAATATTATTCGTTTTTCTTCTTCTTCTTCTTCCTTCCAAGTATTAGGCCAAGGCCTGTTACGATCCTATAGAAAATTTTCCCTTATGGGAAATTCTCGTATAAGACTTGAAAGCATAATAATAGTCCCTTCGATTGGTTGCTGGCCAAAGGAAGGCAAGACCAGTGATGGGGCTGCCATCTTATAGCCTCTGGTCAGGCTTTTCTGGAGAAGAAAAGAAAATAAAGGAAAGAAGAAATGGAAGAAAGGAAGGACTCCTTAGCCCTCGGATGCCCTAATGGCGCCGGGGTCGAAAAAACAAGAGTTAACCAAGAGAGGTTAGATAGTAAAGTTAAAAGAGTGCAAAACACAAGTAAGTGGAAGAAATGTTTTGCACAGCTTGGGCACCTTGTGGTCGCCATCTACATATCCCCTAGACGAGGACCCCTTAACATCTTAATGATGGACAAATTATATTTGAAAACAAAAATATATGCCTAGACCCCTATTTTTGTTTTCAAATATAATTTGGGTCTAGGCATATATTTTTCTTTTCAAAAATAATTTGTCCATCATTAAGATGTTTAAAAACAAATAATATCAACATTCATTATATTTTTATGAATATTTAATTATGTTTTATCCATCATTGAGATGTATGAAATGAATAACAAAAACATTGATAATAATGTTTTGTCACCCTTAGCAGTCAATAAATATTTTTTCTTTAAGAAATATATGAGAATATGGCTTCTTCAAATAAAGTGATTGATAAATCATATTTGAAGAGAAAAATTATACGCTCAGACTGGGGCTTGAACCCTTTGGCTTTCTAGACCAATGCTCTACCAACTGAGCCAATGGACTAAAAAGTCAATAAGTCTGCAACCTATTATTCCGGTCTTTATTTTTTTGATGTCCTGATTATCCTGGCCAGGATGCTAGAAAAAATTTATGAAATTATTGTATAGTCATTGGTCCTTTTCAAGTATACAAAGTTTCAAGTCGATCCAGTGTTTTTAAGTGGGTGAAAATCTTGTTGTAAGATTCCATTACATAGACAAATACAGGTCAAGCTAATATAAAGCATGTAATAAATTAGTAAAATAGACAAACAATCTGAAGTAATTATTGCTTATTGGTTGTTAAGATATGTGCAATTAAGCATTCAAAAAATTTGTAGAAATCTTCTGGGCTTGTTGGCCATGGTTGTGAGATTTTAAAACTCCCCAACATCTCTGACAAAACGTTGGGGAGTTTTATGTCTCAAGACCACAGCCGGCAAGCACAGAAGATTTCTACAAATCATGATATGAAATCCGACCGTGAAAGTCTAAGTAAATATACAAAAGATATTTAATCCAATATTGAAGGCAGTTAAATGTACAGTTTAATTTCAGTTACAAATAGAATTTTACCTTTCACAAGAGCATATTGCTGGGCAGCAGACAGTTTCCCTCGAAGCAGTTTTTGTGATTCCAGTTTCTTGAATTGCACTTCTATATCTTTTAGAGCAGATGATATCTGATTTTGATCGATGTCGTATATAACTACATTATAACCTGCTCCAGCAAATAACATGGCCCAACTTCTACCAATCAGACCACTGAAAACACACAAATTTAGAATCTATTAGATTTGTCATTAATTTCTACACTTACTCATATCTCACATAGTTTGCATGCTGCAAAATCCTGTACATGAATTTTTGTTTATGGATCAAAAAGAGATGAATAGAATGTACATTAATATTATAATGCTATTGTGAAAAGAAAAATAATGTGTGAACCAGGAATCGAACTGTGGACCTCTAGTTCTCCAGACTAGTGTGCAGCCCACTACACCATTCCACACCTGGCACAAACACTATCAATTCTTTCCACATATACAAATTCTATAATTCTCGTTTCGGCCGCTGTCAGTTAGATGACACTGCCATTGCCAACGGCCGGCTTCGTTTAGAAGTATCTATATTTGAGAATTTTACACCACCACTTTTATAAGCGGTAAACGATGTTATTTAACATTTTCCAATACTATTATTTTAACACAGTTCCAATAATGGATTATATTGAAAGTTAAAAACACATTATGAGGGTTCTTAATTAATAAATTAATGAGTCATTTTTACATCTTACATCATATTTCATGTTTTATTAAACACAGTAACTATAGTTTTCAAATGATCTTGTCATTCATTTTCAACCGCCATTATGACTATCGGATATTCGTTGGAATCTCCCTCTATAACGTTGCCATCTGGTGTTGATTTGATGAACTTCGAGATATCGTTGCCATCTGGTATTGATTTGATGAACCGTGTTTAATAAAACATGAAATATTATTTAATACACAAGTGATCTTCTTGGTGATAAAATATTAAAATATATATGCAGTCAATATGCCCATTTCACCAATTAATGTTTTAAAATGGTCAACAAGTTTCTACAGCTAAGCTGTCATTCTCAAGACCAGATATTGACTGTCAATATCTGGTCTTGAGAATGACAGCTTAGCTGTAGAAACTTGTTGACCATTTTAAAACATTAATTGGTGAAATGGGCATATTGACTGCATATATATTTTAATGAAATATTAGGTAAGATGTAAAAATGACTCATTAATTTATTAATGGATTGTATAATATTATAATGATATTGTGAAAAGAAAAATTAATGTGTGAACCAGGAATCGAACCGTGGACCTCTATTCTCCAGACTAGTGTGCAGCCCACTACACCATTCCACACCTGACACAAACACTAGTCTGGAGAACTAGAGGTCCACAGTTCAATTACTGGTTCACGCATTAATTTTTCTTTTCACAATATCATTATAATATTATAATATGATCCATTATTGGAACTGTGTTAAAATAACAGTATTGGAAAATGTTAAATCTTCTTCTTCTTCCTTCCAAGTATTAGGCCAAGGCCTGTTACGATCCTATAGAAAATTTTCCCTCCAGCGTTTCATAGGATGACCCAGTGATCTTCGTCCTCTTGGTATATAATTATAAACAGCTTTGGGGATCCGATTTGAACTCATTCTTTCAAGATGGTGTTTCCAATTTAGTTGATACTGTTTAATATATTCCAAAATTGGCGTAGTCTTCAATTCTTTTAAGATATCGGTGTTCCTTTTCCGATCCCATCTGGTGTAACCCGCTGTTCTGCGCATGAATCTCATTTCACAAGCCGTTATTCTGCTTTCATGTTGTTTTCTTAGTGTCCATGCTTCACTACCATAGGTCAACACTGGTCTAGCCAAAGTGTTATATAAACGTAATCTGGTGTTTTTTTGTACAAGGGATGGTTTCATAACTTGATTAATAATTCCTAAACTTTTATTATAACTAGTAACTTTTTCAGGGATATCCTTTTCATCCCAGATAGAGAGATAATATCCAAGATTTTTAAATTGATTAGATCTCTCTAAAATTTTATTCTGGAGACAGATTTTACTTTGTATGGGGTCCTTCCCATGAAATGCCATAATTACATTATAAATTTAAAAAAATAAAATATACATTATAAACATTAATTGCATTGTATTTATAACATGTAATTGTTTATGTATATTGTAATTTAGATGTAAGACTATTTTTTTGTATTTTTTAAAACCTGGTTGAGTGGCAGACAAGGCCTTAAGGCCTTAACTCTGCCAGGTAAAATAAAGCTATTATTATTAATTATTATTATTATTATTATTATCTATAACCATTCGTTTTTTCTCTATGTCCATAACCAATGAAAAGTGAGCAGGTCACATGGTTTTGTTTTGGCGAGGATCACTTTAAGAGCAAACAGAGTTTAGATATGTAAATTTTTCCACTTTTTGTAAATATATATCTGATAGCTTAATAGTCCAATCATTTTTCTGGTTTCTAGGTATTTTTATGACAGCCATTTTCTCACTATTCATGTTTTATGGTATTTACTAGGTGCAATGTACAGTTGAAATAACTAAGTATACTTACTTACTTACTCACTGGCACAATCAAACCCGTAGGTTCATGGCCGCACAGACATAAGCTCTCCATACATCCCTATCCTGAGCTAATGCTTTCCAATCATTCCCTGTATAATCTACTTCCCTCAAATCATAGTTAATGTTATTCTCCCACCTCATTCTTGGTCTACCAACTGGGCGTTTTCCCTCTGGCTTTCCTACAAGAAGCTTCCATGCAAGTCTTTCATTTCCCATACGTGCAACATGTCCTGCCCAACGCAGTCTACGAGACTTAACTGTTCTTATTATATCTGGCTTCCTATAAAGACCATGTAGTTCATTGTTATGTAGTCTTCTCCATTCACCTGTCTGTTCATCTCTCTTTGGTCCGAAAATTTTCCTAAGTACTTTATTCTCAAATACTTGTAATCTCCTTTCCTCTCTTAAAGTAAGAGTCCATGTGTCGCACCCATATAATATAACTGGTAGAATAATAGTTTTATATATTTTCAGTTTAAACGTTTTTTGAAAGGAGTTGGGACATCAAGAGTCTCTGCAATGCATAATAGCACGCATTTCCAGAATTGAGCCTATGTTTAATTTCTTTGTGCATCTCATTCCTATTTGTGATCATTGTTCCTAGGTATTTGAATTCAGCCACTTCCTCAAAATGTCCCTCATTTGTCATTAGCTGTCCATTTCCATTATATAGTGAATTTCTACGTGTGACCATATATCTAGTTTTATTGATATTTACTTCCAGTCCTAAGTTCTTAGTGTTACTCAATAGTGTGTGCGTGTTGTCCTTTAGTATCTTCTTGCTATCGGCCAGTAGTACTACGTCATCAGCATAAACTAACAGCTTATTAATACCATTCAGTTGTAAGCCTTCCTCATTCTCTAAAGATTTAATGGCATGCTCTAGTACAAAATTAAATAGTAGAGGAGATAGTGCATCTCCTTGCTTCAATCCATTGTGGATTTCAAAAGTATCTGAAAACTGTTTGCCTACACGCACCCTACTCTTTGTGCCATTTAGACACATTCGTATAAGTCTAACTAACTTTTTAGGAATTCCAAACTCCAGCGGGATACTATACAACTTCTTCCTCTTAATTGAATCATATGCTTTTTTGAAGTCTACATATAGTTGATATACAGTACCATTATGAAATAACTAAGTATGTTGTCATATTTCACATTTATTGTGAGAGTAAGTATAAGTTGGCATTTACACACATCCCAGACCTTGAATTGCAGAAGGTTATCACAAATACTACAATAAACAAAAATACCAGTTTATTTCAGTATGAATTATTGAACTTTAACTATGTTATCTTTGTTAAGAAAATGTACATAGCAACACTATCCTTCATACTTTGATATAAGTTTTAACATTACATAATCAGTAACTGGTATAGCTTTCACATTTTTAATTGTTTTTTACAGCTCACAAATATCTTAATTATGGTATTTCTATGTTTAATAAGAATCAAATGAATCGTGAATTCTTCTTACCTCATACTCCTATGTTTTTTTAAACACAGTACCGCAGTATCGGCGACCATCGTCCGCTGACGATGGTGACGATGGTCGCTGATACTGCGATGCTGTGTTTAAAAAAACATAGAAGTATGAGGTAAGAAGAATTCACAATTCATTTGATTCTTATCAATAAAACCTCAATGTTAAAAATTCCCAAATTTATTATATTAAATTTCTTCTTCTTCTTCCTTCCAAGTATTAGGCCAAGGCCTGTTACGATCCTATAGAAAATTTTCCCTCCAGCGTTTCATAGGACGGCCCAGTGATCTTCGTCCTCTTGGTATATAATTATAAACAGCTTTGGGGATCCGATTTGAACTCATTCTTTCAAGATGGTGTTTCCAATTTAGTTGGTACTGTTTAATACATTCCAAAATTGGCATAGTCTTGAATTCTTTTAAGATATCGGTGTTCCTTTTCCGATCCCATCTGGTGTAACCCGCTGTTCTACGCATGAATCTCATTTCACAAGCCGTTATTCTGCTTTCATGTTGTTTTCTTAGTGTCCATGCTTCCATACCATAGGTCAACACTGGTCTAGCCAAAGTGTTATATAAACGTAATCTGGTGTTTTTTTGTACAAGGGATGGTTTCATATATTAAATTTCTGTTTGCTAACTATAGTGTATTCTTAAAATATATTTCAATATTCAGAATATGTAGTTAAAAAGGGGACAGCTACGTGTTTACAGCAGATAACCCAGAGATTTATTCTACAACAGTATAAACATTCAACTGGAAAGGACTCTGGAGATGTTTATCATAAGGAAATAACAGAGAGAAACACCACATAAGCCATGAAAAGATACAATAATGAATTACGTTGATGAACCCAGAAGAATAGCTGTAGTAACATTCTCTGACTCCCCAAAAGCATCATAATTATCGAATGTCACAAAATGATAAAACAGTTATCCCGTCTACATAAAAGAGTTGTACTTCAATGATGATTATGGCGCATTGTGGAGTGACAGGGCAATGAATGAAATAGCTAATTTTATGGCCTAAGAAGGGTAGCAAAATTGTTCAAAAACACAACTTCTACTCCAGTTTCCTTTCACTATATCAAAAGAATTATCTCAAATAAATATATCAATAAACTTAGAGAAGAAGACACCACCAAAACACCTGGAAAGGAATGGGAAAATAGACAAGCTTATGACATTACTACATTACAAAGAAAATCTGCAGTAGAAACATTAAGACTGCTAACGGGACATGAATGCTTGAAATAAACACCTACACAGACTTGGCATAACAGATTCAACCTAAATGAACTTTTTGCAATTTAAATGAAGATATGGAAAGAAACACCATCTCCTCCGGTGTCCAGCTTTTGTAGAAGAGAACAGCATTTCTGCTAAATATTGGAGCTGCAAGAGAGTGAATGATTTCATTATCAAGGGCTCGACATTAGATACCAACAAACATTCAACTGGAAAGGACTCTTGGAGACGTGTGTAATAAGGAGATAGCAGAGAGAACACCACATAAGCCATGAAAAGATACAAAAATGAATCTCCTTGACGAACCTAGAAGAATAGCTGTAGCAACATTCTGACTCATTACTGGACATTAGTGTAAAACCTGAGTCACTTTATGTAACCTGCAAGCCATCAGGAACCACTAAATCTTCCAGAATGACCATCCTTCAAAACTGCTTCCAAAAGTGATGAATAAAAAGTTAGGAAACTAATGTGGGAGACAATGAGAAATTCATGAATTCCTTACAATTATATATATATATAGTCCACCGCTGTGGTCTCAAGGTAGCGAAGACTAATAGAATTCCTCAACGAGTTGAATTTATGGTCCGATAATTAAATTATATATATATATAAAGTTTCATTGCGAAAAAACAAAAATACCACCCGGAAGAGCATAGAAAATGTTTCAATTAAAATTTCAAGTTAACCCCCCCCCTCTCTTAATAGTTCGATTTTGCTGATTAACGAACTCTATACCTTTCTTATTAAAATGATTTTAATTGCAAGAAAACAAACATGATTTCCGTTAAAACGATTTTTAAATTTTGGCTTTCGAGTAAACTCCTACTTCATGCAGTCGGGTTTTTCGATTTTTGGATAATTCCTTTTCTCGTATTTTAATAGCATATATCTAGTTTCGTTGCGAAAAATTGAAAATTGCGACTATAGCATTTTTTTTTTCGCTTCAACTTAACCCTCCACTACCAATGGACCAATTTTGCTAATTAACGAACTCGTTCTTACTTTTTCAGTTGATTGATATATGCCGAGTTTGATTCCGAAAAAAAAATAGTCAACTATATATAATAATTATTTTTTAATTTTATGTCTAGTAGATAGGATCGATAGAAATCTGTAAACTTTTCAAAAATATTTTCTTGGGTACGACCACAACAACTTCATTCCTTCGAAATTCGCTAATAGGTAATACACGTACAACAACGGGGGCGCCGTAGCGTAGTTGTTAAGGCACTGCGCTACAAGTCGGAAGGTCGAGGGTTCAAGTCCCGGTGGGGTCAGGATTTTTAAACTGACCAAAACCTTCTGGCGGCAGTATGGCCCGGGGTCGACTCACCCTCTAACAGAAATGAATACAGACCTTGTTCTGGGGGTAAAGGTGGCCGTCACGCAGGGCTGATAACCCGGCTGACATGAAGTGCCGATTGTCCAGAAAAAGTGGGAGCCTTAACCTCCTACTACCCCAAGGGCCTCTCGAGGCCTGTGGTGGGATTACTTTACGTACAAAAACATTTGAGGTTCGATCACAGCCAAAGTAAATTAAACATTTCGTGTAAGAAATCGTCTTCCTTCGTAAAGGAACTTACAGATCGTCGGTTGCTTGTCACAGGGATTTGTGGTTCATTAAAGAACTCTGGAATATGGAAATATATTCTTGGCAAAACAAACAAATGACGTTACAGCCACGTTATTGTAAGTACTGTGGAAACGTGAAAGAATGTAACCGCAGACTTACAAGCAAATTATAACGCAATGACACATTAATCATGGGGAATTCCAAATGCGGAAACCTATTATTTCCTGGATGAGTAACGTTCATTATAAAACTCTTGCGTGTTGGAAATGTTTACAAACGGACGATGACGATGAATGCTTTATCGACCCCCCCCCACCGATATTAGTATATAAGCGAAAGAAATGGGTTCATTGGAAAATAACCCGAGATGCTTATAAGTAAGGACTAATATTATATTTGAAAAGAAAAATATACGTCTAGACTGGGGTTTGAACCCAGGACCTTTGACTCTCTATGTCAATGATCTTCCATCTGAGCTACCTAGGCCTCCTAAATATACAGATACGGACGCCTAGGTATTACCCATCCAAGTGTTTTGTGCAGGCGGAAAATATGTTAACTAACAAACTGTCTTTCTCTTTCTATTCCTTACTATGTTGCCACTTCCTGCCCTTTATATTATGTCGTTTGATTGGCAGGTAGAGAGCTGACAAATACTATGTATTTTAATGATCCGTCGTTCTGCGCGGTCAGTGGCAGAATGACTAACTTGACAACCCTGTTACTTTTGGGGTTACGTCTAGGAATGAGCTGTCCCTTCCTTGCCCTTCTCATTACATGTTGCCACTTGTGATTTATTGTGAGGCTGGTAACAGAGAGACGACAAATACTGTGATTTTAAATGATCCGACCGCTTGAGCGTTCAGTGCTTAAATGACTAATTTGAAAACCATGTTAAGATCTTTCACACGTGTTTAGAGATTCTCCCCCACATTTGATGTTGAAAAATTTCAATACGTGATCGGATGTACAGTTTTCCCCTACATCCCTTCCACAGATTCAGTAGATCGGCGACACTAGCGCTAAAACTCTTCCCCTCCGCCCGTGAACAGTTAACTTGGATGTGTAATAGTGTAGATAGACATAATGGTAGAAACATTTAATTGGCTAAACAAGAACGTTTGAAGTAATGCCATCTACTGTATATCGTTTGATGTACTCTTTTTAGAATGACTCATCATTTCGTCGTTCTAGGATTCACCTGAGGTTTATTATTCAGTGACGTCAACAGCCTGTCTACTTGGACAAAGTGCGACCGCTGAATTATACAAAATCATCCTGAAATGTTTCTCAATATCTCGTAATTCTTTTCCCCCAAGCGTGACAGACCTAGAAGGCCATTGGCCTACAAGCTGGCTGCTGGTCTCACAGCCACAGGTGTTAATCACAGAGGTAGATGGTTATCTATCCAGTGTAGGGGTCAGATGTGGTCAGCATGTCGGGTCTCCCAACCGTTATAGCTGGTCTTCTCAACCTGGAGCCGCTACTTATTGTAGTTACCCAAATGTCTCAAGATGCTGGGTGGGCTCCGGTCCCATACTGGCCGAAATTGCATGAGATAATTTATTTCCACGTGGAGACTCGAACCAGCGCAAGTCCCGTAGCTTTGCGCCAAGGCTTCTCGCCTTAAGGGAGGTGATGGATGAAAAATTGACCATTACTTACTTACTTACTCACTGTCACTATCGAACCCGTAGGTTCATGGCCGCACGGACATAAGCTCTCCATACATCCCTATCCTGAGCTAATGCTTTCCAATCATTCCCTGTATAATCTACTTCCCTCAAATCATAGTTAATGTTATTCTCCTACCTCATTCTTGGTCTACCAACTGGGCGTTTTCCCTCTGGCTTTCCTACAAGAAGCTTCCATGCAAGTCTTTCATTCCCCATACGTGCAACATGCCCTGCCCATCGCAGTCTACAAGACTTAACTGTTCTTATTATATCTGGCTTCCTATAAAGACCATGTAGTTCATTGTTGTGTAGTCTTCTCCATTCACCTGTCTGTTCATCTCTCGTTGGTACAAAAATTTTCCTAAGTACGCCGTAGCGTAGTGGTTAAGGCACTGAGCTACAAGCCGGAGGGTCGAGGGTTCAAGTCCCGGTGGGGTCAGGATTTTTAAACTGACCCAAACCTTCTGGCGGCACTATGGCCCTGGGGTCGACTCAGCCTCTAACTGAAATGAGTACCAGACGCTTGTTCTGGGGTAAAGGCGGCCGTCACGCAGGGCTGACACCCCGGCTGACATCAAGTGCCGATTGTCAAGAAAAAGTGGGAGCCCTAACCTCCTACTACCCCAAGGGCCTCCTGAGGCCTGTAGTGGGATCACTTTTTACTTTATTCTCAAATACTTATAATCTCCTTTCCTCTCTTAAAGTAAGAGTCCATGTTTCGCACCCATATAAAAATTGACCATTTGAGATCAAAATTGACATTTTTTTGTTTTTTGTACTAAAAAATAGCCCGTACTGTAATGTATATGTTGGCAAAGTTTCAGAGGCCTATGGCGCTTGTTAAGTGCCCTAAATTTTGTGATAAAAAATGGTAAAATATTAGTAGAAATTATTTGTGATAAATATGGGAGTTAAGATAGTGCCTATCAACTGAAGTATTGGATGTTGGAATCATATTCGGGAGGTCTCTGGTTCAAATATCGGTGCCGACCAATTTAAACCGAGGTGTTTTCTTGGTTTTCTTTACTATCGAAAGAAATGCTGGGTTGGAATGTTATTATCAAGGTTCATTTCTTCATATTTACCATTTCACAGCATCAAAAAAAAATATATATACATAATATTTAAATAAATAGACGCTAAAAGCCATAAATTTTAAAAGCGTCTATAACTAATTAAACGCCAAGAGTATTTATATTTTATTAGCTGTCATATATTATTGATATTGTTGTCAAATAACAATTTTTATCATGTTAATAGAAGATTGAAGACAGACATGTGCTGAAGTACAGTATGTTGTCATTCCATTGGAAGAATTACATAATCATCTCATACTGTATTTATCAGCTTACAGGATAATGTTAGCTTTATCATAAATAAATAACAATGTAAACAAAGGAATAGTTCTGTGCAAATACTGATAATGTCAAATATTTCAGATTTTGTTTTATCGTGACTATTTCGGGATGCTCAAGCTAATTAATGTAATAAACGTTGATAATAAGCTTATATTCTTTAACAGATTGACTCGTTTTAGTAACATAAAAGTGTCGATAAATAGGCATACGTCTGTCATTGTAAACAGATTTGACATTTTTAGATCTTCAAACCGTAATCTACAAACTTGTCCTTATTCTGATTAACTTCTTCTTCTTAAACTTAATTTGTAGGATTTTCATCCTGTTTATTTCCAAAATCACTCCTCGGAGGAAGACGTATTGGATGTACATTCTCTGTCTATCCATCTATTGACTGGTCTTCCTCTTGTTCTTCTCCCGTCCATTGGTCTATCTTCTTTAGCTCTTTTTGCAAATCGGTTTTCTTCATTCTTTCTATATGACTCTTCCAATATTTTCGTCTATCTATATGGCCATCATCATCATCATTATCATCATCCTTCACCGGTGTGGAAAGAAACGGGAACCTACCACACCTAAAATTCCCTAGTATAGCTGCAAGCGTAGCATGAAAATGCTATGATTGCAGCGAAAGACCTGCCTTCGGGCAGAATTACTATGGATGGATCTATAATAAATTTGGTTATGTCTTGAATATGACATTTGTCTCTAATTTCTGTGTTGTGTATTTTATCAGATAATGTTTTCCCCTGAATAGTTCGTAAGATTTTCATTTCACATGTGCTTATTATTTGTTTAGTTTTTTGTTGTATCAGCCCTACTTTCTGCTCCATATACGATAACTGGTCGAACTATATTTTGTATATGTGGGTTTTGCTTTCTATTGACATATGACCTCAACGGCAGATACAGTGGAGAAGTCCTTCGGTACAGTGTACCTGACGGAAGAGGCAACTCTACATCTACTGCCTTGTAGATTGACAAACGGGCGGATGGGGTTCGTTAGTCCTGCAAGACAACCCATCTAGGAGAGACAACTCCGAAATAAAACGGGGCAGGCTGTGCTCTGGAGCTGGGTGAAGGCAATCGGCCTAGGGAGGAAACCCCGAATAATAAACCTATGAAAACCGGCTAGCAACCCACTTCAAGGTGTATCTTATACATTGCTCGCAGTCCCATGGATGAAGCCTCGGATCAAAGACGGATTCTCATTAACGTAGAACAAAATATGTTATGATTAGGGCTCGGAAGTCGAGGACCTATAAAATACCTTTAAAACACCTAAAGACATCCTTTAAAAAAACATAAAACGTGAAAAAGGACGTAAAGAATTTTGCAGTTGATAACGAGTGGATGAAGACAAACTCACTGCCTTCACTCTCAGCTCGAAGTAATGTTCATAAAGTGGTAACTTATTAGAATATCTTCCATCCATAGTAATTCAGCCCGAGGGCAGGTATTTCACTGCAATTGTAGCATTTTCATGCTATGCTTTGCAGCTTTACTAGGGAATTGTAGGTGTGGTAGCTTCCTGTTGCTTTCCACACCGGTTAAGAATGATGATTACGATGATGATTATTATGATGATTGCCGGATAATTTTCGGGGACCGTTGGGCCCTAAGCTTCCTGACATTTGTCTTACAAGTGAGGAAAAACCTCGAAAAAACCTCACCCAGGAGCCTGTCCCAACTGGGAATCGAACCCGGGCCCGCTGCGTGACAAGGCAGCACGCTACCTGGAGACCACAGCGGTGGACATTATTAGAACATCCATCCATAGTAATTCTGCCCGAAGGCAGGTCCTTCACTGCAATCATAGCATTTTCATGCTATGCTTGTAGCTTTACTAGGGAATTGTAGGTGTGGTAGCTTCCTTGATTTCCACACCGGTGAAGGATGATGATGATATTGATAAGGATGATGAAGGCCATATGATTTCGCGGACCGTTGGGCCCTGAGCTTCCTGACATTTGTCTTACAAGTGAGAAAAAAAAACGAAAAAAAAAAACCGACCGGGAATCGAATCCGGGCCCGCTGCGTGACAAGGCAGCACGCTACCTCGAGACCACAGCGGTGGACATTATTAGAACATCTGAAGTGGAAATACAATAATTCAAGCGGTCAGTAGGCTGGTGTTAAAAAACCGGATATTTTGTGAGGTTTCAATACTTTCTCGCAGAACAAAACCGCTTGGAATGTGAAAAGCCTTTAGAAAGTTAAAGTAGGTAGTAGGCCTACAATAAATTTCCTTATTTACTGTTACCTATCAGGTATATACTTCATTAATTCTAAGAATTTTGAAATGATAGATCATCGGTTGATTAATGTCTTTGACATCGTCCGATTCCTAATAGCCAGTTTTGTCTGTCCATCCAATCTCCTGGTTGTAGATGTTTCTCCTTCATATATAAACATATTCCCTGACTCCAGGAGGTTTTAGGTCTTCCTCTGCTCCGTCTTCCCTCAGGTTTCCATTCCAAAACAGATTTTGGTAGTCGATCCTCTTCCATTCGCTGGACATGTCCGTAGTATCTTAATTGCTGAGTTTTAATATATTCTAAAATAGCGTCTTCAATCTTCATTTCTCCCTTATAACTGAGTTCTTAATTTTTCTCTTCTTGAAATTCTTGCGGCCCCGTGAAAAACCTGCCCAAGCTCCGTTCCGTCCACCACGAAACCCACATGGAGTGACCGAGACTCGATCTCGGGACCCCAGCGGTGAGAGGCGTGCGTCTAACCGCTTGCGCCACGGAGCAGCCTCGCAAATAACACATAACACTAAATAAATACAAAATATGGACATTAAATTATACTTACTTACTCACTGGCACTATCGAACCCGTAGGTTCATGGCCGCGCCGACATAAGCTCTCCATATATCCCTATCCTGAGCCAATGTTTTCCAATCATCCCCTGTATAATCTACTTCCCTCAAATCATAGTTAATGTTATTCTCCCACCTCATTCTTGGTCTACCAACTGGGCGTTTTCCCTCTGGCTTTCCTACAAGAAGCTTCCATGCAAGTCTTTCATTCCCCATACGTGCAACATGTCCTGCCCAATCGCAGTCTACGAGACTTAACTGTTCTTATTATATCTGGCTTCCTATAAAGACCATGTAGTTCATTGTTATGTAGTCTTCTCCATTCAACTGTCTGTTCATCTCTCTTTGGTCCAAAAATTTTCGTAAGAACTTTATTCTCAAATACTCGTAATCTCCTTTCCTACCTTAAAGTAAGAGTCCATGTTTCGCACCCATATAATATAACTGGTAGAATAATAGTTTTATATATTTTCAGTTTAACGTTTTTTGAAAGGAGTTGGGACATCAAGAGTCTCTGCAATGCATAATAGCACGCATTTCCAGAATTGAGCCTATGTTTAATTTCTTTGTGCATCTCATTCCTATTTGTGATTATTGTTCCTAGGTATTTGAATTCGGCCACTTCCTCAAAATTTCCCTCATTTGTCATTAGTTGTCCATTTTATTACATATTTAATTTCTACGTGTGACCATATATTTAGTTTTATTGATATTTACAATTAAGATATCCTTATTAATATATTATAAAATTTTCAAGCAGGCATTATAGATTAATTTAAAAATATTCACCTTCCAATGATTCCAATCTTTGCTGCCATCGTGAATTCCACTCAGTTATTAATATAACTTAGCTTGTCTGTAGTGTCCTCGCTTGTAGCTGCAGAAGTGATAGTTTACCAAGCACTGAAAGCAAACAGAAACCTTCAGGCCAATTTTATTGTTAGATAAATCATAAACACGTTTAAAGTTTTATATAACACATCGATAAGAGCGTGTTCCCCTCCGAAAGGAAAGGAGGTATAACTATTATATTGTTTTATTTTCCTGTCCTTGTCATGAAACATATGAATTAATGTACACATTCAATACAAGAGAGCGCTCGAGTGCTGAAAGGTTTCTGAAGTACAGTCTGATACATAACTTCACCATGTAGAGTCCGGATTCCTCTGTAATTACATTTTTTCCTTGACTTTTCTTTCGTAATAACAGAAAATGTTGTAGATTCACGTTATCTAGCCCTTATACTCAAGTTAGATATTACATATTTTTTTACATATTTTACGCATTACTACATCATCATGATCATAGTACATTCACGAATTTAGGCCATTTGTAGACCTGTTTCGGCCTCAAGAGAAACACCATCCAGAAGTCTTTTGAGTGGACGTCCTGTCTTCTTCTTACTGCAGGTTGATATCTTAACATTAGTTTGGGTATTCTGTGATCTTCCATTCGATGAACATGTTGCATCCATCTTGACTTATAATCAGAGATTTTGTTTTCTAAAAGATTCCATGTGTAATTTTTCTAAGATGTCTTCATTTTTTTTTGTGATCTAGTAGTGTGTATCCTGCAGTCCTCCGAAGATATCTCATTTCAGCAGATCTAAGTCTCTGTATATCCTTCTGTTTCAACGTCCATACTTCGCTACCATACAAAAGAGTTGGAAGAGCCAGTTTTTTATACACTTTCAGTCTTGAATGCTTTTGGACTAACTGTGGCTTGAAGATAGAATTTATTAACCTAAAATTCTAAAAATTTAGATATTTTTGCATTTACATCCTTTTCTTCTTCATATGATATATTGCATCCTAGATATGTAAAATTATTCACCTGCTCCAAAATTTTATTGTCCAGTACAATTTTACTTCTGACAGGATCTACACCTTGAAATGCCATAATTTTTGTTTTTCTGTAGATATCTTTAATCCATATTCTTCTGTAATTTTGTTAAGTTCATACAGACCTTTCTGTAGATTATCTTCGGAATTTGCTATTATTATTTGGTCATCTGCAAACAATAGGGTGTTTAATTTTCTATTTTATGATATTCTTATTCCAAATTTATATGTTTTGTTCCAGCAACATATTACTTCATTGATATAAATTGCAAGGAGTGTTGGGGATAGGGCGCAGCCTTGTCTCACACCACGATTTATAATTCCTTCTTCAGAAAATCTGTTATTTAATTTAATCTTTATGGTGTTGTCTTTGTAAATATTTTGTATGTTCTGCCGAAGTAAATTTGGTATATTTCTGTCTTCCAATATATTTAAGAGTTTTGATCTCTTGACTGTGTCGAATGCTTTTTCAAAATCTATGAAAGCAAAATGTGTTTCTAAGTTGAATTCTCTTCTTTTTTCAAGCAATAGTTTAACAGAAAATGCTGAATCAATACAAGTCATTACTACATATTTATTACAATATTACATATTTTTACATGAAATGGTGTTTTAATATAAGTTCACTATATTTTTGTGTACAGTGCTACTAAAGAGGTATAATTTGTTCCCAACTTTGTCTGGAGGGTCGTATGATTGACATGTCGTAGTCATTACAATATATCACTGGTCAAGCCTGCTAACAAAATCTACCTGATATTGAAACACAATGCAAACCCTTTGTTTATAGTTTTCTTCCAAAAAAATGGCAAGGGAAATCCCATAATTAAACAAAATGCAAAGGTTTATAAATTTCTTGGAAAACCTTACTTAATTACTCACTGGCACTATCGAATCCGTAGGTTCATGGCCGCGCGGACATAAGCGCTCCATACATCCCTATCCTGAGCTAATGTTTTCCAATCATCCCCTGTATAATCTACTTCCCTCAAATCATAGTTAATGTTATTCTCCCACCTCATTCTTGGTCTACCACTGGGCGTTTCCCTCTGATTTTCCTACAAGAAGCTCCCATGCACGTCTTTCATTCCCCATTCGTGCCATACGTCCTGCCCATCTCAGTCTACGCGACTTAACTGTTCTTATTATATCTGGCTTCCCATAAAGACCAAGTAGTTATTGTTATGTAGTCTTCTCCATTCACCTGTCTGTTCATCTCTCTTTGGTCCAAAATTTTCCTAAGTACTTTATTTTCAAATACTTGTAATCTCCTTTCCTCCCTTAAAGTAAGAGTCCATGTTTCGCACCCATATAATATAACTGGTAGAATAATAGTTTTATATATTTTCAGTTTTACGTTTTTTGAAAGGAGTTGGGACATCAAGAGTCTCTGCAATGCATAGTAGCACGCACTTCCAGAAAAATATACTTCCTCAAATCATAGTTAGTGTTATTCTCCCACCTCATTCTTGGTCTACTACTGGGCGTTTCCCTCTGGTTTTCCTACAAGAAGCTCCCATGCACGTCTTTCATTCCCCATTTGTGTCATACGTCCTGCCCATCGCAGTCTACGAGACTTAACTGTTCTTATTATATCTGGCTTCCTATAAAGACCATGTAGCTACTGTTATGTAGTCTTCTCTATTCACTGTGTAGTTATCTCTCTTTGGTCCAAAAATCTCCCTAAGTACTTTATTCTCAATTACTCGTAATCCCCTTTCCTCCCTTAAAGTAAGAGTCCATGTTTCGCATCTATGTAACTGGTAAAATTATAATCATCATCAACCGGTGTCATGGCAGCTGCCGCCGTCTTCCGGAAACCAAACGCCATTCCTCTCTATCCATCCATTGATCTTCCTCCATTCCTCTGATATTCATAGCTGCTTGTACCCCCTCTATCCAAGTTTTCTTCGGTCTTCCTCTCTTCAACTGGTAAAATAATAGTTTTATATATTTTCAGTTTAAAGTTTTTTGAAAGGAGTTGGGACGTCAAGAGTCTCTGTAATGCATAATAGCACGCATTTCCAGAATTGAGCCTATATTTAATTTCCTTGTGCTTCTCATTCCTGTTTGTGATTATTGTTCCTAGGTATTTGAATTCAGCCACTTCCTCAAAATTTCCCACATATTTCATTAGCTGTCCATTTCCATTATATAATGCATTTCTATGTGTCACCATATATTTAGTTTTAATGATATTTAGTTCCATTAAACAGCAAATTTCCTTAACATTTTCCCCATTACTATTTAATATTTTCTCTACATAAATTAAAATCAGATCGATCTTTTCATGGAAATCGCCCATCGAAGTAAATATATTATTTTTAGTTGAATGCAGGCTTTCACGGCCGGTAATCATGATGTTGAGTGATTCCGGGTTCTGTGGCCGTGGTCCATAGTTGGTGTTGATACCAGACGTTTCGCCCTCAACTGCGGAGGGCATCTTCAGTGGCGAGTGCTTCTAGGCGTGTTTCCTGGTCGGAAGCTCTACTTAGAGTGAACGCTGCGGGTGTTGTATTGATACTAGTGGTGGGAGCAGGGTGAGCGGGCGTGGCTCTTGCTGATTGGCTAATGGTCGTCTCCTTGTTGTCCCTAGTGTTGATGCATACCGTACACTAGAAAATAAATGCATCAACACTAGGGACAACAAGGAGACGACCATTAGCCAATCAGCAAGAGCCACGCCCGCTCACCCTGCTCCCACCACTAGTATCAATACAACACCCGCAGCGTTCACTCTAAGTAGAGCTTCCGACCAGGAAACACGCCTAGAAGCACTCGCCACTGAAGATGCCCTCCGCAGTTGAGGGCGAAACGTCTGGTATCAACACCAACTATGGACCACGGCCACAGAACCCGGAATCACTCAACATCATATATTATTTTTGTTTGACTGTACAATGTAATGTTTCAAAATTATTTAATTTATTCTACTTTATCTTCTTCCGGGTCCACCGCTGTGGTCTCGAGGTAGCGTGCTGCCTTGTCACGCAGTGGGCCCGGGTTCGATCCCCGATCGGGGCAGTTTTTCTGGGTGAGGTTTTTATCGGGGTTTTTCCTCACCTGTAAGACAAATGTCGGAAAACTTTAAGGCCCAAATGGTCCCCGAAATCATATGGCCATCATCCTTATCATTATTCATCCTTACCATTATCATCATCATCCTTCACCGGTGTGGAAAGCAACGGGAAGCTACCACACCTACACAATTCCCTAGTAAAGCTGCAAGCATTTTTTTTTAGTGATCCCACAACAGACCCGGAGGCCCTTGTGGGAGGTTAAGGTTCCCACTTTTTCTAGACAATCGGCACTTTATGTCAGCCGGGTTGGCAGCCCTGCGTGACGGCCGCCTTTACCCCCAGAACAAGCGTCTGGTACTCATTTCCGTTAGAGGCTGAGTCGACCCCAGGGCCATAGTGCCGCCAGAGGGTTTGGGTCAGTTTAAAAATCCTGAACCCAACGGGACTTGAACCCTCGACCCTCTGGCTTGTAGCTCAGTGCCTTAACCACTACGCTAGGGCGTATAGCATGAAAATGCTATGATTGCAGTGAAGGACCTGCCTTCGGGCAGAATTACTATGGATCTTCTTCCGGGCGTTTGTTCATATAACAGTAAAATATTTTTTTTTTAATTTTTAATCTACATACATACATGCATGCATGGATATATAAACCTATTATTCTACCAGTTATATTATACGGATGTGAAACATGGACTCTTACTTTAAGGGAGGAATGGAGATTATGAGTATTTGAGAATAAAGTTCTTAGGACTATTTAACTCATGCCCGAAATGGGAGTCAATGACCAATCACGTTTCAATGATTTCTGTTTTACAACCAATCAGAGTCGTGTTTCACCAAATATTTATCAGTGTTATAATTACCATATTAAAGAAAGCTCCTCCTTACAATATTGCGTTCCTTTGGCAATAAATAGTATGATCTGGTTGCAGTGATAAACAAATGAAGCAGTAGAAGCGTACCTATCGTTTCTCATTTGTTTTCAAACATCGCCGTTTACATTAAATATACAAATATTTTAAAATAACTATAGTTAAATAATGATTTGTGAGTAAACAGCTTAATTTTATTCGTTAAATAGTCCTAACAAATGCCACTCTTGATTTCCAAATTCTCTAGATAAATTCACTCCTCACTTCGTGAGTCGTGAATTTATCGATAATTTGGAAATCACTCGTGGCATTACTTATGAACATTTTTGGATGAACAGACAGGTGAATGGAGAAGACTACATAACTGTAAACTACATGGTCTTTATAGGAAGCTAGATGTAATAAGAACAGTTAAGTCTCGTAGACTGCGATGGGCAGGACATGTGGGACGAATGGGGAATGAAAGACGTGCATGGAGGCTTCTTGTAGGAATATCAGAGGGAAAACGCCCAGTGGGTAGACCAAAAATGAGGTGGGAGAATAACATTAACTTTGATTTGAGTTAAGTCGATTATACAGTGAATGATTGGAAATCATTAGCTCAGGATAGGGATGTATGGAGAGCTTATGTCCGCACGGCCATGAACCTACGAGTTCGATAGTGCCAGTGAGTAAGTAAGTATGCATACATACATATATACATAGTGTTCTGCCCAAGAGCAAGTCTTTTACTGCAAACTCTGTATTCTCCATGCCATGTTTGCAGCTTTACTAGGAATATATAGGTGGGTGTAGTAGCTTCCCGTTTCTTTCCACACCCCTCTGTCTTTTGCATCTTAAAATCATAAGGTCCCGAGGGGCCCCAACTTGGAGGTGAGGAGAGTGGATTTGACTAAGTTAGACCCTCCGGACTTCACCGAAATTCACCCCAGAGGTTAAATATGAGTTCCATCAGGGTTTTTGACCAGATCAAAGATCCGGAAATTCAAATTAGCCTCTGCCCCCCCCCATTTTTAATACAGTATGTATAATTATAATTAAGAATAAACGTATAGATTTAAGTGAAATAGTGTCTTTAGGGGTACGGTACGCGTTTGAATGGCGCAGTAATATTGGACAAAATCTGTTTCTTTTACGAGAAAGAACCCATGTCCAAAAATGTGGTATGGTTTATAATCTTTGATTTTTTTTTATTTTATCACCACTTAAAACAGATTAAATTAAAATTTCTGAATTTTCGTTTATTTAAATAAAAGTTTACAATAAGCTTGAACAACCCTGCTATAATACTGATTGCTAATTTTCTGTAGACCTGCATTAAATAAAACTCATTTTAAATAATTTTTTTATGTTATAGATTAAATGCGTGCTATTATGCATTGCAGAGACTCTTGATGTCCCAACTCCTTTCAAAAAACGTTAAACTGAAAATATATAAAACTATTATTCTACCAGTTATATTATATGGCTGCGAAACATGGACTCTTACTTTAAGGGAGGAAAGGACATTACTAGTATTTGAGAATAAAGTTCTTACGAACATTTTCTGGACCAAAGAGAGATGAACAGACAGGTGAATGGAGAAGACTACATAACAATGAACTACATGGTCTTTATAGGAAGCCAGATATAATAAGAACAGTTAAGTCTCGTAGACTGCGATGTGCTGAACATGTTGCACGTATGGGAAATGAAAGACTTGCATGGAAGCTTCTTGTAGGAAAGCCAGAGGAAAAACGCCCAGTTGGTAGACCAAGAATGAGGTGGGAGAATAACATTAACTATGATTTGAGGGAAGTAGATTATACAGGAAATGATTGGAAAGCATTAGCTCAGGATAGGGATGTATGGAAGTGCTTATGTCCGTGCGGCCATGAACCTACGGGTTCGATACTGCCAGTGAGTAAGTAAGTAAGTAAGTAAGATTAATAGAAGCTCTCATCTTTGTTTGAGATTGTCTTTTGTCGAACATAAACTTAATAAATGGCCGTTTGCAAAAAAAAAAAAAAAAAAGTCTAGGACATAATATGCACAATCTTACATTATTTTAAATATTTCTTTAAACGTGTTGTTGAACTTTTTATTTCATTTTATCTTTTGTCAGATTAATTAAAAAGATTCTGTACATATTGTATTAAAAATTTCTAATCACATTTTTATTTGTTTCCTAATTTAATGTGAGCATTTCTTTTTTATAGGGGGCACGCCGTAGCGTAGTGGTTAAGGCACTGAGCTACAAACCGGAGGGTCGAGGGTTCAAGTCCCGTTGGGGTCAGGATTTTTAAACTGACCCAAACCCTCTGGCGGCACTATGGCCCTGGGGTCGACTCAGCCTCTAACGGAAATGAGTACCAGACGCTTGTTCTGGGATAAAGGCGGCCGTCACGCAGGACTGACAACCCGGCTGACATAAAGTGTCGATTGTCTAGAAAAAGTGGGAGCCTTAACCTCCTACTACCCCAAGGGCCTCCGGGCCTGTTGTGGGATCACTTTACTTTTTTATTTCTTTTTTATTTTCCACATCTCGTGTTATTTCCAGTTGCAATGGTATTGAATGGAATAAATACATAATTTTTATTTCATTGTGATATTGCTTATCTTGTTACACGTTGTATCCTATATACAGTAGCTAGACTATGTGATGTTGCAATTGGGAAATTTTCTTTACTAAGAACGGTTTACAAAAAGCCCCATTACAATCGAATGAAGTGTATGGCAGTGCATTAAATACAAACAAACAAACATTAATTTTTATATATTAGAAGATAAAAAATCTAATCTTGTCTTGTAAGCCCATATTTTCCCTTAACAGAGATTTAGGCGCTCTCCTCCTACATTAGGATTTGAACCATACTAATTTAGTTACACTTGTTTTGGTATAGATGTTATTTGAGTGGTCCGTGATCAGCGTTCCGCCTCGTACTGACATCTAGGAAACCAAGGTAGTACTAGGACGGGAAAATTCGGTAAATTTTGCTTAGAGCCCTTTCATTCAGGCTTAAGGATCTTTTACGAGCCTGAAAATCTTCTGAGTCGGGACCCACGGCTTAAAGTCCCTCCCGGAGGACTTGCTCCTTGGATTTTACCATCCTAAAAAAATCCATCGACCCCGGCCGGGTTTGAACCCGCGACCCTCGGGACCAGAGGCAAAGAGCATAACCACTAGTCGACCGCGGCCGATTAAAAAAAATCTAATCTAAATATTTAATTTACACTCTGTATGTTATTTTTTTTAGGATGGAAAAATCTAAGTAGCAAGTCCTCCAGGAGGGACTTTAAGCCGTGGGTCCCGAGTCTGAATATTTTCAGGCTCGTAAAAGATCCTTAAGCCTGAATGAAAAGCCTCTGAGCAAAATTTACCGAATTTTCCCGTCCTAGTACTACCTTGGTTTCCTAGATGTCAGTATGAGGCGGAACGCTGACCACGTACCACTCAAAATGACATCTATACGAAAACAAGTGTAACTAAATTAGTAAGGTTCAAATACTTCCCTGTAGGGGGAGAGCGCCTAAATCTCTGTAAAGGGAAAACATAGGCTTACAATACAATACAATACAATGTTATATCTAACATATATCTGATTTAAATCTTTAGCATTTTATAAACAAAATAATATAATTAAGACACTGAAGAATATCAGTAAACATACTTTTGTCATATCATTGTTTTTGGTTTTAAAAATTGTAATGAATCCATAAAAATCCGTAATTTGATTAAACATTTTGCGGAACAAAAAACATTATCAATTAAACCATAACGGAAATTGCTGAAACATAATAAACAAAAACGTAATGAATGTCTTTATGCTCGTATTTTAATGTGATAGTGTTAAGATGATGAAAGAAGGAAAAAGCTTGTACAAAATATAAATATGATTATCATTTTCTACTGTTTCAAGCTGTGTGCCAATCCTAATTCCGGGATGTGAACAAGGAAAGTCTAAAATATTCATGCGATAAATTATATCGGTTTCAACAGTCCAGTTTATTTGGTTAATTTTGAGATATCTATTGTAAGTGATTTTGGAGTGTGGCATAAATTAAACAACACTCACACACTATTAACACTAAGGAATTGGGACTGGAAGAAAATATCAATAAAACTAAATATATGGCCACACATAGAAATACATTATATATGGAAATGGACAGCTAATGACAAATGAGGGAAATTTTGAGGAAGTGGCTGAATTCAAATACCTAGGAACAATAATTACAAACAGGAATGAGATGCACAAAGAAATTAAACAGACTCAATTCTGATGTAATAAGCAAGTGGCTATCATTTTGTATGGATTAATTTTGCCCTTGTTCATTTTCGAGGAATACGTACGATTATTGTCGAAAATCGATTCAGTTAAACGTTTTTTTTTTAAGATTCTTCTGTGTGAGAATGTGAATTTTCTTAAATTTTAATTTCTTTGTAATGTAATTATGGAAACATAGTTTTGCAATTAAAATGAAATACAATATTTCTACTATTTAAGCTCTTCACTGAAGAAAATACCTAACCTCTATCTACCAAAGTAGCCTACTACTCGTAGCTGATCGTCACCACAACCTCATTTCTATTTGTTTGTTATATATATATATATATATATATATATATATATATTCACCTACTACTTCAATAATTTGTGATATTTTAAATATTTTTCTTCAAATTACTCTGTATAATCTACTTTCCTCAAATCATAATTAATGTTATTCTCCCACCTCATTCTTGGACTACCAACTGGGCGTTTTCCTTCTGGTTTTCCTACAAGAAGCTTCCATGAACGTCTTTCATTCGCCATGCGTGCCACATGTCCTGCCCATCGCAGTCTACGAGACTTAACTGTTCTTATTATATCCTATGGCTTCCTATAAGAACCATGTAATTCATCGTTTAGTAGTCTTCTCCATTCACCTATCTGTTCATCTCTCTTTGGTCCAAAAATGTTCCTAAGTAGGCCTGTTATTATATTATATTATATTATATTATATTATATTATATTATATTACAGTACATTATTACATTACATTACATTACACAATACTCTTACTATTACTATATTATATATTATATTATATTACATTTCTTTACATTACATTACATTATCGCGCAACGGACCTCGCACCGCACCACGCACCCCACACCGCACCTCGCACCGACCCGCACCGCGCATCGGACCACGCACCGCACCTCGCAACGCAACGCGCAACGTACCGCGCACCGCACCTCACACCGCATCGCTCACCTCACCGCGCACCGCACCTAGCACCGCACCGCGCACCTCACCTCGCAACGCACCGCGCACCTCACCTCGCACAGCACCGCGCACCGCACCGCAACGCAGACCGCACCTCGCACAGCACCGCGCACCGCAACACGCACCTTACCGCGCACCGCACCGCGCACCTTACCGCGCACCGCACCTCGCACCGAACGCACACCGCAACACGCACCTTACCGCGCACCACACCTTGCACCGAACGCACACCGCAACACGCATCTTACCGCGCACCGCACCGCGCACCGAACGCACACCGCAACACGCACCTTACCGCGCTCCGCACACCGCACCGCGCACCGTACAGCACCTCGCACTGCGCACCTCACCTCGCACCGCGCACCTCACCTCGCACCGCGCACCTCACCTCGCACCGCGCACCGCACCTCGCACCGCGCTCCGCACCGCACCGCACCTTATATTATATTATATTATATTATATTATATTATATTATATTATATTATATTATATTATATTATATTATATTATATTATATTATATTATATTATATTATATTATATTATATTATATTATATTATATTATATTATATTATATTATATTATATTATATTATATTATATTATATTATATTACATTACATTATCGCGCAACGCACCTCACACCGCACCACGCACCGCTCCTCGCACCGCACCGCGAATCGGACCTCGCACCGCAACACTCAACGCAACGCACAGCGCACCTCGCACCGCAACAATTAACGCAACGCGCAGCGCACCTCGCACCGCACCGCACCTCGTAACTCGCACCGCGCACTGCACTGCGCACCGCACCGCGTATTCTCCTACGCACCGCACAGAGAACCGCACCGGGCACCTCAACGCGCAACGCACAGAGCATCGCACCGGGCACCGCACCTCGCACCACATTACATTACATTAACTATACTATTTCTATTACTATTACTATATTATATATTATATTATATTATATTATATTTTATATTAAATTATATTATATTATATTATATTATATTATATTATATTATATTATATTATTATATTATATCACATTACATTACATTATATTACATTATACTGTATTATTACTATATTATATTATATTACATTACATTATCGAGCATCGCACCACGCACCACTCCTCGCACCGCACCGCGCATCGGACCCCGCACCGCAACACGCAACGCAACACGTACCTCACCGCGCATAGCAACGCGCACCGCACCGCACAGAGTACCGCACCGCACCGCGCACCTCACCTCGCCCCGGACAGCGTACCGCACCTCGCACCGCACAGAGTACCGCACCGCACCGCGCACCGCACCACGCACCGCACCCCGCACCATGCACCGCACTACGCACCGTGCTCCGCAGATCGCACCGCACCTCGCGCCACCCCGCGCACCGCACCTCGCGTCGCCCCGCGCACCGCACCTCGCACTGCACCCGCACCGCGTTACATTACATTACATTACTCTATACTATTTCTATTACTATTACTATATTATATTATATTATATTATATTAATTATATTATATTATATTAATTATATTATATTATATTATATTATATTATATTATATTATATTATATTATATATATTATATTATATTATATTATATTTATATTATATTTATATTATATTATATTATATTATATTATATTATTTATATTATATTATATTATATTATTATATTATATTATATTATATTATATTATATTATATTATATTATATTATATTATATTATATTCTATTATATTCTATTATATTCTATTATATTATCTTCTATTATCTTCTCTTCATCTTCTCTTCTCATTATATTTCTTATCTTCTATTATCTTGGTCTTCTCTTGTCTTCTCTTGTATTATATTGTATTATATTGTATATATTGTATTATATTACATTATATTACATTATATTACATTATACGAGTATACATTATATTACATTTAATTGTATTTAATTATATATAATATTATATTATATTATATTATATTATATTATATTATATTATATTATATTATATTATATTATATTATATTATATTATATTACATTACTTTGTATATCATTATTACATTACATTACACTATACTATTACAATTACATCGCGCACCGCACCTCGGACCACACACCGCACAGCACTTCGCACCGCGCACTGCACCTCGCGCCGCACCGCACTTCGCACCGCACCACGCACCGCATTACATTACATTACATTACATTACTCTATACTATTTCTATTACTATTATTATATTATATATTATATTACATTACTTTGTATATCATTATTACATTACATTATACTATACTATTACAATTACAACGCGCAACGCACCACGCCCCGCACCGCGCATAGTAGTGCACAGCGCACCGCACCGCACCACGCACCTCACCTCGCACCGCAATACATTACATTACTCTATACTATTTATATTACTATTACTGTATTATATATTATATTATATTATATTATATTATATTATATTATATTATATTATATTATATTATATTATATTATATTATATTATATTATATTATATTATATTATATTATATTATATTATATTATATTATATTATATTATATTATATTATATTATATTATATTATATTATATTACATTACTTTACATATCATTATTACATTACACTATACTATTACTATATTATACTGTATTATATTACATTACATTACGTTACATTACATTACGTTACATTACATTATTGTGCAACGCACCTCGCACCGCACCACGCACCGCTCCTCGCACCGCACCGCGAATCGGACCTCGCACCGCAACACGCAACGCAACGCGTACCTCACCGCGCAGCGCACCTCGCACCGCACCGCACCGCACAGCGCACCGTGCCGCGCACCTAACCTCGCCCCGGACAGCGCACCGCACTGCGCACCGCACCTCGTACCGCACCGCGCATCGCAGCGCACAGCGCACCGCACCGCGCACCTCACCTCGCCACGGACAGCGCACCGCACCGCACCGCACCGCGTACCGCACCTCGTACCGCACTGCGCACCGTACCTCGTACCGCACCGCGCATCGCAGGGCACAGCGCACCGCACCGCGCACCTCACCTCGCCACGGACAGCGCACCGCACCGCACCGCACCGCGTACCGCACCTCGTACCGCACTGCGCACCGCACCTCGTACCGCACCGCGCATCGCAGCGCACAGCGCACCGCACCGCGCACCTCACCTCGCCACGGACAGCGCACCGCACCTCGTACCGCACTGCGCACCGCACCTCGTACCAAACCGCACAGCTCACCGCACCGCGCACCTCACCTCGCCACGGACAGCGCACCGCACCGCACCTCGCACCGCACCGCACCTCACCTCGCACCGCACAAGGCACCGCACAGCACATCGCACGCGTACCGCACAGCGCACCGCACCGCATTACATTACATTACATTACATTACATTACATTACATTACACTATACTATACTATTTCTATTACTATTTCTATATAATACTATATTACATATAGCCTACTTTATTCTCAAATACTTGTAATCTCCTTTCCTCCCTTAAAGTAAGAGTCCATGTTTCACATCCATATAATATAACTGGTGGAGGAAAAACCCTAGAATTCGTATCAAGCTACAAATACTTGGGGGTCACCTTACAAACAACTGGAACCGCTTTCTCCCTCCATATACAGGATCGAGCAACAGCTGCAACGAAAGCCATGTAAGATATCCCTAAACTCCAAAGACTATCTCTCTCAACTGCAATGAAACTCTTCAATCTTAAAGTAATGCTGGCAGCAACATACGGAATCCAGCTAATATGGAATCACTTGACGGTGAAAAACCTTAAGAAACTGGAGAACGTTAAATCAATTGTTTATCAAAAGAGCTCTGTCAATTTCAAAATATACAAGAAATAGTTATGCCTATACAATAGCCCAGGAATCCTTCTTCATCGAGGATATCAGGCACTGCTTCAGACTACCGGAAACGCAAGCATACAGAATCGTCATCGAGGAGAGACAGAACAAAGCCGCCGAGATACCGACAGAAATTATGAAAACAGAAACCTGGAAGCAACCGAACTTCGACACCTGTACACACGTTTCGCAGCCCATGGATTTCATGAGAATATATGCCTCAACAACATGTACCATGAACCCAAGGAGGACTGCGTCTGTAAATTATGCAACAATCCCTGGACCAAATATCATTTAGCGAAGTGTAAAAACAGGAATCTGCCACTAAACACCGTAACTAAAGACTGGTAAAAAGCAAAATTTAATTTAATGTACACATCGTGTTTAATAAAGTAAAGAAAAAATAATATAACTGGTAGAATAATAGTTTTATATATTTTCAGTTTAACGTTTTTTGAAAGGAGTTGGGGCACAAAAGTCTCTGTAATACATAATAGCACGCATTTCCAGAATTGAGCCTATGTTTAATTTCTTTGTGCATCTCATTCCTATTTGTGATTATTGTTCCTAGGTTTTTAAATTCAGCCACTTCCTCAAAATTTCCCTCATTTGTCATTAGCTGTCCATTTGCATTATGTTTTAGGTCTTAATAGTAGAAAATTATAATATAAAGAAATAAGGGGATTCCCTTCGTTAATTTCAGGATAATTAAAAGTGATGTCATTATTCAATGAAAACGTAAAAAAATACATCCTTTTTAGAGCGGTTTTGTGACAGTTTTGTTAAAAATGTGTTTATTACACGCTTTATATTAGCTTGACCTGTATCTATCTATATATGTAACGGAATCTTTCAACGCAATTTTCACCCACTTAAAATAATTGGATCGACTTGAAACTTTGTATACTTATAGAGGACCCGTGACAATACAATAATTTCATATTTATTTTCTAAAATCCTGGCCATAATCATCAGAAAATCAAAAAAAAAAGTGTTTTTGTATCAATGTAACGGAATATTTCAACGCGATTTTCACCCACTTAGAAACATTGGATCGACTTGAAACTTTGTATACTTGTAGAGGACCCGTGACAATACAATAATTTCATATTTATTTTCTAAAATCCTGGCCAGAATCATCCGAAAATCAAAAAAATGAAAACTGGTATAATAGGTTGCGGACTTGTCGAGTTTTTAGTCAATCGTTGTAAGAGCTCAGTTGGTAGAGCAGTGAACTCGTAGTGGTATATAATTTCAGTAATCCATAGGTCGCTGGTTCAAATCTGGCTGGGAGGGTTTTTTTTTATAGAAGAATATTACTTCTAGCTCATACTACAATAGTATCGAATTTAAAGATATTTACATTTTATCTTATTCTGTAAAATATTAAAACTAAAAAATAAAAACAAATAATAGTTTTAAAAAACTAAAACATCACGCTTTATTAGAAAACCGAACTAAAAAAATGAAAAATAATTTTAATTTCCAACATGCTTGGGATAAATAATTTTACCATCTAAAGCGTGGGGTGCTTTTTATGATTTTTATATTTTCTTCCTAGAGACTTTACTTTTACCAATATCTGTTTACTATCAAATATATTAATTGATAAAGAGCACCTCACGCTTTTGATGGTAAAATTATTTATCCCAAGCGTGTTGAAAATTAAAATTATTTTTCATTTTTTTTAGTTCGGTTTTCTAATAAAGCGTGATGTTTTAGTTTTTTACAACTATTATTTATTTTTATTTAACAGTGAAATGATATTTTCAGAGATATTAGATAGCTTAATTAAAAGTTTAAGGAAGGAAAACTATTTAATGGTTTTATGCTTATTTGGTTACATAAGATTAGAAAGAAATGACGTAGGCCTACAATAAACATAAGAATGTAGCTCCATTTTAGACGATCTTTCCTCATTTGTTAACCTCATGGTTAAGCCGAGTCTACATTTTTATCACAAATTGGATGAGTCAGACGTCCACAGTTGGATGTGCTAACCGCATCTTTTAGTCATTTGTTCATTAATCCTACAGCAAATAACTTAGCTATAACACTGAGCAACAAAAAATAAACTTTTTTTTTTGTCTCAGAGAGAAAAAATATGTGATTCTGATAGTATTTTTTCTCCAGAATTCAAATATGATATCGGTTTTTCTCCATCACGGAAGGTTTCCGAGAGACAGGCATTTATAATTTCAAACACTTTAATATTTTCTACACTCGTACCTTCACAATATTCGAACATGACTCATCTAGAAAGTAAGAAATGACGATTTTCTGCTATATTTCGCCTCTGGAGCATCCCTCTTGATGGTCCAACAATAATCGGCCATCATATTAGGATTCCATTTGCCTTGATATATATTTTCCATAGCTGAAATCTCCTTTTGAAAGTGTACCCCGTGCTCATCGCTTACTGCGCCAAATGGACAAATGGACGAAAAAAAAGTTTATTAAAAATAATTATTTAAATCCATTAATTGAAATTGAGTCCACCGCCGTGGTCTCGAGGTAGCGTGCTGCCTTGTCACGCAGAGGGCTCGGGGAGAGTTTTTCTGGGTGAGGTTGTTATCGGGGTTTTTCCTCACCTGTAAGACAAATGTCAGGAAAATTTTAAGGCCCAAACGGTCCCCGAAATCATATAGCCATCATCACCCTTATCATCATCATCATCATCATCATCCTTCACTGGTGTGGAAAGCAACGGGAAGCTACCACACCTACAATTCCCTAGTAAAGCTGCAAGCATGACAAGGCAGCACGCTATGCATGGATTTTGAAACACTATTGATAGTTTTTTAAATAAAAATAAAATATGTGTAGTGGGACACGCCGTAGCGTAGTGGTTAAGGCACTGAGCTACAAGCCGGAGGGTCGAGGGTTCAAGTCCCGTTGGGGTCAGGATTTTTAAACTGACCCAAACCCTCTGGCGGCACTATGGCCCTGGGGTCGACTCAGCCTCTAACGGAAATGAGTATCAGACGCCTGTTTTGGGGGTAAAGGCGGCCGTCACGCAGGGCTGACAACCCGGCTGACATCAAGTGCCGATTGTCTAGAAAAAGTGGGAGCCTTAACCTCCCACTACCCCAAGGGCCTCCTGAGGCCTGTTGTGGGATCACTTTACTTTTTAATATGTGTAGTAATTAAAAAAGAAAACAAAAATGTTCATATGCAGAGGATGTATATATATTTCTCTTCCTTTGTTATAATGATATAGAAAAGTTAATGAATAGTATTGTTCTAAATACGTCAGTGGTCGTATAGAAAAAAAAAATTAAAAATTACTAAAAATTATGGGACATATTAAAACTTTTAATATGCAAATTTTTAAATGAATTTTTTTTCAGTAACTCAAAAACCTTCAAGCCTAGAAGGATGAAACTTTAATATAATATTACCTATTATAGCATGAATGTGTCTACAAAACATCAAGTATGTAGCTTAAAAACTGTAGAAAATATAAATTTCACTCATACCCCGCTTAGAATAATAATTGTATCAGTTGGCAATGACTACAATAATGAATCACGTAACAATGTCAACAAATAATAATTCCTTTGAATCTTATACGAAAAATAAGTTGCAGAATGATATGATTTTTTTTCAAGTAGATTAAGATTGAGTAATATTTCTATAGTGGTTGGTAAGCATCAAGGTCATGCTATTTTAGGAATAAATTAGTAAATGAATAAGCCACTTCGTCCCATGAAGGGCTAGAGCTTTATACAAGACTGAAAGCTCGTGTTTCGTGACTCACGTGGGGAGAAAATGATTACATTTTAAGCCTGTATTATGATCTACAAAGTAACAAATAATTATAAGTAATTAAATAATTACAATGTATTTAAATATTTACGATTTTATTCCTTTTCAGGTCCAATCTAATCATAAATGGAGAGATTCAAACGGATACTTATTTTATTATTAGCGTTCAGTCATGATTTCGGTAAGTGAATAAATTAGAAATGAATAAAAACAGAATAAGGATAGCAAAATATATTTTATACGATTTTTGCAATAGGCTAAGCCAAGAACGCGCAGCAGACTGGAAGTAATAATTTGGTCATGTACTAGGCCTACATAATTCAAGCGCACCTATTTCTTAACCTCGATGATTAGTTAGAATAATAACCTATCTTTATCATCAGTAATGCCACGAGTGATTTCCAATTTATCTAGAGAACTTGGAAATCAAGAGTGGCATTTGTTAGGACTATTTAACGAATAAAATTAAGCTGTTTACTCACAAATCATTGTTTAACTATAATTATTTTAAAATATTTATATATTTAATGTAAAAGGCGATGTTTGAAAACAAATCAGAAATGTGAGGTTATGTTCATTCACTGCTGCTTGATCATATTATTTATTGCCAAATAAGATCGTAATATTGTAAGAGTGCACCCAAGTGGAGAAATAATGAAACACATCAAACTATATATCATAATCAACATTAAAGGTTATTCATTTAATTTTTTAGTAAACAACTCAGTAAAATCAAGGAATCTTTTCATTATTTGCTATATTCAATGTATTTGTTGGAGAAAAATAATGTTTTGACCTGTTCAGAGCATTAAAAAGGAGGAGCTTTCTTTATCACTAAAGCAGGAGCTGATAAAGAGAAATCGATAAAGAGCGAGGTGAAACACGACTGTCATTGGTTGTAAAACAACATTCATTGAAACGTGATTGGTCATTGACTAGCATTTGTGGCACGAGTTAAATAGTCACGTAAAATGTTGGAAATGATGTCCTTGTGCCACCTCACATTTCCGACATATTTTTAATAGCTTTGAATCCACATTAACAAAAAAATATTAATGTGTATGGACCTCCGATTGTAGGGATGTTTCTACTATCCCTGATCAGGCCCAAAAATGAAATATAATAATAATGTATAGCGCACAATGTGCAAAGATTAGTTAATCTATATTAGTTTATCTGTCCATACAGAATCCTGTCAGAGATTGCCCTCTGTTTTTGCACTTTAGCACATGGTATCGCTCGCACACGCATTCTGGTCGCGGGTCATGAAACTGTTTCGTTTTGCACAGTCTGTGATGGAAGCCGTGTACTGCTAGCCGGGTCACTAGGTGTCGTAGTTCGTAGTTCGGCTTCATCCAGTCTTCTGAGATCATGGCATCGGTGTTGTAGAAATCGGTCCAAATGGATTCTTTTTTCAGCTGCAGTATTATAGCTCGCTGTAGATGGCAGGAACAGTTTCAATCGGAGCTCTTCTATGAGAAATAGCTCCTTTGTCAGTTCATAGAAATGAAATATAAGGTTCCAATGTCTTTATGATTAGTTGAAAATAGTCATAGTGGTGTGGCTTATGTGCTTAAATGACCCCGAGAGCTTTGTCGGCGGTAGCTTTACTGTCAAAAGTGTCACTCATGTCGGACAGGTCAAAGGCGGTAATGCAGACGAGAGAAATACCTCGGACGAAAGAATGACGATATTTCACCATTAAAATACAACCGTCAAAAAACGCGGACATGGATATCTTTGGGGTAAAAATTTTCGGAGATAAAATAGTCCCCCATTTGGATCTCCGGGTGGATCCATGCCCAAAACTTAAACGTAGAGATCTGAACGTTAGGATATTATTATAATAATAGGACATAAAGCTTTTAACATGAGAATTAGATAAATCTTCGCTTTACAGGAATTTAGATGGCTAGAAGAAGAGAGGATTCTGGAAACTTTACAGTATACTGTGACGCGTTGTAGTAGCGTCATTTAAACTGCGCAGCCCGACGAGAGAAACCTCGCATTGGTGGATTGGATTGGCGAATAGCCAATCGCGAGTCCAGGGTCCAATGATATTTCTAGTCTAATGAGCCAGAGAGTTCTAGGAACAACTGTTCCTCATTCGAGAAACATCTGAAGAGTAGAGGGTTCCATGTCGAAACATCTCGTTCATGGATCTGGAAATTTCCGTCTACTCGCCTATAAATATGTGGTGAGAACGGACGACCCCCTGAACGGGACGGTGGAAATGTTAAAATGTTCCCATAGTATAGATGGTAGGATTATAAAATTTATTAAGGCTCCAGTTAGTTTTATAATCCTTGTAAAGTTTTATTTTTAAGGGGGGTAGAATTTAAGTTGAAATAGACCTAATTTGCAATTATCAATAATAATTGTAGATTTTCAGTCTGCGATAATTGGCCGGCGAGAGTCCAACGTTGGATGGCGAAATAGATGTTCATAGAACCCTCTGGTTTATTAGCCGAGACAATTCGGTGGATCCTCGACTCGCGATTGGCTATTCGCCAATCCAGTCCACCAATGCGAGCTTTCTCTCGCTACTACAACGCGTCACAATACTATGGAGGTACAGAGACCAGAATTCGGAACGAGTTTTTTAAATCTGAAAATGGTTCCTCTCAACTCTCCGAGATGTTCTTCTTCGTCAGGCTCTACGACTTCCAGTGGAATGTCTTGGCCTTCTCAACCAGTTTACGCCACTTCTTCCTATCTTGTGCAGTAGATTTAAAATAAAAAATCCCCATCTCTCTCAAATCTTCAATTACGTCATCTTCCCATCGATCCTTGGGTCTTCCCCTTGGTCTTGTTCCCTGTGGCTTCCAATTTAAAATATCATTCGGCAATCTTCCCTTTGGCATTCTTAATGTATGTCCAAACCATTGTAATCTTTTGGATTTGATGAAACTAACTATATTTTCTTTATTATTCTTGAGGTATAATTCGTCATTCCTTCTCAACCTCCAATTTCCATTTTCCTTTACTGGACCTAGCACTCTTCTAAATATTTTCCTCTCAAACGTTAATAGTCTTAATTTATCTGCTTCTTTTAGTACCCGTGTTTCAGCTCCATAACATGTGATTGGTCTTATTATTGCTGTATATAATTTGAATTTAACATTTTTTGATATTAATTTGCTTTTGAATATATCGAAATTAGCAAAATATGCTTTATTCCCTTGCGATATTCTTGTTTTGATTTCTTCTTCGACAGTATTATTATCGTTCTCCGAGGTGTTAAGTTTATTAAGAATTGAATATCGTACATGATTCTAAAGGCTAAACAAGATTTTGTAGTTGTAAATGTATACAATCCCACAGAAGATAAGGATGACAGGATCAAAGACAAGTTATATGTATAATTAGAAAGCTTTTTTCATAGTCTTTCGCGAATATATGAAAATTATCTTAGGAGATTTTAATTCAGAAGTGAGACGCTAAGATATATTATTCAAGCCCACAATTGGAACATTTTAATCTTCATGAAGATACAAGAAATGAAAGAGGTCATGGAAACGTTTTATAGGAAAAACCAGAGGGAAAGCATTCAATATTATACCCAAAATTCCTCATCATCTAATTAGTGATTCATATGAATAGGTTAAGGAATTCCCTCTGTCCCTATCTTTTAAGGATGAGTTGGGAGAATAAGAAGAGATCAATAATGGGGTGGGAGAATAACTTTAACCATAATAATTTGTAGGAGGTGATTTATACATGTGAATTGGTTGAACCTATTACTAAAAGGACCTTTCTCCATTTTTTGCAAAAATGCAAAAAATTGCAAAAAAAAAAAAGAACTCACGATTTGGGAAAAAATCCACATTAAAAAAAACAAAATTCCTGCGGATTCTGAGTTGATCCGGATGTTTATCGGTCCACCCACAGATGGAGGAAGAAGTAGTTCTTCTGATCGACATAACATCAGTCGATGAGAAATTACTGAAGATGAAGCTGGCCAGGCTTCGAAACTGGTCTAGTTAGAAGACTGGATATGAGGTGAGGTATGAAACGTAATTCAATCTTAAATTAAACCTCATAGTGATTTTTTCCTATAAAAGTTCAATGTATAGCCTACAATGAGTTTCATTGCGAAAAATCGAAATGTACTGCTGCTAGATACTCCATTTTTAAATTTTCACTTTACGTAAACTTAATGGTCCTATTTTACTGGTTAAAGAACTCTTCCTGACTTATTTTATTGCTATGTACTCCTGGCGCGACAGACCTAGAAGGCCCTTAACCTATCAGCCGGTTGCTGGCCTCACATCCATATGTGTCAATCACAGAGGTAGATGATCATCAGCCAGTGTAGGGGTGACATGTGGTCAGCATGTCTCGTCCCCAGCCGTTATAGCTGGTTTTCTCAACCTGGAGCCGCTACTTATTGTAGCTACCCAAATGCCTCACGATGCTGGGTGGGCACCGGTCCCACCCTACACTGGCTGAATACTATGATAAAAATTCTTCTCCCATGGAGACTTGAACCAGCGCAAGTCCCGTAGCTCTGCGCCAAGGTTTCCTGCCTTAACCACTCGGCTACGGCGCGGGACTTATTGCTATGTGCTGTTACAAAAGAACAAAACCTAGGGTCACTGGAGGGCAACATATACAAATACACTATATACTCACTGGCACTATCGAACCCGTAGGTTCATGGCCGCGCGGACATAAGCTCTCCATACATCCCTATCATGAGCTAATGCTATCATTCCCTGTATAATCTACTTCCCTCAAATCATAGTTAATGTTGTTCTCCCACCTCATTCTTGGTCTACCAACTGGGCGTTTTCCTTCTGGCTTTCCTACAAGAAGTTTCCAGGCACGTCTTTCATTCCCCATACGTGCAACATGTCCTGCCCATCGCAGTCTACGAGACTTAACTGTTCTTATTATATCTGGCTTCCTATAAATACCATGTAGTTCATTGTTATGTAGTCTTCGCCATTCACCTGTCTGTTCATCTCTCTTTGGTTCAAAAATGTTCCTAAGTACTTTATTCTCAAATACTTGTAATCTCCTTTCCTCCCTTAAAGTAAGAGTCCATGTTTCGCACCCATATAATATAACTGGTGGAATAATAGTTTTATATATTTTCAGCTTAACGTTTTTTGAAAGGAGTTGGGAGATCAAAAGTCTCTGCAATGCAAATTGAGCCCATGTTTAATTTCTTTGTGCATCTCATTCCTATTTGTGATTATTGTTCCTAGGTATTAGAATTCAGCCACAATACACTATATATATAAGTTATATATATATATATATATATATATATATATATATATATATATATACCTATCTTAAAATTTATGAGATAACTATCGAAATATGTAAAATTATAATTTTATAAGCGATTTAAGTATAGTGGGTAGACTGATCCCAAGTATTTACAGTGTTGTTACTGCGAAGAACACAATAGCTACGTTATCTACCACGTGATGAAATGTTTATTTAGATTAAGTCATCAATTTGTAACTTTAGTTTGAGATAACTATGTGAGATTGCTTTACGCTGTGACTTCTTACAAATGTATTTATTTATATAATGTATTGTAATATGGCATTTTGGCAGTGATGTAGGAAACTATTTTAAGATTTAATTCTTGAAATACAGTACCTAATTATTCTATTAATTACGAGGCGAATAAATTAAAGTAAATTACAATTTTATACAGTTGTGGAGTAGTATATTTAATTTTCATAATCTAGTAGACTAATAAAAATCCAAGATACAATTCCACAGGAAAGGACTTAAAGTCGTAGATTCCAAGTCTGAAGATTTTCGGGCTCGTAAAACAACCTCAAACTTAAATTAAAACCTCTGAACAAAATTTCCCTTTCCCATTCGAGTAATTCCTTAGTTGCCGATTAGATGTCCCTTTGAGGCGATGGGATAACCACTTCACTCGCTGACATCTGTGGGGAAATAAGCATACTTATATGAACTTGGTTAAGTAATTCCCGCATGGGAGCATTCTTGCCCGACGTGAGGATGTGCGGGTATTAAAAGACTGGCAGTAGACTAATAACTTACTATCAATTAAATACTATCTATAGAAGCAGGAACTGAATTATACTTTTGTAATATGGTATCTTTACCTTATAGTGGTGGAGTGGCTTGCGTGCTTAAATGATCCTGAGAGCTATGCCGGCGGTAGCATTGCTGCCGATAGGGTTACCCATGCCGGACTGGTCGAAGGTGATAAGCCAGACGAAAAAAGTACCTTGGTCAAAAGAGTGACGATCTTTCACCGTAAAAATAGAACCGTCAAGAAATGCGGACATGGGTTCAACTTGGGTAAAATTTTCCGGAGCTCGTAGACAGCGATGGGCAGGCCATGTTGCACGTATGGGGAATGGGAGACTTGCATGGAAGCTTCTTGTAGGAAAGCCAGAGGGAAAACGCCCAGTTGGTAGACCAAGAATGAGGTGGGAGAATAACATTAACTATGATTTGAGGGAAGTAGATTATACAGGGAATGATTGGAAAGCATTAGCTCAGGATAGGGATGTATGGAGAGCTTATGTCCGTGCGGCCACGAACCTACGGGTTCGATAGTGCCAGTGAGTAAGTAAGTAAGTAAGTAATAATATAATAATAATTATTATTTATTTATTTATGTACAGATTTTTAATGTTTACACATATTTCTGTACCTAAAGTTTTAGTTTTTTTCTCCACTCGTCTCTATCCATCCACTCCATATCCTCCTCCAGTCCTCTTGTTCTCATTCCCATTCTTATTTCTTGCATCCACGAGTTTCGAGGTCTTCCTTTCCTTCTTCTTCCAGGTGGACACCATTCCAATGTTTTTCTCTGGGTAACGTTTCTTCTTGCATTCGTCTTACATGCCCATACCAATTTAATTGCTTATATCTTATATAATCTCGTATGACAGTCTTTTTTTTTAATTTTGAACAACTTGCTGCTCTCCTCAAGAAATCCATTTTCATCGACATCAGTTTTTGTTCTAAGTTTTAGTTGAATTTCTAAACTTCAGCTCCATATGTGACAGTACTTCTCACTATTAAATTGTATATTTGTAACTTATGTTTTCTGGTTATATGTCTGTTCCATAAGACTCCATTTATCATTGCTTTTATTGCTCTACCTTTATTTATTCTGTTCGTAATATCACGTTCTTGTTTGTCCTCTTTTACTCCCACGTACTCATATTCATCACATCCTCTAATATACCCTTTTTGATCTTCTAATATTAAATCTTCGGTTTCGGCTCCACATCCCATATAAAATGTTTTTTATACATTTATTTTCAAACCCCAGTTATCGTATTCAATAATGGTAATAATAATAATAATAATAATAATAATAATAATAATAATAATAATAATCATCATGAACAAATTCGTTTTATGCCATGTGGCCTGTATGGTAAACCTAGCGAAGATGGCCTTGATCTTTCCACCGATGTTTTGGTCTTCCTTGGTCCCTATGTCCAGTTGGGGTATATTGGAATGCCAATTTTGGAAGTCTATTTCTTGCTATTCTCCTCAGATGATTGTTCCATTCTTGTTGGTATCTTTGTATATCTTCATTTAAACTTGTTACTCCAAGTTTTCCTCTGAAAATAGTGTTCCTTTGGTGATCCAGTCTGTTAACTCCTAACAATGATCGTAAGAAGCGCATTTGGCTTACTTGAAGTTTACGAGAGTTTATTTAATTTAAATAATAATAATAATAATAATAATAATAAAAATGATAATAATGATTATGACGATGATGATTATGATGGTGATGATATTATGATAATGATAATAATATATAAATATTATTATGTATTTCATATGCCGAAGTTAAAATAGTTTATTTTTTACGAGAGATAAATCATATACGTATAGTTTTCTCGAGGTAGCGTACTGCCTTGTCACGCAGCGGTTCCCAATTCGATCATCGGTCGGAACAAATTTCCTGGATGAGGTTTTTATGGGGGTTTTCCTCACCTGTAAGACAAATTCAGGAAACTTTAAGGTCCAAATGGTCCCCAAACATCATCTGGCCATCATTAGCACATTCATCTCAGATTAAATTTAGAGTTAAGGCCTCTCCTGGCGCATCATTACCATTATCATCACCATCATATTACTGGGGCAGCGCAACTCCGCCATCCAGGCGCCTCAACCCCACAAGTGGGTTACAATACGCCAATGCCAGAAATGTCAAAATGACAAACTGGTGGCATTGAATATCAGTCATTCATTCTGAGAATATATATATAGGCCCTATATATATAACTACGGACTTACAGACTATCAGTTTGCAACAAATATTCACAAATTTCCCTTAATTAAAGTTCTCCATCGTTCTCTGTCCTCTGTGTCTTCATCTCTTACACCAAATCTCCTCATTGAAATTTGGCATTGAATATATATATATATATATATATAGGGCTTCCAATATAAAACCGGACACGCCTCACGGGGTTTCACCCGTCAGGCTGCGCTCTCTCCCCGTCCGCATTTCACTCTGCCAGCCGCAGAGTGTCCGGTTTTATACTGGAAACCATATATATATATATATATATATATATATATCCATCCATCCATAGTAATTCTGCCCGAAGGCAGATCCTTCACTGCAATCATAGCATTTTCATGCTATGCTTGCATCTTTACTAGGGAATTGTGTAGGTGTGGTAGCTTCCCGTTGCTTTCCACACCGGTGAAGGATGGTGGTGATGATGATAATGATAAGGATGATGAAGATGATGGCCATATGATTTCGGGGACCGTTAGGACCTTAAAGTTTTCCTGACATTTGGCTTACAGGTGAGGAAAACCCCCGATAAAAACCTCACCCAGAAAAACTGCCCCGACCGGGAATCGAACCCGGGCCCGCTGCGTGACAAGGCAGCACGCTACGTCGATACCACAGCGGTGGATATATATATATATATATATATATATATATATATATATATAATAAAGTTTTGTAATTAAACATGATGTTTCCTCTTTCCAGAACATCTGTCGGTTTATGTCCGGACGTTTTTTATCTCTAAAATACTCATGATGTCATGTTTATTGCTATAAAGTAATCAAATAGCACTTAGTTCAAAATGTTGACTTAATAGGTCTAATAAAAAATTTTAAAAATCACTAATGTCATCAATCTTAACATTTCCATTTTTTCTATGGATCGTCCTACACAGCCCATTCCATTCCTGTCAAAACTTCTTCTTCGGCTTTCCCCCCACTTATAGGTTTGCCGTCTTCAGTTTCCATTTATCTCTGTCATTCCAATCTCCCTCTTCCAAATTCCTATCATCCATTATAGTTCTGACGTAGGTTTTCCATTTCCATCTTGGTCTGCCACGTTTATTTCTTCCAGGGGGTGACCATTGGTATATATTTTTTGGCTATCTTTCATTTTCCATTCTTTGTACATGGCCATACCATTTAAGCGTTTGACATTCCTGTCAAAACTTCAAAATTAGACCTTATTTTATTTCTTTCCAGTCCACACTTTCATCTTCTACATTCTTCACTTGTTCACTTTGTTCAGTCTACCTTAAGTCCTCTTTCCTTTTCTCCTTCATCTGTAGAACTCGTTCAAAGTAACTTGTTTTTTTTTTTCGTTCTCATGTGTTCAAACCACTGTAGATTTCTTCTCATTTTTTAAAACTTCCAATTTCGACGTTTCTTAGTCTCTCCGTTCTCGTATATTTTTACGGTTCTCAGAAATCTCGTTCTAGCGGCTACAATTTGCATTTTTTAATGAGTTTCGGTATGTGCTATTTAAATAAACCGAGAAAGATATTCTCCAAAAATAGGCGAAATCCCATCTTTAGAAGTTAGGATTTATCTAAAACACCGAAATTTAAAAATCGCTATAGCGACCGCCATGTTTGTTTTCTCTCAACGTAACTGTATACATATAATTGAATTAATGAATAAAATGCACATTCCACAGATCTACAAAATCAGACCGTAAAGTTAACTTTCCTGAGGATTTCTCTTAGTCTACTCAGTTCTTGCGAAATGGACTGGGGTTTTTTTTTTTTAAAGTTATTAGGGCACGTACAGAATACATTTTGAGCTCTTTAACATTTGCTTCACTTATCTAGTTTGAAATTAAGGATTAATTTTGGTTTACTACTAAAACAAACCCTTTTTTTTTACAGGAAATTGTGATGTTCTAGAGGAAGACTTTGAAAATTTTATAAATTTGATAAATTCAATCGAAGATAATGCTGACACATTTCTTGAGAAACGTGTTTCTAAAACACACAACTTAGATGGGGTCGATGAAACTCATCTGATATCAGACAAATATAAATTTCCTTCAAAAAGTGTCCCAATTACACAAATTGATTATGATGCTGATGGAATAGAACATTTAGGCTTACATTCCAATGCTATTAATAATTATAATCTCGTAAAAGAACCCAGAATACCAAAATTACTTGATTTACCACTGAGTCTAGATATGTGGGAAGATGATGATTTTAAACTCTCTCAGATGAAGGACGTTCTCCAATCGATCCCTTCACGCTTAGAAACATTTAAAATACAGAAGCGGTCAAAAAGATCTAGACCTAAACGAGAGTATGAAAGAAATAAATATGTACCTCCTTACTCGAAATGTAATACCGCTGTTTCAAATATTAAAAAATTATCAAAGAAAACTCCAGACAGGAATTTTATCCTCAAGAGAAGAATCCCACAACAAACCATAGGAACTACAATTGAGAAATTCACATCAGATCCTAAAAATACCAAAAATTTTCTTCAAAATCAAAGAAAATATAATGATTTAACCAATATGACAACTGACGTAAGCATTGGAAATATCGAGTCTCGTGGTACTCAGAATTCAGCTTCGCTTGAAAATGAAAATAAAAGTCAAAATTTACTGAGAGAAAGTTTCAATAATGTCGACAGTGAATTTCTTGATCAGATAATTGCCTCTGCTTTTATAAACGATGTATTTAATTCATCTAAGAAGAATGAAGAGTATTTAAAAACTAGTTCTAAAAATAATTCTAAATCAGTCAATTACAATGATTCTTTCGTTGAATCTGTTAAAAGTAATATCAATGTAATCCCATCGTTACATGGTAATGTTTTGTCTTTTTTGGGAAATGAGAATAAATATAATTATAGCAAACCACTTACATATCTTCACCTACCAAAAACAGTTAATGCAACTGTTCCTCTCAAAGGTGAACACTCAAACTCTATACGTCAGAAAAGAACTATTAACTATATTGCTAATGCCAAAAATATGTTCAATACATCTTACCAATTATTGAAGAAAAATGATTATAAAACTAAATATAATTTTAATAATTCTATAAACAAGTTGAATATTACTTCTACTAGCGAGTATTTAAAATCGATGGACAAATTAAATGACTCAAGAACAAGAATTTCTAATGCTTCAATCAAATTTCATATTAATTCAAGTTACGTAAATACAGGATTGAAGATTTCAAATAATATTACACAAGAATTAATTAATGCTACAAACCAGAATCATACAGCGATATCTGCACCAGAAAGTAGTGCTACTGTTAATTTTATTATAAAGGAAAATAATAGTTCTTTAACTAATTCAAAAAATGTAAACAAAGAAAAAAATAGCTCAAGTCCAGATAACATATTTTCTAGAATCATCGATATAGAAAAGAGAATTGCCCGGGCTAAAATAAATGCTTTTAAAGATGTGGGAAATTATACAAATATATCTGAAAAGTTTCACAAACCTGTTAATCGTTCCATAATAAAATATCTTGTTAAATCTACCTCACCTCAGAATAATAACAAAGTTCCTGTGCAGAATAATTCTGCTGAAGGTATTACTAACAAATTCAAAGAAGAAAACGTTGGAAATGGTCGAAATAGGTTTAAAAGAAATTCTTATATTTCTGAAATGCAAACTATGTCAGAGAAAAAAGATGGTTTTGAAGATGATTTATTAGACAATGAAGAAAACAGATACAAGCTTTACTTGGATGAAATGCTGGAGATACCTCATTATTTGCCCGAAAATCAAATTGAGGAAAATACAGACAACTCTCCTAATTATGAAATTAATAATGTTTTGAAAAATGAAGTACCAGTATCTTCAAGTTATTCTAGTGAAGAATATGATATGAAGCGTTTGACTTTGGCGCTAGAAAACATTAAAAAAAACCTTGATAAAGCGAAGAATGTATCTCATTCTACCACCTATTATTACACAATTACATTGCCAACCTTTTTAGGTAAGTATTTTAATTTAAAATGATTAATTATAGTTACTTATTTTAGGAATTCTCACTATGAGGTATATTCATTAAGGTAGAATATGTTTATCACTCACCTCATATTGTTCTTCTTATTTGATTATAAACTAGTTTCGGAACATAGTTTCTGTTCCATCCTCAGTATCATCACGACCGTTGTTCTGTCGCCTTGAAGAGTTGTCCTTCTCTCCTTCCATTGGCTGACTGAAAAACCTCGAAACCAGGTCATTCTCACCGGGAATTTCAAAGTTCATTAATTTCTTCTTTTCGCTCTTTTGAATGTAGATCTTTTCCCAAACAGTAAGTTCTTTAGGTTTTTCTATTTGTTTTAATAATTTAGCTTCTTTCTCGATAAGATGTTTTTCAGACCATGCATGGGCAGCCACTGCAGATTTTTCTACTTCCCCTTTCTTGACATTCCTGAGATGTTCTTTCACTCTAGTTTTCAAATTTCTTTTAGTTTTTCCTATGTAGAATTTATCACATTCTTCACATTTTTCTAGAAAAATCTGCAGTGGCTGCCCATGCATGGTCTGAAAAACATCTTATCGAGAAAGAAGCAAAATTATTAAAACAAATAGAAAAACCAAAAGAACTTACTGTTTGGGAAAATATCTACATTCAAAAGAGCGAAAAGAAGAAATTAATGAACTTTGAAATTCCCGGTGAGAATGACCTGGTTTCGAGGTTTTTCAGTCAGCCAATGGAAGGAGAGAAGGACAACTCTTCAAGACGACAGAACAACGGTCGTGATGATACTGAGGATGGAACAGAAAATATGTTCCGAAACTAGTTTATAATCAAATAAGAAGAACAATATGAGGTGAGTGATAAACATATTCTACCTTTAATGATTAATTATAGGTTTAAGTTTTTTTCTTTTTCTCTATTAGTTTATCCTCGCTCTCTTTGAACTTCTTACACCCCCTTCGGATTCCTGTAAACAGGAATCAGAAACTTTGAAACACACACTTTGTACACGGGGTGGACAAAATAATGGAAACATCACATTTTCTGGTAGATTTATTTTCATAAGCTTGGTAAACCTGCAGATGCTGTCAGAAATGCATATTTTCTTTCAGATGATACTTTGAACCTAAAGGCTATCCGTTCTTAAAGTGAAAGTAAAGTAAAGCGATCCCACAACAGGCCTCAGGAGGCCCTTGGGGTAGTAAGAGGTTAAGGCTCCCACTTTTTCTAGACAATCGGCACTTTATGTCAGCCGGGTTGTCAGCCCTGCGTGACGGCCGCCTTTACCCCCAGAACAAGCGTCTGGTACTCATTTCCGTTAGAGGCTGAGTCGACCCCAGGACCATAGTGCCGCCAGAGGGTTTGGGTCAGTTTAAAAATCCTGACCCCAACGGGACTTGAACTCTCGACCCTCCGGCTTGTAGCTCAGTGCCTTAACCACTACGCTACGGCGTGCCCCCGTTCTTAAAGTGATTCTCATCAAAACAAAACCATGTGACCTGCTCGCTTTTCATTGGTTGTGAACACCTATGTACGTTGTAGAAGCAATAAGTACGCGAAAAAGTAGTTCCCTCCATTAAATTTAAAATATGTCCTCTGAATATACTTGTTATTCTTCGTGAATGAAAATAATAATATTCAAAACATAGAAAATATTATAAAATATACCTAATCAATAATTACAACTTAAAATAGTTTATTCCATATGGATGATGCTTTGAGTTATGCTTCAGTCAATTCTCCGATTGAGGGTCTTTCCACTTTTCAGCGGTTGCCCTTTTACCAGCCGGCTGCTGGCCCTTCACATCCACATGTGTCAATCACAGAGGTAGATGATCAACAGCCAGTGTAGGGGTGACATGTGGTTAGCATGTCGTGTCCCCCAGCCGTTATAGCTGGTTCCTCAACCTGGAGCCGCTACTTATTGTAGCTACCCAATTGCCTCAGGATGCTGGGTGGGCACCGGTCCCATACTGGCGGAAATACCATGAGAAAATGTCTTCCCCCATGGAGACTCGAACCAGCGCAAGTCCCGTAGCTCTGCGCCAAGGCTTCCTACCTTAACCGCTCGGCTACGGCGCGGGACTTCAGTCAATTCTGATGCAACAAAATGGCTGAGTCTTCTGTTGCTTTGTCGCCAACAAAGTTTTTAAAACACAAGTCTGGAAAACCTTTAACTCGATATTTAATATTAAATTAGTCACTTCTCATTTAATGACAATTTAAATTTGAACAGAAAAATATATACCTAAATCGGGATTTGAACCCAATATCCCTGGCTCTGTACACTAGTTGTGATCAATACTAATAAAATTCATTGTTAAAACCGTTGAGGTGGAGAGTCATAAATAAAATAAGTTAAAATATTCCTTCTTAGGTAAGATCCGTCGTCCTCAACTTATAAAATATGTATTCGTTATGCCTGTAGGCCTTTCAGAACATCCGTTCCATCTTCAGCAGACCCCTCCTCGCTACAACATTCAGTATGATGGTTGATGCTGCTGATCTCGACAACGCCACATTAGGACCAGCAGCATCAACCATCATACTGGATGTTGTAGCGAAGAGGGCCTGCTGAAGATGGAACGGATGTTCTGAAAGGCATAAAGATTACATATTTTATAAGTTGAGGACGACGGATTTTACCTAAGAAGATATATTTTAACTTATTTTATTTTATGACTAGTGATGCCTAATAGCTTAAATCGTTAGGGCACTGGTATACAGAACCAGAGATATTGGGTTCAAATCCCGATTTAGGCATATATTTTCCTCTTCAAAATTAAACCTTTGACAAAATGGCAAAAAAAAAAGTTATTTTAAATGTATTTCACAAGTTCAGTGAAAAATCTCACCAACTTTCTTGTAATCTACCCCATTCAACGATCTCATGTCTTATTGACTTCACACGTGCTCCCTGTCAATGTGACAGTAATTGTTGCGCGAATGGCGGAAGGATACAATTGGCGTTCGTTCATTTATGTTAGGATCACTCTTAAGAGCGGATAGGGTATATCATCATCATCGTCATAGTACATTCACGAATTTAGGCCATTTGTTGACCTGTTTCGGCCTCAAGAGAAACACCATCCAGAAGTCATTTGAGTGGACGTCCTGGTCTTCTTCTTCCTGCAGGTTGATATCTTAACATTTGTTTGGGTATTCTGTGATCTTCCATTCGATGAACATGTTGCATCCATCTTGACTTATAATCAGAAATTTTGTTTTCTAAAGATTCCATGTGTAATTCTTCTAACATGTCTTCATTTTTTTGTGATCTAGTAGTGTGTATCCTGCAGTCCTCCGAAGATATCTCATTTCAGCAGATCTAAGTCTCTGTATATCCTTCTGTTTCAACGTCCATACTTCGCTACTACACAAAAGAGTTGGAAGAGCCAGTGTTTTATACACTTTCAGTCTTGAATGCTTTTGGACTAACTGTGGCTTGAAGATAGAATTTATTAACCCTAAAATTCTTAAAAATTTAGATATTTTTGCATTTACATCCTTTTCTTCTTCATATGAGATATTGCATCCTAGATATGTAAAATTATTCACCTGCTCCAAAATTTTATTGTCCAGTACAATTTTACTTCTGACAGGATCTACACCTTGAAATGCCATAATTTTTGTCTTTTCTGTAGATATCTTTAATCCATATTCTTCTGTAATTTTGTTAAGTTCATACAGACCTTTCTGTAGATTATCTTCGGAATTTGCTATTATTATTTGGTCATCTGCAAACAATAGGGTGTTTAATATATTTACATGCTTTCTCAGCACGTTTGGAATGCAGTGTAGACAAGAGACACACATCCGGATGTATAGTGGAGATTTAATGCATATTATACTACCGAATATCAAACCCAGGTTGTAACTAACTAACTCACTGGCACTATCGAACCCGTAGGTTCATGGCGTAAGCTCTCCATACATCCCTATCCTGAGCTAATGTTTTACAATCATTCCCTGTATAATCTACTTCTCTCAAATCATAGTTAATGTTATTCTCCCACCTCATTCTTGGTCTACCAACTGGGCATTTTCCCTCTGGCTTTGCTACAAGAAGCTTCCATGCAAGTCTTTCATTCCCCATACGTGCAACATGTCCTGCCCATCGCAGTCTACGAGACTTAACTGTTCTTATTATATCTGGCTTCCTATAAAGACCATGTAGTTCACTGTTATATAGTCTTCTCCATTCACCTGTCTGTTCATCTCTCTTTCGTCCAAAAAATGTTCCTAAGAACTTTATTCTCAAATACTCGTAATCTCCTTTCCTCCCTTAAAGTAAGAGTCCATGTTTCGCACCCATATAATATAACTGGTAGAATAATAGTTTTATATATTTTCAGTTTAACGTTTTTTGAAAGGAGTTGGGACATCAAAAGTCTCTGCAATGCATAATAGCACGCATTTCCAGAATTGAGCCTATGTTTAATTTCTTTGTGCATATCATTCCTATTTGTGATTATTGTTCCTAGGTATTTGAATTCAGCCACTTCCTCAAAATTTCCCTCATTTGTCATTAGCTGTCCATTTCCATTGTATAATGTATCTCTATGGTAGGAGGAAGATTCATATGTCATGTGGGTAAGGGAAAAATAGGGATGCTATCCTACTAACGCCACAGCCAAGTTGCAGTGCATTTTAATTTATTTAATTGAGTTAGTATAATTTTGCAAATTTAGTAGTAGTAGTAGTAGTAGTAGTAGTAGTAGTAATAGTATTCAAATGTTCTGAATCTCTTGATTTGTAATCATTCGCTTGATTTTGTAAATGTTACGAAGATAAATAAATAAAACAAATAAAATAAATTAAAATATACCTTCTTAGGTAAAATCCGTCGTCCTCAATTTATAAAATATGTAATCTTTATGCCTGTAGGCCTTTCAGAACATCCGTTCCATCTTCAGCAGGTCCCTCTTCGCTACAACATCCAGTATGATGGTTGATGCCTCTGGTCCTAATGTGGTGTTGTCGTGGATGTTGTAGCGAAGAGGGACCTGCTGAAGATGGAACGGATGTTCTGAAAGGCCTACAGGCATAAAGAATACATATTTTATAAGTTGAGGACGACGGATTTTACCTAAGAAGGTATATTTTAACGTATTTTATTTTATGATTCTCCACCTCAACGGTTTTAACAATGAATTTTATTAGTATTAAAGAAAAGAAAATAAATTTAAATTATTTTAATAGGATTATGGCTCATCATTTCGATTTTGTGCGTTCTCCTGAGGACAGGCGGTTGGTGCTGCAACTTATTGAAAGAAGAACCTAAATCCCATTCAAGTGAAAGTTTGCAAGATAACGCTAATTTACAAGCCATTGGTGACTACGGACGAAATAGCCAATCAAAATTTCAAATTTTAGCATGAAGTCATATTTTCAATTTTGAAAATGTTTATTATTATTCAAGTTCTTTTTGTAAGTCTTAATTTAAATGTTTGTATAAACTAAATTTTTGTCACATGAAAGACTCATTACTATGAAATAACAATTTCTAAATTATTAAGAAACATGTTTAATGTATTTGACACTGTTAAATAAATTGCAAATAAATATCCATTACATTATAATTATGTCCCAAGTCGAAGTCATTAATTTAAAAAATGTTAAGATAGCAGATTAATTTAAATAAACATTTTAAAATAAATAATAAACTGTTGGATACAATATTATTTGCCGATGATCAAGTAGCGATTTCCAGTTCAGAAGATGATCTACAAAGAGCTATTTTTATTTTGGAAAAAGTAAGTGCCAATTACAATTTAAAAATTTCAAAGAATACAACTAAAAATTTAGCATTTAAAGGACATGATACCTTAAGAGCAAAAATAGTAATTCATAATAAAAATTTAGAGCAAGTGAACAGTTTTAAATATCTAGGTTTCAATTCAAAGTTTTAAAGTGATCCCACAACAGACCTGGAGGCCCTTGGGGTAGTAGGAGGTTAAGGCTCCCACTTTTTCTAGACAATCGGCACTTTATGTCAGCCGAGTTGTCAGCCCTGCGTGACGGCCGCCTTTACCCCAGAACAAGCGTCAGGTACTCATTTCCGTTAGAGGCTGAGTCGGCCCCAGGGCCATAGTGCCGCCAGAGGGTTTGGGTCAGTTTATAAATCCTGACCCCAACGGGACTTGAACCCTCTACCCTCCGGCTTGTAGCTCAGTGCCTTAACCACTAAGCTACGGCGTGCCAGGTTTCAATTTATCATATGTTAAAACTGAAGATATTAATGACAAAGAAATAAATTTAATCTAATATGTGGCACTATTAAAAGAACCCTTAAAAACACAAGAAAAGAAACAAAAATGAAATTTTATAAGGTAATGTCCTGTATTGATGTATGGATCAGAATGTTGAACGATCACTAAAAGAAAAGAACAAAGATTGGAAGCAGCTGAGATAAGATTTTTAAGAAATATAGCAGGATATACTCTGCTGGATAAGAAAAGGAATGAAGATATAAGAAAGGAACTAAATATTTTCAAACTTACAGACCGAATAATTAAATGCAGGAACGACTGGAAAGAACATATTGATAGAATGCCAGAAGAAAGATTTCCAAAATTATTGCTAAATTATAAACCGCACGGAAGGAGAAATTTTGGTCGCCCACAAGGAAGATGGTCTGAACAATTGTAATAATTCTAGCTTTCATGAAACCGGAACGAGCCAACAGGCTTAATCCCTGGATGATGATAATGATGATGATAAGATAACATATGAAATGATGTAGCTCTAAGATATTGTAAATTATTCTTAATCCAGATAATTTGATAATATATATTTTCAATATAATAATTTAATTTACATCTAAAACAAAAATATTAGCTCTGAAAGGAAAATGTGCAATAAGAACAAAAATAGTGATAAACAATGTAATTATAGACCAAGTTCAGAATTTTACTTATTTGGGTTTTCATTTAGGCAATGACAGAAATTTAGATAAACACACTAAAATACAACGATTCAATTATCTATGTGGCACAATTAAACGCACTTTATTGAATAAGACTAGAAAAGAAACTATTTTGAAGTTTTACAAAGTATTGGCAGTTCCATCTCTTATCTATGGATGTGAAACCTGGACAATAACAAAGGCAGATAGTAAACAAATAGAGGCTGCTGAAATGAAGATGTTGAGAGCAATAGCAGGATACCAAAGGACCGATAAAAAGAAAAACGAAGATATAAGAACAGAACTTAATATATTTAATCTCTGTGAAAGAATAATATATTACCAAAATGCTTATCTTCATCACGTATTACGAATGAATGAACAGCGCATACCAAGAAGAATGCATAATTATAAACCAAAAGGGAGAAGAACGTTGGGAAGACCATTGAAGAGATGGAAGGACCAATTCGACCTATAATGAGATCGGAACAGGCCATTAGGCCTAATCCTTGTTGTTGATGATGATGATAATTTAATTGCATTAATTGGATCACGGAAAAGATGGATTAATCAAGCAAAGAAACAACTTACAAGAAAGGCAATACAAATTGTAAGAATTGATAGGAAGAGAAGTATGGGAGGATAGAGATGAATGGAGGGATATCTGGAATCGATCTGTTGCGAGCGAGACATGATAAGAGGATGATGATGATGATGAATTGCACTTCTTATAAATAAATAACAATTAATTATAATAAGATAGAATACATGAGCACAGATCTTTCCGAGGAATTAGAAATGAATGGAACAAAGATTAAAACAGTAGAATATTTTAAGTATTTGGGATCAATACTTCAAAAAGATGGATAATCTAAATTAGACATTGAAAAAAAGAATAATTAAGACAAAGTTATTGGAACATTACATTCTATTTTATGGAGTGATCATATAATCAAGAGGACTAAATTATTAATACAGTATATAACACAATTGTGATTTCTTTGGGCAATAAAGCTTACTATGCAAATAGAATACTATTCAAAAGTAGGCTAAACTTGTCTCCAGACGAACTAAAGTTAAACTGTATAATACAGTAATAAGACCGATGTAACTTATGGCTGTGGGTACTGATAGACAAAAACTATTAATCTTTGAAAGGAAGATCTTATGGAGAATTTTTGGACCAATTAGAGAAAGCGATGGCACATGACGTATACGAATGAACTCAGAATTAAATAATCTAATACGAAATAAAAATGTAATAAACCACATTAAAGCTCAAAGACAGCGCTGGTTTGGACATATAAATAGAATGCAGGAAGACAAGCTTGTAAGAAGAATATACAAATGGAAACCAATATGCACCAGAACAGCTGGACGACCAAAAAACAGATGGCAGGATGATGTTATAAAATATATATTAGAAATGAAAATTGGAAATTGGCCAGTCTGTATCCAGGATAGATCCAGGTGGAGAAAAATTGTTGAGGAGGCCAAAACTTCAATGAGGTTGTCGCCTGCTAAAGAAGAAGAACAACAACAACACAATTGTGAAGAGTATTTTTATTATATGGTGCAGAAACATGGCGTAGAAGCAAAAACACAGACATAAATTATTAGTCATAGAAATGGAATTTTTAAGAAGATCGGCAAGAATATAAAGATAAAATAGAATAAAAAAAAGTAAAATAAGAGAAATAATGAATGTAGAAAAGGATATTGTACAAGATAGTGAAGAAATCCAACTAAGATGGTATGGACATATAATGAGAAGAAGGGTCACAGAAACAAACAAACAAGTATTGAAATGGATACCTCCTGGAAAACGGAAACGTGGTAGACCAAAGTCAACGTGGACAAAGGGAATTCAAGACAACATAGAGAAATATGACAGAAGCAGTCTTGCAAGACCGAGAAGTATGGAAGAAAAAAAAAATATATATATTGGTTGAGAATATCTGTATAAATACTCGTAACACAAACAATCCTGAAATAAAAATAAATATTTAAACAATAATTAATATAATCTGAGTTCTTATTTTACTCAACTGTGGTAGACAAGTGGTTATGTTCATTGCCTCTGGTCCCGATAGCCGCGGGTCCAAACCCGACCGGGGTTGATGGATTTTTTTAATGGAAAAATCCAAGGAGTAAGTCCTCTGGGAGGACTTTAAGCCGTGGTTTCCGAATCTGAAGATTTTCAAGCTCGTTTTATTTTTTTTCTGTTTTTTTTTTCTCAAATACTCGTGGCTACCTACCGTGGGTTTGAATTCCCGGACTTGAAAGTGCTGGAAGAGTGGGGGTATGAGGAACATGGGAGAGTGAAAGATAAAGTTACAATTTTCTGCTTCCAATATAACTGCAATGTTTACATATGTCATGACAGCAAAGAGGAAGCAAGGAGGCTCTTCCTGCAAGACTGGTAAAAAAAACTCTCTATTGCATGGCGTTCTGTAGCTTCAACCCTCCTCCTATTCTCTTGAGGTTAGTGACATTTTTTTAAAAGTTCATGATTATAATAAATAAGAATTCAAAAATAAATAAAGCGAAAGTATACTTACTTACGTACTTACTCACTGGCACTATCAAACCCGTAGGTTCATGGCCGTGCGGACACAAGCTCTCCATACATCCCTATCCTGAGCTAATGCTTTCCAATAATTCCCTGTATAATCTACTTCCCTCAAATCATAGTTAATGTTGTTCTCCCACCTCATTCTTGGTCTACCAACTGGGCGTTTTCCCTCTGGCTTTCCTACAAGAAGCTTCCATGCACGTCTTTCATTCCCCATACGTGCAACATGTCCTGCCCATCGCAGTCTACGAGACTTAACTGTTCTTATTATATCTGTCTTCCTATAAAGACCATGTAGTTCATTGTTATGTAGTCTTCTCCATTCACCTGTCTGTTCATCTCTCCTTGGTCAAAAAATCTTCCTAAGAACTCCATTCTCAAATACTTGTAATCTCCTTTCCTCCCTTAAAGTAAGAGTCCATGTTTCGCATCCATATGATATAACTGGTAGAATAATAGTTTTATATATTTTCAGCTTAACGTTTTTTGAAAGGAGTTGGGACATCAAAAGTCTCTGCAATGCATAATAGCATGCATTTCCAGAATTGAGCCTATGTTTAATTTCTTTGTGCATCTCATTCCTATTTGTGATTATTGTTCCTAGGTATTTGAATTCAGCCACTTCCTCAAAATTTCCCTCATTTGTCATTAGCTGACCATTTCCATTATATACTGAATTTCTACGTGTGACCATATATTTAGTTTTACTGATATTTACTTCCAGTCCCAATTTCTTAGTGTTACTCAATTGTGTGTGCGTGTATAATAAATTCTAATTCGTATAGTTTTATTCGTTAATTTATATAACACAGAGAACCTTTAACCCTTAAATTGGAAAAACTCGACTGTGTATTGGAAGTTGTATCATTTCCCAGATATTGACTCCCCTTCAGATCTCGTCAAGGAAACATCCAGTTCTCTGGAAGCGTCCTCGACAGTTGGGAAGGGAATCAAATCTGTCTATATTACCATCTTCCAGCTATTTTAGGGCTTTCTATCCCACTTTAGCTCTTTTGATATTTCATCGATGATAATAGTGATTTATCCTCAGCCAGTAACAGCTAGACGTAGATCAACAAACAAAGGTCCAGTGGTTGGACATTAAAAAGCCTTCAGTCAGATTCTTGTTGGATATAGGTTTGTTTACTACAAGCAAAGGTCCAGTGGTTGGACATTAAAAAGCCTTCAGTCAGATTCTTGTTGGATATAGGTTTGTTTACTACAAGCAAAGGTCCAGTGGTTGGACATTAAAAAGCCTTCAGTCAGATTCTTGTTGGATAAAGGTTTGTTTACTACAAGCAAAGGTCCAGTGGTTGGACATTAAAAAGCCTTCAGTCAGATTCTTGTTGGATAAAGGTTTGTTTACTACAAGCAAAGGTCAAGTGGTTGGACATTAAAAAGCCTTCAGTCAGATTCTTGTTGGATAAAGGTTTGTTTACTACAAGCAAAGGTCCAGTGGTTGGACATTAAAAAGCCTTCAGTCAGATTCTTGTTGGATATAGGTTTGTTTACTACAAGCAAAGGTCCAGTGGTTGGACATTAAAAAGCCTTCAGTCAGATTCTTGTTAGATATAGGTTTGTTTACTTGATGCTTTGAATTTTTGTGTCGTATCTTTAATGCCATCTGGAGACCTGTGACAAGGCATGATGCACCCTCTCAAGCTTTGGATTTTATAGATTTAAGTGGTTGGATTTGGTGTATATCTGAGGTATTTTTTATCTTATATTTATGTATCAGTGCCACCACCACCACCACTTTGTAATGGAAATTGTGTCACTTCTCAAACATTCATCTTCCCTCTATGTCCGTCAGGGAAACATCCATTTTTATGGAAGCGTCCCTGGCCGACTATGGGAATTGTTCGATGGTGAACAACTTTCGGCTATCTCTAGGGATTTCCAACCCTCTTTAGCCCTTGTGATTTAATTATTTCGTCGTTGTTATTTAATGATATATCCTCTGCCCACGATAACTAGCCGTAGTCCGGTATCAAAGGTCCAGTGGTTGGACACACCAATCCTGCTTTCAGTTTCTAGGTGAATTTAATTTTCTGTGTTATTCTTAATATTCTTCAGCACACTTGAGACATGCGATAAGACATGACACACCCTCTCTAGCTTTGGAAACAAACCACAAAGTTCTTCTGTTAGATATTTGAATGTGGCGGACCGCAGTGAAAACGGAATCTTGTAAAACTGTTATTATTGGGTATATTGTGTAATCAGACCGCAGTGAAAACGGAATCTTGTAAAACTGTTATTATTGGGTAATCAGACACACATTTAAGTGGTATATTTTTGTTTGTTTTCTTCTGATTTATTAAAAATATTAAATTAATTAAACCAACTGATGTATCCACCAGGATACGTTACGAATTTAAGGGTTAAAGATGTCAATAATTAGGGTTAAAATACAGGGCACAGGGGTTTGTGACATCCCTCAGTTCTTAAAAAAATTAATTTCCATTCTTCACATTACTGTGTGAAAGAGTTGTGAAAAGAGTGGTTGTTCTATTAGATTGCAGATTGGTATTTAAGTAATTACTGATACAATTTCATGAAACATAAATAAATGAATGCAATAAAAAATATATGGACTATTTAACTCATGCCCCAAATGGGAGTCAGTGACCAATCACGTGCCAATGTATCTTGTTTTGCAACCAATCACAGTCGTGTTTCACCCGATATTTAACAATTAAGTTTATCATATTAAAGAAAGCTCTTCCTTTTTAATATTCTGAACAGGTCATAGCATTATTTTGCAGTGACTGACTCTCTAAGAAATACGGGTATCAGATTGTATATATAGTGCACGAGTGTAAACATATAGTGCTTGCGAGATGTAATAGAAAAACATTCGTAGTAATTGATTATACCACAATAAAAAGAAACCACTGTTTGCACTTTCTTAAATGTATTATTTCCCAAATATAATTTACATCATAGGACATCAGAAATTAAATAATAATCAATTGAGTTGGTGTTTACTTGATGAAAATCCATATTTATTAATTAAATAAAAATAAAACGTAGTTTTATTTGATTTTCATATTTATTATATAATTCAGTGACAGCTGTTTCGGTACACTGTACCTTCTTCAGACATGTTAACAAATTATGAATTGTGTTCCAACTGATCTAAGCAACAATACAACAATATTTATTTAAATTTTTAAATTTAACAAAGGGGATTCATTCAAATCAAGTTGAGAATTTAACAGTTTTTTACTACTTTTAAATTTATTAATTTCTACAGCCTCCAAAAGATCTAACTTCTTACCCTTATCACAAACATGTAAAATTTCAAAATTTGGATCGAAACAATGATTAAATTGGAATAGGTGGTTAGCATATTTTGAATTTTGTAAATTTCTGTTATATGCTCTCATGTGTTCCTTTATCCGAGAGATAAAAGGTCTACCAGTTTGTCCTATATAGACATTGTCACATGTGCCACACTTCAATTTATATACACCTGATAAGTTTTGTTTTTGTTTTGGTTTTATTGTTTTTTATTATATTTTGTAGAGTTTTATTAGTTTTAAATGCCACATGAATGTTCAACTTTTTAAAGTGTTTAGATATTTTATTTGAAAGTGGGCCTATGTATGACATTACGACATATTTCTTTATGTTTTCTTTGGGTAAAGGAAAAACTTTGTTAATTTCTTTTTTGTAATGAACCTTCTTAATTAAACATTCTATAATTTCAGGGTCGTAGCCATTATTAACAGCCAATTGTTTAATAATATTCAATTCATTATTATATTCCAAGGGTGAAAGAGGGATATTTAAAAGTCTATGAATGTAACTATTAATGGCTGCCATCTTATGAGTATATGGGTGAAGAGAAGAACTATGAATAGTGGTATCAGTACGAGATTTATCGATAATTTGGGATTCACTCGTGGCATTACTTATGATAAATACCAATTAGATATTATAACTCACAGGATTGATGATCGGGGCTAGAGATACTATACCAGGATTCTTAGCTAAATTTTGGAATTCTTTAGATTTGGACAGAGTGTATCTTTCTAAAATTGCCATCGCTGCCATTAGAGGATCAATTTCAATTTTAAGAAACCATCTTTACAAAATTTCTACTTTATACTATGCATGCTTCAATTACAATTTTATTTTTTTAATGTATGTACAAAATGTATGCTTGCAGCTTTACTAGGGAATTGTAGGTGTGGTAGCTTCCCGTTGCTTTCCACACCGGTGAAGGATGATGATGATGGCCATATGATTTCGGGGACCGTTTAGGCCTTAAAGTTTTCCTGGCATTTGTCTTACAGGTGAGGAAAAACCCCGATAAAAACCTCACCCAGAAAAACTGCCCCGACTGGGATCGAACCCGGGTCCGCTGCGTGACAAGGCAGCACGCTACCTCGAGACAACAGCGGTGGATAACAATAACAACAATAATAATAATAATAATAATAATAATAATAATAATAATAATAATATAATATTAATAAATAATAATAATAATACTTACTTACTCACTGGCACTATCGAACCTGTAGGTTCATGGCCGCACGGACATAAGCTCTCCATACATCCCTATCCTGAGCTAATCATTCCCTGTATAATCTACTTCCCTCAAATCATAGTTAATGTTATTCTCCCACCTCATTCTTGGTCTACCAACTGGGCGTTTTCCCTCTGGTTTTCCTACAAGAAGCTTCCATGCAAGTCTTTCATTCCCCATACGGGCAACATGTCCTGCCCATCGCAGTCTACGAGACTTGACTGTTCTTATTATATCTGGCTTCCTATAAAGACCATGTAGTTCATTGTTATGCAGTCTTCTCCATTCACCTGTCTGTTCATCTCTCTTTGGTCCAAACATTTTCCTAAGTACTTTATTCTCAAATACCTGCAATCTCCTTTCCTCCCTTAAAGTAAGAGTCCATGTTTCGCACCCATATAATATAACTGGTAGAATAATAGTTTTATATATTTTCAGTTTAACGTTTTTTGAAAGGAGTTGGGACATCAAGAGTCTCTGAATAATAATAATAATAATAATAATAATAATAATAATAATAATAATAATAATAATAATAATAATAATAATAGTAATAATAATATAATTATTATGACAATGCCGCAGAAAGGAAAGAAACAATAATAGACCTAACCACGAAACCCGCCATCACAGAAAAGTTTTGGCGAACCCCTTGAAATATTTTGGGATCCCCCTGGGGTTCGCGAACCACATGTTGGGAAACGATGTACTAGGTGAACTCGCGAGTGAATGACCTATTATTGTTTTTCAGAATAGTCAATAAAAGCTGTTTGTTCTCTAACATATTGCGTAACAGATAGGATAGCGAACTACATTGTTCTGGGATTCCCGCGACCGCTACGTCATGACTATTTTAACTGTAACATTTGTTGAAAATGCATTTTGTTTAACTATCGATTGAAATTCGCTAGTCCATGAAGCTATAGCGGTTTTACGTTTTATAAAAATAGGGAGAAGAATTATAATGGTCTTGCGTATTTGTAAGATAGACACCAAACAATTATACATTTAAACTACGTTAAGAAAAAAAAATGTTATTAATGAGAGAGTTCGTTTTGTATGAAAACCAAATTCTGGTTTTTCAGGAGAGAGAGAAAAAAAAAAATGAATTTGAACTTGCTTCGACATGTTAAAAAAACTGCATCTTGAAAAATGAGGTTAGAATTCTTGAGTTTTCCCTCACAAACAGAAATTCTCGTCCATTATTCACGAAAAAAAAAAAAAACAGGAATGATGAATAATAGTGGTACAACAATAACCAGCGTTTTGATTTTCGCCAAGAGTAAAATGGGGAGGAAGGGACTCTTCATCCCTCCTCTCTCAAAAGAAATACAGTTTTTCAGGGGAGAAAAAAAATTAAAAATGCTGCAATAATAAACACGTTTGCTGCTTCGAACATACACATTTATTTTTTCCGGAGGTTTAAATTATTTCATTTTCTAGAAAATGGAGGTTCGCATTGTCCGAATTTAAATAAAATAATTTAAGGTTTAAATTATTTCATTTTCTAGAAAATGGAGGTTCGCATTGTCCGAATTTAAATAAAATAATTTAAGGTTTAAATTATTTCATTTTCTAGAAAATGGAGGTTCGCATTGTCCGAATTTAAATAAAATAATTTAAGGTTTAAATTATTTCATTTTCTAGAAAATGGAGGTTCGCATTGTCCGAATTTAAATAAAATAATTTAAGGTTTAAATTATTTCATTTTCTAGAAAATGGAGGTTCGCATGTCCGAATTTAAATAAAATAATTTAAGGTTTAAATTATTTCATTTTCTAGAAAATGGAGGTTCGCATTGTCCGAATTTGAATAAAATAATTTAAGGTTTAAATTATTTCATTTTCTAGAAAATGGAGGTTCGCATTGTCCGAATTTGAATAAAATAATTTAAGGTTTAAATTATTTCATTTTCTAGAAAATGGAGGTTCGCATTGTCCGAATTTAAATAAAATAATTTAAGGTTTAAATTATTTCATTTTCTAGAAAATGGAGGTTCGCATTGTCCGAATTTAAATAAAATAATTTAAGGTTTAAATTATTTCATTTTCTAGAAAATGGAGGTTCGCATTGTCCGAATTTAAATAAAATAATTTAAGGTTTAAATTATTTCATTTTCTAGAAAATGGAGGTTCGCATTGTCCGAATTTAAATAAAATAATTTAAGGTTTAAATTATTTCATTTTCTAGAAAATGGAGGTTCGCATTGTCCGAATTTGAATAAAATAATTTAAGGTTTAAATTATTTCATTTTCTAGAAAATTGAGTTTTACATTGTCCGCCTTATAGTTAATGATTACAATAATCGTTGTTCATGTAATATTCTGGAAATGCATGCTATTATGCATTGCAGAGACTTTTGACGTCCCAACTCCTTTCAAAAAACGTTAAGCTGAAAATATATAAAACTGTTATTCTACTAGTTATATTATATGGGTGCGAAACATGGACTCTTACTTTAAGGGAGGAAAAGAGATTACGAGTATTTGAGAATAAAGTACTTAGGAAAATTTTTGGACCAAAGAGAGATGAACAGACAGGTGAATGGAGAAGACTACATAACAATGAACTACATGGTCTGTATAGGAAGCCAGATATAATAAGAACAGTTAAGTCTCGTAGACTGCGATGGGCAGGACATGTTACGCGTATGGGGAATGAAAGACGTGCTTGGAAGCTTCTTGTAGGAAAGCCAGAGGGAAAACACCCAGTTGGTAGACCAAGAATGAGGTGGGAGAACAACATTAACTATGATTTGAGGGAAGTAGATTATACAGGAATGATTGGAAAGCATTAGCTCAGGATAGGGATGTATGGAGAGCTTATGTCCGCGCGGCCATGAACCTACGGGTTCGATAGTACCTGTGAGTAAGTAAGTAAGTAATATTAAAATATTATTTTTTTATTCAATGCCCGAGGTTATCATCAGGGGCTCCTTGAAGGCGGAGTTAAGTTGCCCCGATGATATGATGGGTGATATATGATAATGAAGCGCCAGGAGAGTCTTAACCTAAATTCCAGACGAGGGCAACCACAGGAAATCCTTAGAGGAAAAATTCCTATACTCTGACCGGGATCGAACCCGGGACCTCGTGAACAATAGTCAGAAACGCTGAGCACTAGGTCGTGAGCCAATATTATGTTGTAAATAAAAATATGCAACGCTGTACCCACGCAACCTACGTGTTTTCTGCATCTGCGCAGAAGAGCAAAATAAAACCACGTCATGGAAAGTACAGCCATTTCGAGGTCATCGGGGAAGTACCGCAAAGGAAAGCGTGGTAGTGGGGGATTTTTGTTAATTTTAGTAAGTAACAAATTGTTTTAGTCTTTTGAATATATTGGTGTTGTGAAGGTGTATGTAATAGTGCATATAATTTTGTATATTTTATATATAGTGTAAATCTCTTTAAGTTATTTATTTTTGTGATATTATACAATTGCTAAACAGATAATGTCAGTTCCAGCAACTGCCCTTTTACATTGTGGCGTAATAATAAACTCCACAAATACGATTTATGATACTGACACAATAGGTATTATTATTTTATTTGATTATTTTTGTTTATTGAATTTTATTGGATTTCACATGCCATACATAACCTATATGTTTAAGAGATTCTTAATTTTTACATTAAGGATAACTATAAAATAGCATTTGAAGTGTTTAGCTTTATACATTGTGAATGTAATGTATTATTATTAATATTATTTTAATTAATTAATTAAGTAATATAAAATTCTTTGTTTTAAATTTTAATTTAGGGATGATGAATTCTGCTGTTAGTCCAAGTTCATACTCACAGAGTTCAATGGATTCGCATGATTCATCTAGTAACATGTCAGCTGCATCACCAATGTCGGTGACTTTATCCCCACAATCATATCAGAATTTACTAGCTTTAAGCCAGGAACATGCTATCTGTTCTGATCCATTACTCACAATGAGTGCAACTAACAATATAGGTAAGTGCCTTAATTATTTATATAGAGGAATCTGGGCTCAAGTCTAGTATTTTGTCGATCACAATTTTCCATACACCATTCTTATGCCATTGTTGCACTATACAGTTTTACCACTTGTAATTATGTTTTGTAATATTTTACACATTTTGCAACAGTACCTTAAACATTTCGGGTGAGGTACGTTATTTCCCGGTCACAATTCTACATTTACATTCTTATGCCACTGATGCACTAAACACTTGTAAACATGTTTTGTACTGTTTTAAACATTTTGCAACGATCTTCAAGCTTTCTTTACAACTTTTTATATTTATATATTTACGTAAAACATGATCGTGGATACATTACTTACTTGCTACTTTCCCATGTTGTTCCAACGTTGCCACCATCAACCACCCAAAAAAACTCCAGAAGTTGCCAACATCAACAACCGAATAATATGCATGTAAATTGTTTTGTTAGGTTAGGAAATGGGAAGTTGGTTTACGTCCATTCTTTTAGCATTTGGGAATAAATAATATGCATGTAAATTGTTTTCTTTGGTTAGGAAATGACAAGTTAGTTTACGTCCATTTTTTTTAGCATTTGGGAATTTATTCCCAAAGTTGGTAATGACGACTGCAGAGCCATATACCGGAGGCTACATTAACCATTACAGCAACTCGCACATGCGCAATGCGATTCTGTGGAACTTAGAAGAATTCGTGTCCGCCATATAACCGACTTTTTCCAACATTTCTTACATATACATAGTAAATGAATTTGTACAAAATCGCAGTGTGCATGCAGGAGATGTGCAAATGCTTAATGTAACTTCTGCAAGAGGCTCTGAAATTGGTGTTACCAACATTTGCAATTAATTCCAAACCATATTTTAAGAAATTAATTTCATTTTGTTAGGTTCCAGTGGGACAAGTTAGTGTACACAGCATTAGTTTATATAGTTTATTAAATAATATGCATGTAATTTATTTTGTTAGGTTAGGAAGAGGGAAGTTGGTGTATGTCCATTTATTATAAACATTTGAGAATTTATTGTGAAAGTTGGTAACACTGGTTTTACTGACATCTTGTGGAAGCTTCATTAAGCATTTGAGCATCTCGCACATGCGCACTATGATTCTGTAGAACTTTGAAAAATTTGTAATCGACAAATACTGACTTGGATAAGGTGTACTTACTGTCGCACATAAATTCTTTTAAGTTCTATAGAATCCCAATGCGCATTCGCTAGTGCTCCATGTAAACCCAGAAAGATAAATGCGACCTCCAACAGTTGGCGGTATATGTATGTGAAATCAGTATAACCAACATTGACACACAATTCCCAGAACTTGTCTAAATATGTATAATTAACACGAAATGAACTAGTGGAAATATGATTTTATGTGGTAACCGTCCGACATTTTGAATTTTTCATTGAATAACAGATATGAAGAGGTAATTTATTTTACGTATCAAATCAGATTTAAAAAGCAAGGAACCTAAAAGCTATCATCATCATCATAGTACATTCACGAATTTAGGCCATTAACCAAACCTAAATCAATTACTGTAACACAAATCAATTACTCTAACGTAGGTGAAATCCAGGGAACGTGGAAGTGATGTTGGCAACATCTGGAGTATTTTGGGTTGTTCATGGTGGCAACGCTGGAACAACATAGGAAGAGGAGGGAAAGTAGCAAGTAAGCTGTGTAGCACGATCATGTTTTACATAAATATATAAATATAAAAAAAAAAGATCGTTGCAACATAGGAAGATGTTTAAAAGTGTTTAGTGCATCAGTGGCATAAGAAATAAGATTGGAAATTTGTGTGACGGTTTGTACACCACACCCCTAGACTTTTTCCGGAATCTGGATAAAATAATAAGAATCTTGGTTAATTGCTACTAGTATACCTCGGCTGAGGGCTACAATTTGTCGATCACGATTTTCTGTACAACATTCTTAGGTGGGGTTGTACAAGACCAGCGTTTTACTTATGCGACGTATGCCATTTTTGATGCAATTTAAAGTATGACAATTTGTTAATGATACCATTTATATGCGAGTAATTACCATCGTCAATTTATGTTAACGTGTTATGAAATGTACTAGTGGAAATATGATTTTACGTTGTAACCGTCAGACATGTTGAATTTTCATAGAATAACTGTGATGAAGAGGTAATTTATGTTATGTATTAAATCACATTTAAAATGCAAGGAACCTAAAAGCTAACCTAACCTAAATTGTATAACTGTAGGCTTTCACGGCCGGCGTCTTGATCCCTATTAGGTTTGTCTTCCGGGAATATAGGCCGTGGTCCAGTCGTTCTTCTACTCGACGTTTCGTCTACTGCTGCGGTAGACATCTTCAGGAGATACTGCGTGCTCTCTGTGAACTCCTCAACAGTCGGCTGCAGACTGGCTGGTCGTTGGAAACTCCCTCCCTATTTATAGGCACGCCCCTGGTGGAGAGGCGGTTTTCTGCGCAGTCCGTGTTGCGTGCTGTTTTGTCCAGGCTGTCGCTAGCAGAAGTCATACGCTTCGTTGTCGTATTGTGCAGTGCCGGGATCCAGATTTTGTTTATCTTCATGGTTTCTTCTTTTTTGTTAAAGGAATTTTTGTGTTTATATATTTCAATGGCTTCTCTGTACAGTCTGGTGTAATAATGTGATGTTTGGGACAAGAAACACAGGTATTGTCCCAAACATCACATTATTACACCAGACTGTACAGAGAAGCCATTGAAATATATAAACACAAAAATTCCTTTAACAAAAAAGAAGAAACCATGAAGATAAACAAAATCTGGATCCCGGCACTGCACAATACGACAACGAAGCCTATGACTTCTGCTAGCGACAGCCTGGACAAAACAGTACGCAACACGGACCGCGCAGAAAACCGCCTCTCCACCAGGGGCGTGCCTATAAATAGGGAGGGAGTTTCCAACGACCAGCCAGTCTGCAGCCGACTGTTGAGGAGTTCACAGAGAGCACGCAGTATCTCCTGAAGATGTCTACCGCAGCAGTAGACGAAACGTCGAGTAGAAGAACGACAGGACCATGGCCTATATGCCCGGAAGACGAACCTAATAGGGAACTAACCTAAATTGATTACTCTAACATAGGTGAATTGCATGGAACGCCCTTTGGCTGTAGTGTATAAACAATCGCACACAATTTTCCATGTAATATTCTTATACCACTGATGCACTAAACACTTTTCAGCCATTTATAATAACGTTTGGTACTATTTTAAACATTTTGGAACCATTTTATAAACATTTCTTACGATTTTTAAATATTTCTAAATTATGCGAATATTGTACATTGAGTTCTACAGGTGCAGAAATGCTTCATGTAACATCTGCTAGGCGACTCTCACATCGCAGTCACCAACATTTGAAAATAATTCAAAACCATATTTAGTGTTAGTGTACGTAAAATTAGTTTATAGTTTGTTAAATAATATGCATGTAAATTGTTTTGTTAGGTTAGGAAATGGGAAGTTAGTTTACGTCCAGTTTTTTTTGCATTTGGAAATAAATAATATGTATATAAACTGTTTTGTTAGGTTAGGAAATGAGAAGTTAGTTTACGTCCATTTTTTTAGCGTTTGGGAATTTATTCCCAAAGTTGGTAACGCCGACTTCAGAGCAATCTACCGGAAGCTACATTAACAATTACAGCAACTCCTGCAACTCGCGCATGTGCACTGCGATTCTATAGAACTTATAAGAATTCATGTGCGACGGTTTATACACCTTATTCTAGCCTTTTTAATTATTTTACGCAGTTAAATAAATAAAAGTTATATTCGGACATAATTTGTTGAAACCACAGATATGGTCTAAGTGTGGTAATCGGTGGTTTATCGCTGGTTAATAATAAGTAGAATTGTGGACAAATGTGCATTATTGCTGCTTAGAAGTGTGGTAATCAGTGGTTTATCGTTGGTTACGATGGCCATTTTGAATAACTGTTGTAACCTTTATGGTCATGACAGCAAATAGTCCCACTTTATTTTCATATCTACGAGTAAAATAAAGAAATGATAATTACTTCCCGCAGGTAAATACATTTAATATAATATTTGGCAGTGGTACGTTTTTGGCAGACACAATTCTACACCTACATCCTTATGCCACTGATGCACTAAACACTTGTAAACATGTTTCGTACTATTTTAAACATTTTGGAACCATTTTATAAACATTTCTTATGATTGTTAAATATTTATAAATTACGCGAAATTTGTGCATTGGGTTCTAGAGACGCGTAAATGCTTCATGTAACATCCACTAGGTGGCTCTCAAATCGGAGTCACCAACATTTGAAAATAATTTCAAACCATATTTAGTGTTAGTGTACGTAAAATTAGTTTATAAAATAATACGCATGTAAATTGTTTTGTTAGGTTAGGAACTGGGAAGTTGGTTTATGTCCATTTTTTTTAGCATTTGGGAATAAATAATATGCATGTAAATTGTTATCTTTGGTTAGGAAATGGCAAGTTAGTTTACGTCCATTTTTTTTTAGCATTTGATAATTTATTCCCAAAGTTGGTAATGCCGACTGCAGAGACATCTATCGGAGGCTACATTATCCATTACAGCAACTCTCACAACTCGTGCATGCGCACTGCGATTCTTTGGAACTCTGAAGAATTTGTGTCCGCCAAATAACTGACTTTTTCCTAATATTTTATTAATATTTCATGCAATTAGGTGCTGTTAAAGTGGGTAAATGAAAAGCTGGTCATCTCCAACCTAGCCACATTCTTATACCACTGTTGCACTAAACACTTTTACCATTTGTAATAATGTTTCATACCATTCTAAACATTTTGGAACGATTCTATACACATTCCTTCCAATTTTTAAATATTTATATAATTATACAAATATTGTGAATCAAGTTCTACAGACGCGCAGATGCTTAATGTGACTTACGCTAGATGGCTCTCCAATTGGTGTTACCAACATTTGCAACTAATTCCAAAACATATTTCAAGAAATTAACTTCATTTTGTTAGATTCTGATGGGACAAGTTAGTGTATGTAAGATTAGTTTATTAAATAATATGCATGTATAAGAATTAAATGAATTGTGATTCTTTCTTACCTCATACTTCTATATTTTTTTAAACACAACACTGCAGTATCAGAGATCCATATTGTCACCATCATCAGCTGTTTTCACGACTGTCATTTTTTTCTTTTGCCAGTAATTATCCAAACTGCCATCTGGTGATTATACCTCATAATTATATTTGAAGAGAAAAATTTTCGCCTAGACCGGGACTCGAACCTGGGACCCTTGGCTTTCTGGGCCAAGTGCTCTACCAACTGAGCTACCGAGGCGAGTTACGATCTAGACGCAAATTTTTCTCTTATGTACGTTGTAAAAAAATTTTTCTCTTCAAATATAATTTATCCTTCTATGAGAAGTGTTAAATTAATAATAAAAATCATCAATACCTCATAATGTTTACTTCATCATCATCATCATCATGAACAAATTCGTTTTAGGCCATGTGGCCTGTACGGTAAACCTAGCGAAGATGGTCTTGATCTTTCCACCGATGTTTTGGTCTTCCTTGGTCCCTATGTCCAGTTGGGGTATATTGGAATGCCAATTTTGGAAGTCTATTTCTTGCCATTCTCCTCAGATGATTTTTCCATTCTTGTTGGTATCTTTGTATATCTTCATTTAAACTTGTTACTCCAAGTTTTCCTCTGATAATAGTGTTCCTTTGGTGATCCAGTCTATTAACTCCTAACAATGATCGTAAGAAGCGCATTTGGCTTACTTGAAGTTTATGAGAGTTTCTTTTATTTAAAATCCAAATTTCACTTCCGTATTTTAGAGCAGCTTTTGATGTGATGTTATGTAATCTTAGTTTTGTCTCTGTCCTCATCTGTTTACCAAAATGTCTTCGTATTACCCCATTCATTTTATTGTATTTTTGTAATTTTGAATCAGTGTCACTCTTATACTCTGCAAATACACTTCGTAAGTAAGAGAAATCTGACACTTGTTCTATAATTTTTCCATCAATCTTAATTTTCACCCGTTGTATGTTTTTTCCACACATTGCCATTGTTTTGGATTTTGAGGTGGAAATTTTCATATTATATTTGCTGGCAATTTTGAATAATTGATATGCTGCTATTTGTAAGCTATCTTCGGAATCTGATAATATTATTTGATCATCAGCATATAATGTTTACTTCTCATCATTAATATAATATGAATCATGATTTTTTTTCCAATAACTAGTTACTACCATTGCATCAAACTTTAAAAAAATAGTTTTAGTTTTACCATTAATCACTGTGAAATGTTTAAATTCAGTCCTTGAGTGGATTACCCATTTAAGGGTCTAAAAAAAATACAATCTGTAGAATCAATTGTGTATGGAATGTACATATTTTTGTTTTTCTCAAGGAAAACTGAAAGTTGGGTCTGAAAGGGTTTATTTTTAAAATCTGGCACTCAACATTAGTAAATATGGAATATAACGGGCTTCCAATATAAACCCGGACTGGCCTCACGGGGTTTCACCTGCCAGGCAGCGCTCTCTCCTCGTCCGCATTTCACTCTGCCAGCCGCTCGTCCTTGAACTAGTCAGTTTACTATTGTTCAACAAGATGGGACGTCAGCTGACATTAGAGCAGCACATTTATGTGTGTAAATGTTATTATAAATATGAATCAGCTCGTCGCATTCACGAGGAATTTATTCGGAACTTCCCTGGACAATTACCTCCTTCCAGATCGACAATCCACGATCTTGTGACTAAATTTGAGACCACTGGTTCAGTACAAAATAAGAAACACACGCGAAGGCGTACGGTTCTCACCGAAGAAAAATTAGATGAAATTGGCGAACATTTGAAACATTCACCACAAAAATCATTACCGAAATTAGCACAAGTTGGGATTTCAGTGTCTTCTGCACATACAGCAACAAAATTGTTAAAACTCAAACCTTACAAGTGTACACGTGTTCATTGTCTAAACCAAGGTGATCCCATAGCACGTGTGCGTTCAAGGATGGGTGGCAGGCAGGGTGAATTGAGGGAGGAAGAGACAGCACTGCGTGCCGGGTGAAACTCCGTAAGGCCAGTCTGGTTTTATATTGGAAGCCCTGTATTTTTATGTTTGCTAAGATATATCTAGAGACTCTACCTCCTTCTTATGCTACTGGCTAAAAATTGTGGATTATAGCTCCCACGTTTGCATGGACCTTTCATAGCCTTTACTTTTGCAATTGTTATTTTTCTCTTTGCTTTTAGGTGTGCCATGTTTGAGTATTATTGAACAACCTGTGGAAAAGTTTCGGTTTCGGTATAAGTCAGAAATGATGGGCACACATGGCAGCATTCTTGGTCGGAGTTCTGATAAAAACCGAAAGAAAACTTATCCAACTGTGGAAGTGAGTATAAATTAAATTTACTTTGAGTTGTTTTTGACTCACCTCATACTTCTTAACTCCCTCACAGACTCGACTTTCGTCACTGCATTTGTGACATTCTCAATGCTGTATCACGTTCAAAACTGACGTCCAATGGCCTCCTATCCTGCAGACTGACCTCCCCGCCCTCTGATGGCTGACCAACAAACTTCCAAATCAATTCCCCCTCCTTTTCACTAGGTATAAAACTAATAAAAACCAACAAAAATGAAAAAACTGATAAAAATAAAAAGTCAGGAATATATCAAATTGAATGCATGGGTTGTGAAAAGATATATATAGGGAAAACAAAAAGAAACCTAAAAATTAGAACCAAAGAACACATAAGAAATATTAAAAATGGAGAAATTGAAAAATCTGCAGTTGCTGCTCATGTTTGGTCTGAAAAACATAATATCAATTCAGACACTAAATTATTAAAACAGTTAGAAAATACAAACGAGCTGACTATTTGGGAAAAAATTTATATTCAGAAGAACAGAAACAGAGTTATGAATTTTGATATTCCGATGGAGGGTGACCTTGTTTGGAGGTTCTTTGGCCAACCACAGGATGGAGCTGACATCGACATCCAGGTGGTGCAACATAATGCAACATAAATAAAACCAGTCTGGGAAAGCTGAAGATAAAACAGAATTGTTTTGAAACATGTTCAAGAACAAATCAACATTAATATTGAGGTAAGATGTCCAGACCAAAAATAATATAATTAAATAACCTCAAAATATAACTTCCTAAAATTAAATATTAATTTCAAATTTCATAGTTATGTTTTTATTCTTGCAAATGTTGGACGTCAGTTTTGAATGTGATAACAGCATTGAGAATCTCACAAATCCAGTGACGAAACTAGAGTCTGTGAGGGAGTTAAGAAGTATGAGGTGAGTCAAAAACAACTCAACATAATTAAAATAAACTTCATAGTTTTTTTTATTTAACTTTTATAGGAATTAATCACTATGAGATTTAATTTATGGTGAAATTAAATGTTTCTTACCTCTCCTCATATAAATTTTCTAAGTTGATCGCAATTTCGAGACTATAACTGTCTCATCATCAGAAATTTGTTGTCGACTGGTGTTATGTCGATTGGAAGAAACTCTTCTTCTTCCCTCTGTTGGTGGACCGATGAACCTCTGGATCAGGTCAAAATTTGTGGGAATTTCGAAGTTCATAAGTTGTCCTTTGTTTTTCTGAATGTGGATCTTTTCCCAAACCGTGAGTTCCTTTTGTTTGTCTATTTGTTTAATTAGACTGGCTTTTGATTCAATTAAATGTTTCTCGGACCAATTGAATCAAAAGCCAGTCTAATTGAACAAATTTACAAACAAAAGTAACTCACGGTTTGGGAAAAGATACACATTCAGAAAAACAAAGGAAAACTTATGAACTTCAAAATTCCCACAAATTTTGACCTGATCCAGAGGTTCATCGGTCCACCAACAGAGGGAAGAAGAAGAGTTTCTTCCAATCGACATAACACCAGTTGCTAACAAAGTTCTGATGATGAGACAGTTATAATCTTGAAATTGCGATCAACTTAGAAAATTTATATGAGGAGAGGTAAGAAACATTTAATTTCACCATAAACTTCATAGTGTTATTTCCTACCTACATAACTTTATAAATTAAAGTTTTATTATTTATTTTAATATAAGCCAAATGTATTCTAAAATAGGATCCTCAGATGAATATTTGGTTCCATAAGTGATAAGATTAGAATGGAGTAAGTTTCATAAGGAATGTCATATTTTATATTGTTGTCCTTACATTACCAGGGGTATTGAATCTAGGAGATAGAGATGAGCAGGTCATGTGGCTTGGTTGGATGACTGTAAAATAGTTTCAAAGTTTTTATTGGGAAAACTTTGGAGAAAAGTAGGGGCGAAGTTAAAGGAATATTTTAAGAGTATCAACTAACCCAAATAAAAATTGTATGTTATATATAGTCGCTTAAGAAACAATACCGCATAACTGACACTTTTGCTGAAATTGACTTTTCATACTGTTAGCATCACTGAAGAATTGTGCTCAGTTCAAACATAGGTTAGGATGAAATTTTGTACCATGACCTCGCTAAACTTATAGTACAATGGTTTCAATGTATAGGTACTAAGGAGAAAAATAAACAGTTTTTTGTTTATCATGTAAAATTTGTATTTTGTTAGTTACGCGGTATTGTTTCTTAAGCGACAATATGTGATGTAAATAACAAGTGGACAATGTTTAAAAGTAAAAAAAAAAATCAGTTGTTTATACAGGGTGCGGCAGCATAACTTCCTTTTTTTAAAACTTAATAAAATGCATTGTAATAAAATGCATTGTATGAATCAGAAAATTTTTATTCGTTTTTTATAATATAGGCACATACATAAAGTTTTGTTTTACTCAGTTTTGAAAATCAAATCAGGTAGGTGACGTCCCCCATTCTCCATACACTGAGTAAACCGATTTCTGGCGTTTGTCATGACTCCTGCCAGCATAGCAGGCGTTATGTTGGCAATTTCTTCCTGGATGTTGGTCTTCAAATCTTGTAGGGTCCTTGGACGGTTCACATAAACACGGGATTTCAAATAACCCCATAGAAAAAAATCACAAGGGGTCAAATCGGGAGAGCGGACCGGCCACTTCAAATCGCCCCTAATTGAGATAAGGCGCTCTGGGAAGTGTTCCCTCAAAACAGTCATCGATGCTCTTGAAGTGTGTGCCGTTGCACCGTCTTGTTGGAACCAAGTGTCCCCTAAGTCCAACTCATCTAGCCGTGGAAAAAAAATTCCTGTAACATGTTTACATACCGGTCCGAATTCACTGTCACTGTGACTTCATTTTCCTCAAGAACAGGGACCAATAATTCCACTTGAGGAAATTGCACACCACACTGTGACTTTAGGTGAATGCAAAGGCCTTTGATGCAATTGTCGAGGATTGGTGTCAGCCCAGTAGCGCATGTTTTGTTTGTTGACGGATCCACACAAATGAAAATGGGCTTCATCACTAAAAAAAACAATAGCGTCCTCAGGAACGACTTCCAGAAGAACCTCACACGCGTTCCTCCGAGAATTGAAGTCACGTTCAGAAAGTTCCTGCACAATTGCCATCTTGTATGGATGGAAATGAAGATCATCATGAAGTATTCTCCTTACAGAACGATCGGAAAGTCCAAGGGCAGACGCATGTTTGCGCGCAGAACGCCATGGTGATCGCAACATTGAAGCTCTCACTACCTCAATGTTCTCAGGTGATCTAATCGGCCGAGGGACTCCAGTTCTTCGTCTTGTCGCACTTGCAGTTTGTCTGAACGTAGTGACCCACGTAACAATTGATGTCCGGGACAGGGGCTAAATTAAAGCGATTCCGAAAGGCGCGCCGGGTTGCGATCACAGAACATCCGCTCGAAAAGTAGGCCTCAATGGCAAACGCACGCTCCTCACTGTATTTGTTGAGACAAAATGTGAGTTTTGAATATGCCAGACTCATATAAAATGCTGAGGTGGAGGGGTTTCATATGTGTTGGTAAGCAACACTCCAAGATTTGCTATTCTAATGATTAAAATAGTTTATCATAAGGAATGCCACAAGAAATTTCCAAATTATCTAGAGGATTTGGAAATCAAGAGTGGCACTTGTTAGGACTATTTAACGAATAAAATTAAGCTGTTTACTCACATATCATTATTTAAATATCCATCAATAGTAATTCTGCCTGAAGGCAGGTCTTTCATTGCAATCAGAGCATTTTTATGCTATGCTTTGCAGCTTTACTAGGGAATTATAGATGTGGTAGCTTCCCGTTGCTTTCCACACTGGTGAAGGAACATGATGATAATAAGGATGATGATGGCCGGATGATTTTCGGGGACCGTTGGGCCCTAAGCTTCCTGACATTTGTCTTACAGGTGAGGAAAAACCCTGAAAAAAACCTCACTCACGAACCTGTCCCGACCAGGAATCGAACCCGGGCCTGCTGTGTGACAACGCAGCACACTACTTCGAGACCACGGTGGTGGACTATTTAGATATCATTATTTAAAAATATTTACATATTTAATATAAATGTTTTGATAGCATTTGGACTTATTTTGCATATATTACAATAGCAACAACTACTACCTCAAACCATGAAATATACCATAATAATATTAATAATAATTTTTGTTACAGTTGAAGAATTTTGATCGCCCTGCCATTATAAGATGCTCATTGTTCACAACACATGCAAATAAATCCCACCGTCAACCTCACACACACCGACTGGTTGTAAGACATGAAAGTGAGGATAAAGACGACCCCCATGAAATTATAGTGGACAGAGATGTTGGATATATTGCAACGTAAGTATTAATAATGGAGCAATTAAAATTCAGAGAAATATAAATAAATAAATTGTACCTGTTGGTAGGTGCCGTAATCCTCAACTTTTTAAAAATATAGTATATAAAATTAACTGGAGTGCTTTCGGAAGTTACCTTCCATCTTCTGCAGGTTGAGTTTCCACTACTCGTTGTTGTGTACGGTGATGTATACTCCAACTGTTTGTAGCAGCAACTGACTTGTTTTTTACATACGCAACAATAACGAGTAGCAGAAGCTCAACCTGCAGAAGATGGAAGATAACTTCCGAAAGCGCTCCAGTTAATTTTATATACAATATTTTAACAAAGTTGAGGACGACGGCACCTACTAACTGGTACAATTTAATTTTTAAATTTCATCATATGACTTCACCTCAGCAGAATTTGATATGAATTTTACTAGTATTGATAAATAAATAAGATAAAATCAAATGTTTCATACCTCTCCTCATATTAATCTTCTAAGTAGATCGCGATTTCGGGTTCATGGCGAACCCATCCTCAATACCATTTTGCCGACTGATATCAGGTCAGAATTTGCGGGAATTTCAAAGTTCATAAGTTTTTCTTTGTTTTTCTGAATGTGGATTTGGAAGTCAGCTGTAGCTGCTCATGCTTGGTCCGAAAAACATCTAATTGAATCGAAAGCTAGACTAATTAAACAAATAGATAAACTAAAGGTACTCACGGTTTGGTAAAAAATCCACATTCAGAAAAACAAAGGAAAACTTATGAACTTCGAAATTCCCGCAGATTTTGACCTGATCCAGAGGTTCATCGGTCCACCAACAGAGGGAAGAAGAAGAGTTTCTTCCGATCGACATAACATCAGTCGCCCAAAAAGTACTGAAGATGAGACCGTTATGGTCTCGAAATCGCGATCTAGTTAGATGATTTATATGAGGAGAGGTAAGAAACGTTTAATTTTACCATCATGTAGTAATGTTTGTTTAGAGAATGTTGGTACTGTATGTTCTATCTCTTTCACTTGTGAGGCATCATCATCTTCATCACTCCAGGGATTAGGCAATTGCCCGTTCCGACTTCATAATGCATCAGCCCAACGTCTTCTAGGTCTTCCAACTCCGGCTGATTTCCATGAAGCTTCTCAGTAAGATAAATGTCTCCTGGAAGCGTTACGAGTGCTTTGCAGGACAAGGATGGTGGAAGGGCTGCTTCCTCTGAGCCTCCAAACATGCTCCTCTGGGTATCCACCCCCCAAGAGAGGGCTGCTTCTTCCGCTCTTCAAGCCCTACAAGTTTAGCTGTGCTATTCCTTGTCGCCCTGTTGACTGTTGAAGACTTGACGAAGATGTAGCCTCCCAATATGGATATAGACGCCATTCCTTCGTTGTGAGCTATACTTAGTTCCCCTCGCCTCTTACCCACCAGCAAGATTAACCTAAGTCAATCTTCCCCAGTAGAGTCGTCTGGTTCATCGGGTACTAAGCCCCCCCCACCACGTCAAGGTGATAGCTCCTCGGGGGGACTTGGGAGGCACTAATTAAATATGAATATAAATTTTTTTTATTGGATATTACACACCCACACAACCTTCTAGAATTGTTGCTTAGGCTTTATAATGAGGATACATTTCTTTGTGTCTTCAGACTAGGAGTAAATTTTAGTGTGAGCAGACACGCTGCTCCTTGTTCTCCGCAATGGAGAACCTTTCACGTAATCTTTTAAATCATTATTAGAAATTATATAAATTCAGTGCAAAGGTTTTTTTTTACAAATAAATAAGATCTGATTTATAACTATTTTACAGTGAAACTAAAAAATGTTATTATATTAAGTGATCCATGTGAAGTGTTTTTCCTAAGTAATATTAAATTTATTTATTTTATAAATCACTATTTAATTTTAGGAAGTTATATTTTGAGATTATTTTAATTATATTATTTTTGGTCTGGACATCTTACCTCAATATTAATGTTGATTTGTTCTTGAACATGTTTCAAAACAATTCTGTTTTATCTTCAGCTTTCCCAGACTGGTTTTATTTATGTTGCATTATGTTGCACCATCTGGATGTCGATGTCAGCTCCATCCTGTGGTTGGCCAAAGAACCTCCAAACAAGGTCACCCTCCATCGGAATATCAAAATTCATAACTCTGTTTCTGTTCTTCTGAATATAAATTTTTTCCCAAATAGTCAGCTCTTTTGTATTTTCTAACTGTTTTAATAATTTAGTGTCTGAATTTATATTATGTTTTTCAGACCAAACATGAGCAGCAACTGCAGATTTTTCAATTTCTCCATTTTATTAAATTAAAATTAAAATTTAACAAAGAAACTAAAAATTAGAACAAAGAACACAAAGAAATATTAAAAATGGAGAAATTGAAAAATCTGCAGTTGCTGCTCATGTTTGGTCTGAAAAACATAATATAAATTCAGACACTAAATTATTAAACAGTTAGAAAATACAAAAGAGCTGACTATTTGGGAAAAAATTTATATTCAGAAGAACAGAAACAGAGTTATGAATTTTGATATTCCGATGGAGGGTGACCTTGTTTGGAGGTTCTTTGGCCAACCACAGGATGGAGCTGACATCGACATCCAGGTGGTGCAACATAATGCAACATAAATAAAACCAGTCTGGGAAAGCTGAAGATAAAACAGAATTGTTTTGAAACATGTTCAAGAACAAATCAACATTAATATTGAGGTAAGATGTCCAGACCAAAAATAATATAATTATAAATCACCTTTGGAAAGTTATTACATCATCTATGGCCCTCCTCTTTTTGTGGCTTTTTACGAATTCCTGAACTGGAATTGTCCAAATACAATCATATTACGAGGATGTGAAATATGGTCTCTAACTTTAAGGGAGGAGAAAAGATAATGACCAAAGTAAATGGACGTAATACATTAGAAGAGGAAATTACGAAAAGATTGGTAAATGGGAATAAAGCTTATTTTGCAAATAGAACCTTATTTAAAAACAAATTAATATAAAAAACTGCACTTCTACTAGCGCTTGATTTTTCAGTTATATTGTTGTAAACTATAGCTCTTCTTCTGTATTTACTAACATTATTTAATATTTTAAACTTTTTCAAACAATTTTTATAACATTATTAGACAATTTTGAAGTATTCTTTTAAACATGCAAATCACAATATTATGACCCTGTTAGACAATATTGTGATGCTAATTGCTATTTTATCGACAGAGTATATTACTTAGTCTATGATTTTTCTATCGCTGTTTTGGGTTATCGCTGGTTGGATCAGCGTTAGTGAGTGATAAGTAAGTGCACGCCCATTTTTAATAAATGATTGGTAATTTTAATATTATTAATATTTTTTTTAACATAGATTTGGGGATTTATAGCAAATATTGGCATTAAATTTCATAGCGACAGATAGTAATCGAGGATGATAATCGACATGTGGTTCGATTGTGGGTTATCGCTGGCTCTATAAACTCTGGCACATGCGCACTGTTTTTCTATAGGACTTCAAAAATATTTCACACTAGTTTAAATGCAGTTTTTCCAAAAACTGCAAAAATAAGTTTATACAAAACACTCATTAGACCAGTAGTTACATATGCTTGTGAAACTTGGGTCCTAAAAGAAACAATAAAACAGAAATTACTAAATTTTGAAAGAAAAATTTTAAAAAGAATATTTGGACCAAATAGAGGAACTGATAACTGTTGGAGAATCAAAACAAATAATGAACAAACATCAGAATATAGTAAACTATATAAGATCTCTCAGAATTGGTTGATTTGGACATTTGATAAGAATGGATGATCAGAGACTGGTCAAAAAACTCTACAAATGGAAACCTATAGGAGACAGAGCTGTAGGAATACCGAAGATCAGATGGGAGGATGACACAATGAACGATCTAAGGAAAATGAAAGTGACTAATTTGAATATGGCAAGAGACAGATTGGCATGGAGGAGAATTGTTGAGAAGGTCAAAACTTTCACTTTTGAAGTTGTCGCGCCTTAATATGATGATGATGATGAAAAGATTATGAGGATTTGAGAATAAAGTTGTTACATAAATTTTTGGACCAAAGAAAGATGAACAGACAGGTGAATGTAGAACACTATATATATATATATATATTAGTAAGTTACATAATCTTATGGGAAACCAGATGTAATAAGAACAGTTAAGTCCCATAGACTGCTATGGACAGGGCAGTGGCATGAATGGGGAATGAATGAGAGACATGAAAACTTCTTATAGGAATGCCAGGGGAAAGCACTCAGCAGGTAGACCAGAATGAGGTGGAAGAATAATATTAACCATTATTTGAGGGAGGTGAATTATACAAGGAAAGATGGGAAAAAATAGCTAAGGATAGGGATATATAGAGAGCTTATATCTGGGAGGCCATGAATCTCTGGTTTTGATAATGCCAGTGACTTAATTGTTATGGCAAAAGAAAAAAAATATATACACGGTGATTACAAATGATTGGAGCGATTTCATGATTTTATTGTAGCGATCTTATTTGACATATCTTCACAGAACTTTAAAGTTATGTATAAAAACTCATAAGGTTTTTTTTTGTTTTCTCTCGCAGCCGTGTTTCAGCTTTAAACCGAGAGAGCGCAGCAGTTATCAAAGATGGCGACAGGCGAGGAGAAAGCATATGCTGTGCTTGAATTTCATTCAACTCAATCTGTGATAACTGTGCAACGACAATTCAGAACGAAGTTCGAGAAAGATGCACCGAGTGCCAACTCCATTCGGCGATGGTATGCGCAATTTAAAGCTACAGGATGCCTCTGTAAAAGGAAATCAACGGGTCGTCCTTCAGTGAGTGAAGAAAAGGTTGAGAGTGTGCGGATGAGTTTCACACGTAGCCCACAGAAATCAACACGAAAAGCGAGCAGAGAGCTGAACATTCCACAACCGACCGTTTGGAAGATCTTGCGGAAAAGATTGAAGCATAAACCTTACCACTTGCAATTTCTACAAGCCCTTACGCCCATTGACAAAGTGAGTCGGTTTGAATTTTGTACACAAATGCAGCAGTTTATGGATGAGGATGGTTTTTGTGAGAAACTTGTCTTCAGTGACGAAGCAACATTCTTTGTGAATGGCAAAGTGAACAAACACAATGTGCGAATCTGGGGCACAGAAAATCCCCGCGTTATTGTGCAGCACATTCGCGACTCCCCAAAAGTTAGTGTGTTCTGTGCGGTTTCTCAGTTCAAAGTTTATGGCCCTTTTTTCTTCTGCGAGCAGAACGTTACAGGACACGTGTACCTGGACATGCTGGAAAATTGGCTCATGCCGCAGCTGACGACCGACAGTGAGACCTTCATCTACCAGCAGGATGGTGCTCCACCACACTTCCATCACGATGTTCGTGAATTTTTAAACATGAGATTGCCAAACCGATGGATCCAAACGATGGTGGTCGCAGTGGAGAGAATGATCAGAAATTGTTGTCATGGCCTCCACGCTCCCCCGATTTGACGCCGTGCGATTTTTTTGTTTGGGGGTATGTGAAAGATTCAGTGTTTGTGCCTCCTTTACCAGTAGACTTACCAGAACTGCGAGCTCGCATAATCAATGCCTTTGAACAAATTAATAGGGACATGTTACGTCGAGTATGGGACGAACTTGATTACAGACTTGATATCTGCAGAATCACCAAGGGGGAGCATATGGAGCACCTGTAACATCTCAAAAAAAACCTGGGAAGTTGCTCTATGTATCTGTAAAAGTTCGTGAAAATATGTCGAATACTACAGCTACCATAAAATCATGAAATCGCTCCAATCATTTGTAATCACCCTGTATAGTGGCATGCCCAAGGACAGGTCTTTCATTGCAATCATAGCACTTCCATGCTATGCTTTGCAGCTTTACTAGGGAATTATAGGTGTGGTAGCTTCCTGCTGCTTTCCACACCTGTGAGATGATGATGATAGTGATGGCTGGATAATTTTTGGGGACTGTTGGACCTTAGGCTTCCAGAGATTTGTATTAAAGGCGAGGAAAAAAAAACCTCACCCAGGAGCCTGTCCTGACCGGAATCGAACCCAGGCCCGCTGCATGACAAGGCAGCACACTACCTTGAGACCACAGCGGTGGACATGTAATTTTCAAAAAATTAATACTGTAAGGCTATATAATTATAGACCTAAACATAATAATAATATATTCAAATCATTTATGGCAGCATCACTTCTGTGCAGTTCTAGGAACTCCACTGTCTTCACATCCCCTATCCCTTACTCCTATACTTAATGCCTCTCGCCTATGAGAGCAGAGCAACTTGAGCTCGCTAGAGCGATGAGGTGATTACTTGTGGCTTGGATATTAAACAAAAAAAAGTGTTAAATGATGATTTTATACTCTTAAGGTATGTTACCTTATAGGAAATAACACTATAAGGTATAGACCTTGTTATTTTGATAAAGGTTTATTTACGTAGAATTAAACATACATGTTGCATTATAAATATGTTTATTTGTAAAATAATTGTTAGTAAAGTACATAAATTATTTTGTTTTTAATTGTATTTCTCCAGATTCCAGGGTATGGGAATTATTCATACAGCAAAAAAACATATCTCAGAGGAATTAACAAAAAAGAAGAAGTTACGTCTTTTAGAACAGTTACGGACCAGAAATGTAAATCTAACAAGTCTTTCAACGAGGGACGAAATCAATGTATGTTATAATTTTTATATCTTTTTATAATTGCTTAAAATTTATTTTAAAAAGTGATTGTTGTAGCATTATGGTGCACTATATTATATTAAATTAATGTTGGAAAGTAAATATTATGAGGTATAATCATTAAAATTCATCGGAGAACATTTTGTTTAAACAACTCACCTCATAGGATTCATGCTTCCATGATACTGCAGTTTCAAACACAGTTGTGTCGTGTTCATCCTCAGCCATAACTCCAACTGACAAAATTCTTCGGCCGTCAACTGTTCTATTGTTGCCATCTTCAGTGCTGCCATCTATGGTTGAATTTATGAACTTCGAAATCAAAGTAATTTCGTTAGGAATATCAAAATTCATTGATCTATCTTTATTTTTCTGAATGTATATTTTCTCCCAAACTGTCAATTCCAAAGGCTTCTCTACTTGTTTTAAAAGTTTAGCTTCTCTTCCAATTTTATGATGTTCTAATAAACTATATGCAACAATTACAGATTTTTCAATTTCACAATTTTTAATATTTCTGAAATGAAACTTTGAATAAGTAGAGAAGCCTTTGGAATTGACAGTTTGGGAGAAAATATACATTCAGAAAAATAAAGATAGATCAATGAATTTTGATATCCCTAACGAAATTACTTTGATTTTGAAGTACATAAATTCAACCATAGATGGCAGCACTGAAGATGGCGACAATAGAACAGTTGACGGTCGAAGAATTTCGTCGGTCGGAGTTATGGCTAAGGGTGTACATAGTCAGAGGTCCAGGGTTTGATTCCTGGTTCAAGCATTAATTTTTCTTTTCAAAACTGTCCAGGACTGGAATATGTTAAACTAAATAGAACATCAAAAAATTATAATCCTTGTTATGTATTTTCATAAAAAAATATTACAATATCAGTATGCATTTACACAATAGGTTAATTAGAAATTAGAAAAATTGTTTGTTTGTACTGAAAGGTTTGTAGAAATCTAGTTAATGGTCTTCAATTATCCAGGACTAGATGAAAACATGAAATTTGCAGAAAAGCACATATTTGTTATCCAAAAACATTTTATTAGAAAACAATGATATAAAAAACGATGCTCTTCCTGCATGAAATCTATAACTATGTCAAAAAGGTTTCGATTTGGATTGTAGATGACAATTTAAAAACCTTAGATTTATTTATCACTTTTTAATTTATTTATCACTTTTTAGAGTGATAGTAGTAACACTTTAGGGAAGATTAGTTGATTGTATGACAAATTACTCTCTTCTTTACAGTGATATGATGTCTATTTTCACTTCTATGTAACTTTTTCATTAAATACTTTAATGATTTCCAAAGGAATACATTTTAGGTCTACCTTAGTAATTAATTTTTGTAGGGTATACTCCATTCCTTTGTAAGCTTCAAAACATTCCCCCAAACATAGTCCTATGTGACATTCCATATAACAATACACTATCCCTCTTACTAATAATCCATATATAACTTTTATACAAGGTTTATACACATCTCAGTTGAAAATTCTTACTAATAAACACTGTATTAGCTGTTCAGTGTATAAGAGGTGTACAACTTTACATGGGAATCGTTATACATGCCTCCAGCCTTGTTTAAGGATTGTATAACTGGACAAAATGTCGGACTTCAAGATCAACAAATTGTTTTCTTATGATATTGATAAAAGTTTCCTTAAATTTAATGCAAATGCAATACTTTAACGACTGTTTGAAGGGTACACAGGACATAAATAATATTAATAAAGCTCTGGGTAGGAAAATAAAGGCATCATAAAATGCCTTTTGTTACACTCATTCTCGATTAGGCCTAATAATATTTATAAATTGAATATTGATTCACAAAAGAATATGTGCTACAATAATTGCTGTAGACAAGATTTAACTTGAATGTAGTTTAAATGCTTCATAATATTACTTTAACAAAACTTTCTTACATCATAAAAACGTAATACATATACCGATATAAAAATGTATTTAATTATAGAGGTACTATTATCGCAGCAAACCCCACATGTTAGCTTGATAGTCTTGTGGTTAGAGCTTCTGACTACAGCCCGTGAGGTCCAAGGTTTGATTCCTGATCAAAACTATGATTATTTTTTTTTTTGCCTAAAGCATTATTCTGTTGTCGGTAACATTTTCTATTTTGAACGTTTTCTAAATGCATCTTAGAACACTACATATTATTCATAAGTAATGGGAAAAACTTTTATTAGTTTCCAAGAATTGTTCGAAATTCTTGACATTAGATGGCAGCACATTATCTGTGAAACTAATTCTTCAATATATTTGACATTGCGTAAAGGAAAATGTAAATAAATTAAAACACATTTATTTTTCCATACCTCCCCAATTAGGGAATCTATATTAATTCTTATCCATACTTATTTCTTACACAATTATCGCTAGTTGATGTTTTATTTCTGTTACAAACTGCGCGTAATATTGTTCTGATGTCATAATGATGACGTATTGTGTTGTATTGTTATATAGCTCTGGCACAATGTTTATTAGTAACGAAACTATACATGATCTACATAAGGCTTTTTTTTTTTCATTTATTTTTTTTTTTTCAGCATGCCCCATTACCGTAGTAATATTACATGCATAACATAACAAACATAAAATCAGATAACATAACATTACATAACATCACATATTTGGTTTTTGTTTACATGTTTTTTTTTATCTTCGTCACTTGTTAATCACTCATTTTCGTACACTATTGTTTTTATATATTTTTTGAAATGTCTTAAATATTTGTGTATTAGGTCTTTCTCCGTCACAGGCCATGTTCCTCCTTCCTTGCTGATTTCTTCTTTCAACTTATTTCTAGAATGCTGCTGCAATTCACAATTATAAAGGAGATGTTCTACATTTTGAATTGCTTTTCTACATGGACAGGTTGCGTTGTTAATATTCCAATACGATAAAGATGTGATTTATTTTTTCCATGACCAGTTACCATTTCAGAAAATTCTGGAGTTATTTCACATTTAAGTTTTAATCTATCTCTGACTGATGGGAAGAACTTCTTACATGTGGCTCCTTTATCTGCATTGTCCCATTCGTTCTGCCATTTAATGGTTCCTTCTTCTTTTACTTGGGCAACTATTGATGATTTAGGTATTTTTGTATATTCTACGGTTACGCTGTTTCTGTTGCAGCTTGTTTTGCCAATTGATCTGCCATTTCATTCCCATAAATTCCAACATGTGATTTTATCCAGCCGAAATGTACTATCCAATTTTGTTCCCTGAGTTTTGCTATTGTTTGTCTTATTTTTGATATGATATATCCCTGTTTGAAGTTGTTTTTAATTAGGTCGAGAATAACTTGACTATCTGTATAAACTGCAACAAAACTTTTTTCAGAGCTGTTTTGGTCAATTGATGATATTGCTTCTAGAGCTTTAAGAATTCCTATCTGTTCAGCTTGATTATTTGAGCAACGATTGGACAGTTTGGCTTTTATTGTATGCTCTAATTTTCCGTTTTTCAAGATAACTGCAGCAGCCCCTACCATTCCTTGGAATTTACTGCCATCAGTGTATATTTTTATTTTGTAGTTGTTCGATTCTTCAATGTCGCCCACATTAATTCTTTCTGCCGGATGTGGCCACTCCTCCTTTTTGAGTGGTATGTCAATGTTTGTGTGGTCATCGTGTATGGCTCTATATAACTGGGCTGTTTCTTGTATACTGATAGTTATGGGTTTAATTCCAGCTAAGATACAAGATACTTCATATGGTAATGTTTTATAGGCTTTGGCTATGGTGACATTTATAATTCTTTGAACCCTCTTCAACTTTTTAAAATTTTTTTGTTTTCTTAATTCTTCCTCCCATATTGGGGCCCCATATGTTAACATAGGCAAGATTGCTCCATTGTATATAGTCCTTAATGCTTTATGTCCCAGTCCCCACTGCAATCTAGCTGCCTTGTACATTGTATAACTGAACAAGTATAAGAGATTTTTATTAGTAAGACTGTATGTTTTTTATTTTTTAAATACATAGAAAGTAACATTAAGAGGTTTTTTTCAATGTTAATATTATTCGTTTTTAAACATCTTAATGATGGACAAATTATATTTGAAAAGAAAAATATACGCCTAGACTGGGGTTTGAACCCAGGGCCTTTGACTTTCTATGTCATCAGATGGAAGAGCATCAGTCTAGGCGTATATTTTTCTTTTCAAATATAATTTGTCCATCATTAAGAGGTTTATTTAATAAGATTTTGGTCTATATATTCTTACCTGTTATGGTTGTTTTAGTTGAACATATGTTTCAAGGCTTCTGAGCCCCATCGTCAGCAATTACAGACTAATTTTTGTCAAGTTGTCAGTCTGATTCATGACTCCTACTCCTGCCTGTGGTCCAGTAAACTTGCTAACGAGATTCCTTTCTCTGGGAATTTCAAAATTTATAATTCTTTCCTTGTTCTTCTGTATGTAGATTTTTCCCCCATATGGTGAGTACATTTTTGTTTTCTAACTGTTTTAATAATTTTGTGTTTACATCTATTTTGTGTTTTTCTGACCAAACGTGAGCAGCCACTGCAGATTTTTCTACTTCCCTTTTTTTTTTTTTTTTTACATTTCTTATGTGTTCTTTAGTTCTAATGGTTAAAATTCTTTTTGTTTTGCCTATGTATATCGTATCACAGTCTGCATATTTTATTTTATATATTCCTGATTTTTGATAGTCATCAATCTTTACATTTTTGTTGGTTTTTATTAGTTTATTTAAACTATAATCATTCTTTGGTACTAAACTAATATTAAATTTAAAAAAAATAGTTTGAAATTTATTGTGTGCCCAAGGGTGATATGTGAATTTCCTATATTTCTTATCTTTTGGTTTTTCTATCTCAAGAGTGCTTTCGTTCCTCAATTTTTGTTTTTTGTACTTCTCAATTTTTTTGTGTATAATTTTTCCACCAAAACCATTTTCTTTTGCAACTTCAATTATGTGTTTTTTCTCTAACTCATAATTTTTCATGTTCATGGGTATATTTACCAATCTATATACTAGGCTGTTGAAGACTGCCATTTTGTATGAAATATGGTTGAAACTGTTGATTTAATATAGTTATCTGTATGTGTTCCTTTTCTGTGATTGCTGAATTCTATTTTCTTCTTTCCCCTCATTTCTGCCTAATTTGAAATCTAAAAAATGGTAATTGTTTGTTCATTTCTGTTTCTAGTGTGAATTAGATTGTTTTATTCTGTATATTTAAAAGTTTTAAGATATCTTCTATGTGTTTTTCTTTAAGGCAAATTTGAACATATGAGGATGTGCTTTTGTTATTTTGCTTTTAAAATCACTTATGAATAAATTGGCCAAAAAAGGAGATAATGGTTGATAGTTAAGATTTTTGTATATAAAAATCCCCATTACATGTAAAAAAGATTTGGTTAATACATAGTTCAGTTAATTTTAAGTATTCTTTCCTCCTTTCTTTGTCGTTATTGTTTTTTTCCAAAATTTCTGTTTCTTCTTCTGATACACTGGTGAAAAATGCCGTGAAGTCAAAAGAAACTATTCTATTTGCTGGTTCTATTTCTATCTTTTGTAATTTTTCTACAAGCTGCAGAGAATTTTCAATGGTTAGATCTTCAAAATTTTCCAATTCTTTCTATTCCTGGCTTAGCCATTTGGAAATTTTGTAAATGGGGATCCTATATTATTTTTTTACTTGCTTTATGAGTTTTGGAGAGACCATGGATATTGAGATTTCTAGGGTTAGCTTCTTTTAATTTAATTTTACCTTTTTCTGTGAGAATTTTTCTGATAGACTTTTAAACTGTTTTCAACTTTTTTGACTGTTTTTGGAAGTGGATCAATTTTGATATTTTCATATCCTTCTCCTTTTAAAAGTTCTTCCATTCTGTTGTGATAATCTTCTTTGTCTAAAATTACTATGTGGTTCCCTTTGTCCGATTTTTTTATACTACATTTTTATTCAATGTTTTTATTATTCATTTCATGCATCTTCTTAATAAAGAAGCCGCCATTTGCAAAGATAGAAACGATGGTTTCATATCATTTGGTGTGTGGGGAATTAACAATGTATATAAGAGAAAAATTTGCATTTAGATCGGAACTTGCTCAGATAGCTCAGTCGGTAGAGCATTGGCCCGGAAAGCCAAAGGTCCTGGGTTTAAGCCCTGGTCTGAGCGTAACATTTTTCTCTTCAAATACATTTTTATTATTTATGTCATTGATTATTTTCATCTTTCTGACAGCTTCAGTTTTTTGTTGTGTTTTAATTTTTTCCAAAACTTTCTCACATTCTTTCCTTACTATCATTTGGTTTTTTGTTTCTAATCCTAAAATTGATGTTTCAATGTTTGCTATATACTTATCAATATCAACATTTTTGGAATAACTGATTGCAGTCTTGAGGCCTTTTTTCCAATAATTGGTTTCAATTGAAGCAAACTGACAATGGGGCTCACAAGCCTTGAAACATAATGTTCAACAAAAACAACCATAAGAGGTAGGAATAAACAGACTAAAGATCTTCATTATTAAATAAACCACTTAATGTTACTTCCTATTGTCTTCTTCTTCGGCTTTCCCCCACTTATAGGTTTGCCGTCTTCAGTTTCCATTTATCTCTTATCATTCCGATCTCCCTCTTATCATTCCAATCTCTCTCTTCCAAATTCCTATCATCCATTGTTGTTCTGACGTAGGTTTTCCATTTCCATCTTGGTCTGCCACGTTTATTTCTTCCAGGGGGTGACCATTGGTATATATTTTTTGGCCATCTTTCATTTTCAATTCTTTGTACATTTAAGTGTTTGATTTTCAATCCTCTTAACAACAGATGTGACATTCATTTCTCTCCAAAGGAATTCATTTCTTATTTTATCCTGTCTTGTTTTTTGGAGGCTTCTTCTAAAATAATCAAATTCAACTGTTCTAATTTTATTCTTTTGTAATTCCACCAAAGACTAAATTTCACTTCCATATGACAAAATATTTTGTATTGTGCTCTTATAAATTTTCATTTTAGTTTCCTTTGTAATATTTTTGTTCCAAATTATTCCATGTAATGTCTTAGTTGCATTTTTGGCCATTGCAATTTTAGTCTGTACATATCTCTCACAGGCACCTAAACTTGTAATTATTGACCCAAGATATTTAAAAAATCCACATTTTTTTATTTTCCCTGTTTCAAGTATGAGGTCATCCACATCCTTTCCCAAACACATATATTCTGTAAATTTATATTCATTTTTTATATTCTTCCATTAGTTTATTTATCATATATTTCATATCATCTTCATCCCCTGCAAAAATTATTTGATCATCTACAAACAACAATGAATCCAGTACTTTTCCTCGTATAGGAATACCCATTTCAGAACATTTTTTTATATCATAAGTTAAGAGCCTTGTCTAAATAAATGTTAAAAAGAATTGGTGATAAACTGCATCCCTGCTTAAGGCCTTTATTCACTGTGAATTCCTATGTTAAATTATTCTGTATTTTTTACTTTAGCTTTTGTATTACTATAGATTCTCCTAACAATATTAATCCATTTATCACTTATATTCATATTTCTCATTGCCATCCATAACTTCCTATTGTATAAGAATTAAATTAATGTTTTTATTACCTCACCTCATATCCTTTTTCTTCTATACTGCAGTTTCGGAGCTTATCTCCATCGTCAGTAGCCTCTGGTCGACCGGTATTATGTCGTTTCTTGGCGGTTTTCTTCTTCTATCGGTGGACCGATGAACCTCTGGATCAGGTCAGAATTTGTGGGAGTTTCAAAATTCATGAGTTTATCTTTCTTGCTTTTTTTGGAAAAAATCCACATCCAAAAAAAAACAAGAAAGATAAACTCATGAATTTTGAAACTCCCGCAAATTTTGACCTTATCCAGAGGTTCATTGGTCCACCGATAGAAGAAAGAAGAAAACCGCCAAGAAACGACATAACACCGGGCGACCAGAGGCTACCTACGATGGAGATAAGCTCCGAAACTGCAGTATAGAAGAAAAAGGATATGAGGTGAGGTAATAAAAACATTAATTTAATTCTTAAATTAAACCTCATAGTGTTCTTTCCCTGTGAAAGTTAAATTCCTATTGTATGTTTAAAATGATTGTAACAACTTCACTCTAGCAGTCCTTGATGTAAACTGAATAGCTATGTTGTGTGCCACTATGTAGAGCTAGAATTCATGTTTATACATGTCTAGGCATATTGATTTTTTCAGGTATGAGCATGATTTCTGCTTAAAAACTAAAACAAAGGATTATCTTTCAGTAGCAGTCAGTTCTTTGAAGAGAACTGTTCCTTTCTTTAAAATTTTATATGATTTCCAACTTAGAATCTCAATATTACATCTTCAAATTTTAATAGCCTCTTTTATTACATTTACAATACGTATACATAATTCTATATATTACTTTTATGATAATTGGTAATTTGCTAAATCATGTACTGCTGTGGTAATAACTGCCGTTTCAAAGATTATTGGATGGTAAGATAAACTGTATTACATTCAAATTATTATTGATTGAAATGCATGTAAATCAATAATATGCTTGCACATGAGTGTGATAGCATGCAACACTTACTATACAATTTATGTTGATTCAATGTCAAAGCCACATATTGATTTGTCTCTTTATGTACAACTTATGGAAATTACTACAGACAATATAATAACTAGGGAAAGGATTTGAAAGAAAATACAATTTTTTATAGTTATACTTACTTACTTACTTACTTACTCACTGGCACTATCAAACCCGTAGGTTCATGGCCGCATGGACATAAGCTCTCCATACATCCCTATCCTGAGCTAATGCTTTCCAATCATTCCCTGTATAATCTACTTCCCTCAAATCATAGTTAATGTTATTCTCCCACCTCATTCTTGGTCTACCAACTGGACGTTTTCCCTCTGGCTTTCCTACAAGAAGCTTCCATGCAAGTCTTTCATTCCCCATGCGTCTATAACTTTTTTATAGTTATAGAACAAAATCTTTATAAGAGTTTTTTAACTTTATATAATAAATTTGGGAATTTTTAACATTATGAGGTTTTATTAATAAAAATTAAATGAATCATGAATTCATTAAAAGAGGGCCTTGGACTTATTTTCTGTTTGATTATGCTTAGTGATGATTTGTCAGTGAACTCTTCCAACTTCATGTGCGACAGGCCTAGAAGGCCCTTGGCCTACCACCAAATCCACATGTGTTAATCACAGAGGTAAACGATCATCTAGCCAGTGTAGTGGTGACATGTGGTCAGCATGCCGGGTCCCCCAGCCATTATAGCTGGTCTTCTTAAACTGGAGTCGCTACTTATTTTAGCTACCCAAATGCCTCATGGTGCTGGGTGGGCACCGGTCCCATACTGGCCGAAATACCATGAGAAAATTTCTTCCCCCATGGAGACTCGAACCAGCACAAGTCCCTTAGCTATGCGCCAAGGCTTCTTGCCTTAACCACTCGGCTATGACACTTCTAAGTGAACTAGTTTTCCTTATATTTGAAGAGAAAAATTCTCGCCCAGACCGAGACTCGAACCCGGGACCCTTGGCTTTCCGGGCCAAGTGCTCTACCAACTGAGCTACCGAGGCAAGTTACGATTTAGATGCAAATTTTTCTCTTATATACGTTGTAATTCCCTATCGCCAAATGCTTTTTGAAACCATTGCTTCTATCTTTGCAATTGGCGGCTTCTTAGTTAAGAAGACATTTATTGGGAATTTAACATTACTTTATAAAGCTAGTAAGGGTTCGAGTCTCGGTCTAGGCGAAAATTTTTCTCTTCAAATATAGTTTATCTTTCAGTGAGAAATGTTAAATCAATAATAAAAACATCATTTGAAGCCTTACTAGCTTTATAAAGTAATGTTAAATTCCCAATAAATGTCTTCTTAACTAAGAAGCCGACATTTGCAAAGATAGAAGCAATGGTTTCACAAGCATTTGGCTATCGGGAATTACAACGTATATAAGAGAAAAATTTGCGTCTAGATTGTAACTCGCCTCGGTAGCTCAGTTGGTAGAGCACTTGGCCCGGAAAGCCAAGGGTCCCGAGTTCAAGTCTCGGTCTAGGCGAAAATTTTTCTCTTCAAATATAATTTATAATTTATATATTTTATATTTTTGTCATGTCCACCGCTGTGGTCTCGAGGTAGTGTACTGCCTTGTCACGCAGCAGGCCCGGGTTCGATCCCCGGTCGGGGCAGTTTTTCTGGGTTAGGTTTGTATCGGGATTTTTCCTCACCTGTAAGACAAATGTCAGAAAAACTTTAAGGCCCAAACGGTCCCCGAAATCATATGGCCATCATCATCATCATCATCCTTATCATTATCATCATCATCACCATCACCCTTCACCGGTGTGGAAAGCAACGGGAAGCTACCACACCTTCACAATTCCGTAGTAAAGCTGCAAGCATAGCATGAAAATGCTATGATTGCAGTGAAGGACCTGCCTTCGGACAGAATTGCTATGGATGGATATTTTTGTTCTTGAAATTTTTGTTCCGATTTCTTATAAATCATCTCTTTCTTCTATTAAAAGTTCTCTGCAAGTTCTGCAAGATTTGTATTGAGAGATATTTGTACAACCCTGGCAGATATCAGCAGTGTTCTGTAGTGTTTGATATTGGCTACTTCTTTTCCTCTCTCCTCTCTCTTTCTGTCTATGTGTCTGTAATCTGTGCTTAGGAAGGACAACTTAAATATATTCCGATTCCCTGTTAGTAATTAAGTACTTCAAGAACTGGATCCAGATACAGAGGGTTCATTTCATACTTGAGCATTGTCACTATTGGATGTTAGGATAATTACTGTGTTAGTATTGATTTGTGTGTTTTTGATAACAATGGTTTGTATATGTTTTTATTAGAGCAAAGAATTATACAAAGAAAATTATATCAAATAGTAATAAAATATGAAAATTATGGCACCAAAATAGTATGAATCTACTATTTTATATATATATATATATATATATAGGAGAGAAACCAGGAATGTCGAAAGACAAACCTGGGGCATTTGAAAAAAAAAAAAAATGAATATGTAAGTTTCTTGGGTTTTCCGCATCTTGGATTCAAGTTCGGCCTCTGGCCACTGATTCCGACATTTTGGCATGATCCCACATGCCATTATCAAGGAATGATAATTTTGAGTCACAGGTTTAGGTCTTATATAATAAAATGCCTAGAGTTTTCGCTGTGGTCCATTTCCGAAGACGTACACCCATCCATGGTTTAGTTCTTATGTAGTTAAATACCTTCAGAAACGGACCACACTGAAAACAGAAGGTATTTAACTACATAAGAGCTAAACCTTAGATGGGTAGTTCATTGTTATATAGTCTTCTCCATTCATCTGTCTGTTCATCTCTCTTTGGTCCAAAAATTTTCCTAAGAACTTTATTCTCAAATACTCGTAATCTCCTTTCCTCCCTTAAAGTAAGAGTCCATGTTTCGCACCCATATAA